>SJYA01000564.1:936060-978829 GCA_006410615.1 Neotragus moschatus | reverse complement strand
TCTGGGAGTTGGTGATGGACAGGGCGGCCTGGAGTGCTGCAATTCATGAGGTCAGAAAGAGTCGGACACGACTGAGTGACTGAACTGAACTGAAACTATAGAATGATTGAGAGACCAAATGACTTGTTCAGACAACTTGAAAGGGCCCAGTGCTTCTCTCTCCAGGACCTATGAACTGTCCACTGTACCAGACCACTTCAGTTTGGCAGAGAAAGAGAAGGGAGTGAGGAGGGCATTCAGGGGGAATGAGTCACAGATCTGAATACTTTTAAGAGGCCCCATGGTATAGTGAGAAGACTAATTTTGGAATCAGACAAGATTTGAATCTGTCTTGCTATTTACAAGCTGTGACCTTGGCAAGTTACTTATCCTCCAAACTTTCATGTTCTCAACTGAAAAATGGAAGTTAATAATATCTACTCTTTAAGGTTTCCTGTCATATAGTAAGCATCTGATAAATGGTAGCTACTTTAGCTAGTACTGGGCTAGAGTAGAAATGTGGATCAGTTTTCCCCTTGGAAACATTGGTGATTGACTTAAAGCAGAATGAGTAAAGGGCAAAGGGCCCAAGAAACCAAAGCGTGTTGAATCCTAGGGAAAAGTACCACACTTGTTCTTCAGAGTCTTCTCTTCTTGCCTGCTTTCCTAGCAGGATGATTTTTGTAACTGTTTACAGAGCAACTTCCAGAGAGAAGAGTTGAGAGGATTCTTACCTCTTTGGTTGCAGTCCTAACAGGAATACACATGAGACAGTATGCCCAGAGAGTGCACTGAACATTGTTAAATTGTTCATGCTCTAGATTCAGTGGTGGAAGAGGGGACTTGACTTGCCTTTGCCACTTTCCAACTCTATGTTCTTCGATGAATCATTTAACCTCCTTGCTCCAGGGACACCTATGACGTGGAGCTGGTAATCCCTACACCACAGAATTTCCAAGTGTCAGGTTAGATCATTCAATTAACAAACACCTATAAAATCCTCACTGTGATGCTTAATTTCCTGTGTCACCTTGGAGAATGTTTGGGGATGAAATTACCTTTTAAAATGGTGAAGTTTGAGGAAGCAGATTGCCCACCATAATCTGAGTGGGTCTCATCCAATCAATTGAAGGCCAGACTAGAGCAAGGAGATCAGCCTCCCCCATCAAGAGGGAATCCTCCAGCAGATTGTCTTAAGACTTCATCCACACCAGCAGCTCTTCTGGGTCTCCAGTCTGCTGGCCCACACTGTAGATTTTGGACTGACCAGCCTCCATAATCATGTGAGCCAATCCCGTATAATACCTGGGAGTGACGTGAATAAATACAAAACAGGGAGCTGATAGTGAAGGGTGATAGTGAAGCTGATAGTGAAGCTCCTTTGGATTGAGTGAATCTGGGTAAAGCATTGATATAGACAGGGGAACACAAAGTTTCTTAGGAAAGACCTCAGTGTGCTTGGGCAGAGGGAAGACAGTGTGCCTGGGAACAAGTGGATGTGATAAAGAGTGGCAGGAGGAATTCCCTGGTGGTCCAGTGGCTAAGACTCTGTGCTCCCAATGCAGGGAGCTTGTGTTCAATCCCTGGTCAAGGAACTAGATCCAGCATGCCATAGCTGAGACCCAGGGCAGTCAAAAAACTAAATATTGGGAAAAAAAATAGCAAGAGACGACGTAGGTAAGGTTACAAGATCCATCAGGGAGACTACTATTCTCATGGTAAAGAATTTGAATTTTATTCTAAGTGCAGTGGGAAACCACTGAAGGGTTTTTCTGCTAGCATGTGACATGTTCTGATTTATATACACACATTTTTTTTTTAATTGAGGTGAAAGTCATATAAAATGAACCATTCTAAAGTGAACATTTCAGTGACATTCACAATGTTGTACAATTACCACCAATTTATATTTTAAAAGATCATTCTGGTTGCTGTGTAGGAAATGGATGGTGTTCAAGAAGCTAGAGTCCAAAGGAGAAATATATTTGGAGGCTGGTGCTGAAGAGGTATTGATGGCTAGACCAGTAGCAGAAAAGATGGAAAGAGTGGACAGAGCAATGGGACATAATTCTGAGGAAGAGCCAACAGGACTTTCTCACAGACTCAGTGTAGCCTGTGAAGATATACATAATGTACATGGAAGCACTTTGTAAAATTTTCCAACTATAAAATGTTATCATCATTATTATGAATTGCTGCTGTTGTTGTTCAGTTATTAAGTCATATCTAGCTCTTTGCAACCCCATGGAGTGCCGCGCACCAGGCTGCCCTGTCCTTCACTGTCTCTTGGAGTTTGCTCAGATTCATATCCATTGAGCCGGTGATGCTATATAATCATCTCATACTCTGCCACCCCCTTCTCCACCTGCCTTCAATCCTTCCCAGCATCAGAGTCTTTTCCAACTAGTCAGCTCTTTGCATCAGTTGGCCACGGTACTGGAGCTTCAGCATTAGTCCTTCCAATGAATATTCAAGGTTTATTTCCTTTCAGACTAACTGGCTGGTCTCCTTGCTATCCAAGAGACTCCCAAGAGTCTTCTCCAGCACCACAGTTTGAAAAATCAGTTCTTCAGTGCTCAGCCTTCTTTATGAATAGGGTTTTATGATTATTAAAGAGAGCTTGACCAGATGGTCTCCGAAGGGTCCTCAGAGTCCTGAGATTCTCTGATGCCTTCAAGATGGGTAACTTGTCTTTGGGGAGAAAGGAAAGATTTCGTTGAAGATTTTCCTTATCCCATGCACTACCCAAGTACCTCCAGAGCATAGTTCCAGGGCATTGTCCAACCAAATACTCTGTGAGAACAGGCTATATACCTCCAGCCAGCAGGGCTACATCATGGCCTGGAGGCGTGCATGGGAACTGGCAGGCTTAGGTTCAGCATCCCAGACACTACACTCTTAAGAAGGAAGTGCCCTGACGCCTGGGCTCTCAGACCTCCAAGACGTCCAGTAAAAACAGACTGGGTGGCGAGGCCCCAGGCCAGAGAAGGGAGAGTGCTTCCAGCAGTGCAGCACTCTGCAGACCACTCTTGCAGTCACTGGGCACGCCCTAGAGTCCCAGGGGGTTGAAGTCTGAGATCTTGTTCACAAGTGAGAGCTTCAGCATCTGACCCTCTCAGCATCCCGGATTGCGTGCAGGTGGCAAGGGTCCTCTGCACATGAAGGGTGTGGAGAGTCCAGGAAGACCCTCTCTAAAAGGCAATTCCTTCCCTCCCTCCTTCTTCTTGCTTAGACAAACTTTTCCTAAATCCAAATCTGTTTGGTTTATGATCCTCATAGTCTCCTCTGGAAAAAGTGATTTCTTTTTTCACATAAGATTTAGCTTTAGATAGTTAGGCCTCTGTTGGGCTGGGAACATTTTTTTCTTTGATAGAGAGTTTCTCACCAAGCAAATCAAGAAGTTGCATTAACTCTTAAAGTCACTTGAGTAATAATGCCACTACATTACAATTTGTGAAATGGTCCTTCTTCCAGCTGAGCGAACAGACAGCCCTTCCCATGACAGTAGAGCTGTAGTTCTCAGAGTGTGGACCCCAGACCAACAGTATTAGCCTCAGTATTACCACGTACTTGTGAGAAATACAGATTCTCAGGTCTCACTCTGACCTACTGAGTAAGAAACTCTGGAGGTGGAACCCAGCAATCTGTGTTTTAATGGGTCTTTCAAGAGGTTCTGATGCATGTTCAACCATGAGGACTACTGCTTTAGAAAAACAGAAATGTAGATCCATAGGAAGTGTGAGCAGAGCAATCACGTGAAGGAATTCCCTGGTGGCCCAGTGGTTAAGACTCCATACTTCCAATGCAGGGGGCACAGGTTCAATCCCTGGTCAGGGAAGTAATATCCCACATGCTGTGTGGTACAAAAAAAAAAAACAAACAGAGCAATCAGGTGGTCATCTGACCATAGGAGGGATGAAGGAAGTGAGGCCCAGAGAAAAAAGGTGGCTTGTCCTAGAAGGTGTAGAAGACAAATGATCTTTAGTTCCTCTGGGTTCTTCTTCTTTCCCACAAGGAAACTCAATTTTTCTTTTGAATTACTGTCCTTTCCTGGACATTCCAACAGCTCACCAATCCTCATATTATCAAGTAACTTAACAATTTAATCTGTGCTGATATAAATTTGATCATTTTCTATAGTAAAAGGTTGATGACACTATGTGCTTAAAATGCTAAAGAGACCTCCAAGAGAGTGTGGTTTACTGGAAGCAGCTTTGGTGACAGAAAATCATGTGCAAAAGTTTTACTGGGTGTGTTTCCATATAAAGATTGGTCAAAAGGAGAAACTGACCCTTGGCATGATGGTAACTGAGGCCTTAGGCAATCCTCCAGGGAGCTCTAGAGCTGGGGTGAGCTTTCAGAATTCTCTCCAACTGAGGGAAGGAGGCCCAACCTTTATATTGCTGCATTAGCCAGTCATTGGCTTGGAGCTGACACTGGGAGGGGCTTCATTTCGTGCCAGGCAGTTATCTGCCAAGGGCTTTGCCTAGTAAGGGATATAGCTGGGAGGCATCAGCAGCTGGGAGCTGGGTCGATCAACCCTGAAGAAGGGATCTGGAGAGAATAGAAAATGTTCTCTACAAAAGGCATTCCAGATTTGGGGATGGCAGAGTCAGAAGAAGTCACCAGCTGAAAGTAACATCAAAACACCTCAAGACACAGCATGAAGCGAATCAGATCCTAAAAACAGGCGTGTTGCTCATTAGAGGCTGAAGTACTTACTGTCACTACTAAATACTCCCAGATCTAGTGAAGAAGAGTATGGTATGCGCCAGAACTTCCAACCCATGTGCTAAGGCCCACTGATGGGCAACGATGAGTCAAAGATGTGTGGGGGCTTTTACTTCCTTTAAACCTTAAGGTGGCAGAATAGGACTTGGGATGACTGGAGTCCCTTTATCAGTTCAGCCCAGTATGCCATATAGACATGTGTATGAGTGGAGAAGGAAATGGCAACCCACTCCAGCGTTCTTGACTGGAGAATCCCAGGGATGGGGGAGCCTGGTGGGCTGGCGTCTATGGGGTCGTACAGAGTCGGACACGACTGAAGCGACTTAGCAGCAGTAGCAGCAGCATGGGTGCAGAGAGGTGCAGTGTTGCTCAGAAAGCTGGAAAGTGCTAACTTATAAAGTTGTTATATACTCAGTTTTGTCATATTATGTTGAGGCAGAACTGGCATCACAGGGGGAGATGGCTCTGTGTGCCAGAGTGGGAGCCCTCTAATTCTGAGAACCAGCACTGTTTATCCAGAAACATCTCCAGGACGCAGAAGGACAGTTTATCCATACACCCTCGAATGATGACATATTCCTTGAAAACAGGTTCACTCTTGAGGCTTTGCTCTACTTTTGTCTTCTTGGAAAAATATCTGCTTTATGTTTCAGCATCCACAGTGGGATTATATTCAGGGCTGATCTGAAGAAAGGTTGGGTCCCAGTGATGTTACCTGATCCCCTTCATTGACAAGTCCATATCTCAGTTGTCATTCGTGCTCTTATTTAGAGAACCAGTTCTCTCTAGCCTGCTTATCTTTGAGAAACTGATGGAATTAAGTTTCCAGACCAGCAAAGCTGAGAGCTAACTTCTGGATGTTGGTGACTAGGTATGGAAACCTCGGGCAATTCTCTCTCCCAGAGGCATCATTTAGTACAGTAAGGAAACATCTCACACAGAGGGAGTTGATCACTGGAGAAGCGATATTTTTCCATGGACACATGAGAATTCTGGAGCTACATTCTCTGTCTAGAACTGGGCAGGTGGGAAGGACTTTGGGAAGCCTTGATGGCTGACATCTGATCCATGAGCTTGGGGCTGGCTCCCTGTGGGGATACCTGGGTCCTGTAGCGCAAATATTTGTGACATACTCTCTAATATCTGGTCACTGGGGCAGATGGAGAGACACTGGAACCATGATCATCTTCCCATTCTATCTCTCACCTTGTTGTAAAGAGGAAACACTGGGTGTTTTCTCTGTGTGGTTGTGAACTTCAACAACACCAAAGAGGTCAAACCATTGGGTGACCTGACCCCAGAGCTGCCCCCAGATCAGATTGCAGGTGGATTTCAAACTTGTTTTGCCTACCCACTCAGCCTTAGGAAATATGACCCTCCTGACTTCCTTCTAGGGGAGAGAGGGGAGAGGTAGCAGTGGCCTGCAAACCTCACACCTGCCCCGAGGAGTCCTGCTCATCGGCAGGGGACCCCCACTGCCCCCCAACACACACAGCAGGTCCATCTTCTAGTCTAACACTAGAGAAAGGTGTGCTGGATTCCCTTCAGGAACCATGGAGGTTTCTCGGACAGGACGGTTCTGGCCAATGTTTCACCTGCACTGTTGGTTTAAGGGCTGGTGAGCTTGAGGGCTGAAGATGCAGAAAGAGGAGAGTGCCTGGCCTAGCCACTGAATTCAGCCCAAGTGCCAGTCTCCAAGGAAGATTTTCTTCTCTTCTCTGCAACTATTCCAGCCAACTGCAGGGATCCAGGTGTCATCTCTGTTTGGAGTCAGTTAGAGCCTACTCCCAAGTACTTCCAAGCAGCCATTGCCTTCTCATTATTGTGCTTTTAGCACCATGCCAACGGGCTCCACCCTAGGCCTGCTGCAAGATGGAGCAGCCACTGCCAAAGGCTTCATCTTTCTTGACCACAGGCCCTAGAACATTGTGGGCCTCCAACTTTCTCAGTCCCACCANAGTTTCCAGACCAGCAAAGCTGAGAGCTAATTTCTGGATGTTGGTGACTAGGTATGGAAACCTCGGGCAATTCTCTCTCCCAGAGGCATCATTTAGTACAGTAAGGAAACATCTCACACAGAGGGAGTTGATCACTGGAGAAGCGATATTTTTCCATGGACACATGAGAATTCTGGAGCTACATTCTCTGTCTAGAACTGGGCAGGTGGGAAGGACTTTGGGAAGCCTTGATGGCTGACATCTGATCCATGAGCTTGGGGCTGGCTCCCTGTGGGGATACCTGGGTCCTGTAGCGCAAATATTTGTGACATACTCTCTAATATCTGGTCACTGGGGCAGATGGAGAGACACTGGAACCATGATCATCTTCCCATTCTATCTCTCACCTTGTTGTAAAGAGGAAACACTGGGTGTTTTCTCTGTGTGGTTGTGAACTTCAACAACACCAAAGAGGTCAAACCATTGGGTGACCTGACCCCAGAGCTGCCCCCAGATCAGATTGCAGGTGGATTTCAAACTTGTTTTGCCTACCCACTCAGCCTTAGGAAATATGACCCTCCTGACTTCCTTCTAGGGGAGAGAGGGGAGAGGTAGCAGTGGCCTGCAAACCTCACACCTGCCCCGAGGAGTCCTGCTCATCGGCAGGGGACCCCCACTGCCCCCCAACACACACAGCAGGTCCATCTTCTAGTCTAACACTAGAGAAAGGTGTGCTGGATTCCCTTCAGGAACCATGGAGGTTTCTCGGACAGGACGGTTCTGGCCAATGTTTCACCTGCACTGTTGGTTTAAGGGCTGGTGAGCTTGAGGGCTGAAGATGCAGAAAGAGGAGAGTGCCTGGCCTAGCCACTGAATTCAGCCCAAGTGCCAGTCTCCAAGGAAGATTTTCTTCTCTTCTCTGCAACTATTCCAGCCAACTGCAGGGATCCAGGTGTCATCTCTGTTTGGAGTCAGTTAGAGCCTACTCCCAAGTACTTCCAAGCAGCCATTGCCTTCTCATTATTGTGCTTTTAGCACCATGCCAACGGGCTCCACCCTAGGCCTGCTGCAAGATGGAGCAGCCACTGCCAAAGGCTTCATCTTTCTTGACCACAGGCCCTAGAACATTGTGGGCCTCCAACTTTCTCAGTCCCACCAAATCCCCAGGCCTTCCTGATACACTGCCAGAGGATTGCTGCCACTGACAGAGACAGAATTACAAGTCGTTGCTCTCACTACCCTGTTCTCCTTTTTAAGGACGGGGATGATGACCTCTTCGTTTCTCCATGCCCTGACACAGTAGCAGCTGACATAGTACTGTTTGCAGAGTAAACTCTCAAAAAGTGTCTGGTAGACAAACAGGTAAATGCACAAATGAGTGAACTTCGGAAACCACTGACCAGCTGAGTTACAGCATCTCATTCTAGAGTAGAGATCGGAGGGAGGTGGGCTATTGGCATCCTCAACTCTTGGCCAGTCCTCTGCCCACTCACACTCTGTGTTTTCTTCCACTAACAGTAAGGTGAAATAAGGACACAGGTGGATGAAAGGCAGCCTTCGGAGGTAAAAAAAAAAAAAAAAGACTTTGTAAAAGGGAGCATATAGGAGGTGGGGGTATATAAATAAAAGAGGTTGTGCCCCATGCCCACCCTGCTCTATAGCCACAGGAATGTGGACTTGGGCAAGATACTCAAGGATGACCTTGAAGGCTCAGGGCTTTCAGAGCTTCACCTACAGGGCCCCATGTCCATCCCGCTGTCTCCCTGAGCCAAAGCCTGAATCACCATCCAATCCACCGTCTTCCCAAGCTTGAGACTGCTGCTGCTGCTAAGGCGCTTCAGCCATGTCCCCCTCTGTGCGACTTCATAGACGGCAGCCCACCAGGCTCCCCCATCCCTAGGATTCTCCAGGCAAGAATACTACAGTGGGTTGCCATTTCCTTCTCCAATGCAAGAAAGTGAAAAGTGAAAGTGAAGTCGCTTAGTCGTGTCTGACTCAGCGACCTCATGGACTGCAGCCTACCAGGCTCCTCCATCCATGGGATTTGCCAAGCAAGAGTACTGGAGTGGGTTGCCATTGCCTTCTCCAAGCTCGAGACAACAGTACTGATTTGCAGGCTACCCTCCCTGTGTTCAACAGCTATGGCTACTCCTTGAGTCAGTGTGAAGGCTTCTCTGCCTGTCTCCTATTCTCTTCTCTGTGTGAGATCTTGTGTCTCCTTGGAAAGTACTTGCCTGCCAATTGCTTCTGGCTTCAGATTCATGGGCCCAGCTGGTGGAGGGCTCTCACCAACCACCTTAAAAGTACTCACCCTGGGGGAGCAACTCAATATCTCTCTTTGTCAACAAAGTGGGGAAAAAAAAAGTGAAAATGTTAGTCACTCAATCATTTGTGACTCTGCGATCCTATGAACTGTACCCCATAAAGTTCCTCTGTCCATGGGGTTTCCCAGGCAAGAATACTGGGGTGGGTTGCCATTCCTTCTTCAGACGATCTTCCTGACCCAGGGATCAAACTTGAGTCTCCTGAATTTCAGGCAGATTCTTTACCATCTGAGCCACCAGGGGTATCTTAATATTCTCAGGCTTAAGTACCAGGCTTAAATGAAATGGAGTATGTAATAAGGGTAATAGAAATGTAACAGAAAAATCTTTATAAAGCAAAATATTTATAATCATTCTCCCTCTGGGGACTTCTGAGATTTAAAGAGCTTCTGTTTCCTTTGGGCTGACCAGGTATACTAATTAAGGCAAAACTAGCCTCTGTAATCAGAGAAGGCAATGGCATCCCACTCCAGTACTCTTGCCTGGAGAATCCCATGGATGGAGGAGCCTGGTAGGTTACAGTCCATGGGGTCGCTAAGAGTCGGATACGACTCAGCGACTTCCCTTTCACTTTTCACTTTCATGCATTGGAGAAGGAAATGGCAACCCACTCCAGTGTTCTTGCCTGGAGAATCCCAGGGATGGGGGAACCTGGTGGGCTGCCGTCTATGGAGTCACACAGAGTTGGACATGACTGATGTGACTTAGCAGTAGCAGCAGCAGCCTCTCTAATAAGCAAAGCCTCAAACTGTCAGTAGCACAACTAGAATGTTTTTATTCGTTGCTCCCATCAGTCCATATCAAGTACCTGGCAGATAATCTCACGCTGTGATTCAGGGACCTGCAGGTTCCTTGCTTGAGGCTGAGCTATCCCCTGGGGCCTTGGGGTCCTTTGCCTTTATCTGGAGACAAAGAAAGGGAAGGAAGTGACATGCATGACTTCTGCTCACCTCCTAGTGATGAGGTCTAGTCTATGTAGTCCACACGGCTCCACCCAGATGTGCTGGGGTAGTGAGGTAGTGATGGGGTCAGGGGCATGGAGGGCAGGCAGAGTTGAGAAACGTAGCTCCACCCTAAGAACCTCTGCGAGACTGCCTCATTATGAGAGGGGAGCCCGGATCTCAGAAAAACAGCGAGCTGTCCCTGACACAGCGAAGTCATGATCCGAAGTGCAAAAGAAAGAAGCTAAAGGAATGGGATACGCCACTCCTCAGGGGAAAAGCACGTGGAAGTTATGGGGTAAGGATTACAGAAGAGCTGAGACAACGGAGAGGAGTGAGGAGGAGAGCTGGTCAAAATGGGGTTCTGGAAACTAGACTGGAACAGCTGCCGTCCAGGTGAAACTGCGGGAAGAACCGACTAAGAAAGTGTACTGAGTGCTGGTACTGAGTGTTTGTGGTCTGATTTGTCCCTTTTCAAGCTTCATTTTGGAGAAGGAAATGACAATCCACTCCATTATTCTGGCCTGGAAAATTCCATGGACAGAGGAACCTAGCGGGCTACAGTCCATGGCGTCACATAGAGTCGGCCACAACTGAGCAAATCAACAAGCTTTATTTATTAACACTAAAGCTTTCAGGAGAGTGTGAGAGCAGAGGCAGACCTCAGGGTTATTGAGTCAAATGAACTAAAGAATCATAGCTATTCTGAAATTAGATGTGATTATGCTCACACAACCTTGTGAATATACTAAGAAACCACTAAATTGTACACTTTGAAAGGGTGAGTTTTATGGTATATGGATATCACTCAATACAAAATTAGAACAATAATAACTCCCACCTTTTAAGCACTTTTTTCTTTTTTGTGTGTGTGCTAGCACTTGACATATTTTTTATAACCCCTAAATCCTTGTGTAACCTGAAAGGTGGGTATTAATGTCTCTGTTTTACAGATAAAGAAATGGATGTTCTCAGATATTTACATGGCCCAGTGTCACACATGGGGCAGAGTCAGAATCTGAACTCAGTCTGCCTGACTGCAGCAGCAGTGTCTTCTGGGGCTTGGTGCTCTCAGCAACAATCACCGTCCTCCACGGCTGCATGAGTACTCAGGTAGGGACTTTGTGTGTGTGATTCAGATTCCCTCATCAGTCTAGGGGAGTTAGTAGTAGCCTTGCCTTCACAGAGGAAGTCACTGATAGACCCCAATTCAGCTAACAAGTGACAACACCAGGTTTCAAATCCTGCCTGACTTCAAAGCCCCTCAGAGTTCTTTCACTTAGGGGTCCTTCGACACTACAGTGTACACAGTGGCAAAAGCACTTCTCTCTATCTGTTTAACAAATAAGTCTTGCTTTCCACTGCCTGATTCAAATCCAGATCACTTTACTAAAAGGTTTTTAAGTGGCAAGTATTATGTTAAGATGCCTTGTCTTTCCTTCTATCAAGGTCCATTACCTTTTTCAAAGTTGGACTCAGAGGCTCTTTCTCTACAAAGTTTATACCAACTAATTTATCTGATTCTGTTCCTTTATCCCTTAAATAGAAAAATTACTGTGATTTGACTAGTACAGCTCAGTATAGCCTGGATGGATCTAGTCTTGAAATGTTTGTTGCCAGTTCACGCAAGATAAAGAAAGTATTCAGAAACTGACAGCGATTTGACGTTGCTATGACAAACAATTTCCTAATCAGCGGGCTTACCTTTTGTCTTTTTTATTTCATTTTTGTTATAATTCACCTTCATTGTATTTTACAAAAGAATTGGTCTACCACAGGCTGGAAATTTTTATAATACAATGATCCTATACCATAGATAGTTTGAGAAGCATTGATCCAGACCAGAGGTTAGCAAACTCTGGCCCATGAGCCAGTCCCAACCTATCATCTAATTTTGTAAATAAAGTTTTATTGAAACACAGGCACACCCTTTCACTTGCACATTGTCTGTGGCTGCTTTCACACTATCATGGGAGCACTGATTGTGACAGAGACCACCTGGCTCACAAAGCAAAAAATACTTACTGCACGGTCCATATAGAAAAAGCTTACTCACCCCTGACCTAGACCACTGGTTCTCAGCCATGACTGCACATTGGGAACACTGGGAGAGATGCTTAAGTAGCCATGGTCAGCTTCTAGCCCCAGAGATCCTGGCATCATGGATCTGGGGTGCAACCTGTGCAGGTCATTTTAATGTGCAGCCAAGTTTTAGAGCTGCTGTTTTAGATCAGAAACTTTCAGCTCTAATTTGAGGATCAGAATCACTGTGGATGCCAGAGATCTACCCTGAACCGACTAAATCAGAATTCTGGAATGTAGGGCTGAGGCATGCCTGAGTATATTTTAAGTAAACCCCACAGATAATCTAGATGTTTCCCCTGGGCTTGAGAACCACTGATACAGACTCTGAAGGAACGATCTTCACAGCTGTAATATGTATCAGAATTACATAAGGAATGTGTTAGGAATACAGATTTCCAGACTCCACCTCTCGTGAGCCTAATTAAATAGGTCTCACGTGGATGTGGGCCAGGAATGCGCATTTTTAGCTAAGTCTCCAAAATAATTCTGGACCAGGGAGCATCCTTGGACCATTCGCCAAGAAACTCTCCTAGTGCAATAAACACTTGGTTTCTGTCCAGGCTCTCGCAGAATGACTTAGATTCTGTGACTCATTTTTCCCTTAGTAAAATGAGAATGATCCCTCCCTGACCTTACTTTTCCAAAATTGTATGAGCACTGAACATGGTAATGTATTTTAAAATGTTTCATTGAAATGAAGAAAAAATGCATAGAGGAACATATCAACTCTCCCTGAGATATAGATAGCTGATAATGATGTACCTTGTTCTATCTCTAGAGAGATTTACTTTTATTTCAAAGCTATCTCCACTGGAGAATTCATGTAGATAGAAAAGGCTCAGAACAGGAGGTCTGGGGGTTTTATGGGAATATCTTTACGTCTTTTCTGTTGTTCAAGCCACTCACTTTAAGGTATCCTGTTACAGAAACCCTAGCAGACTAATACATCTTCCCCAGTGGCTCAATGGTAAAGAATCAAGGTAGGGATTTAGAGTCGCACTCTAGAGCCCCCTTCTTAAGCACTCTGCTAGTCTCCCCTATGTCAGTCAATGTGAAAAACAATCTTGGCCAGGAGAGGAAAGAAAAGGTCCCCTGGGGGCCACTCAGTCTCCTGGATGCTTCCTTCCAATGAAATATTTGTTCAAAATTTCTCACCATGGAGCCACACACCCCATGCATCCCTCTACCAAGCCCTCATGCAGGCATAATGTAGAACTCCACATGACCCAAGCATCCTTGGAAGGACTGTACTTTGTCATTGAGCTGACTGCCATTTCTGAAGTCATTCCGTGACTTTACCTTTCATTATTTGGGAGCTATCAACAGCAAGCAGAGCAGAACTCCCAACACAAGAAGTATTACAAGAAGCCCAAGAAAGAAAACAGTCACTGAGTATTTCCTCTCATCCAGTAAGGAGTCCATGACTATCCTGGGTACTCAGTGTTTTGAAAGATTAGCTCTGCAGTGGTGGAGAGCAGAAGCAGGCCTGGGAAGTGAGGATTTGCCCTGGGACACCTCTAAGGACACCATCTATTTCATTGCATTCAGTTGAAAGTAAATATGTGTTAGTGAGTTTTAGGGGAGAGGGATGCAACAACTGAGAGCAGAAAGAATGGACCAGGTCTTTACACCATGGACCAAGTCAGGACTGACCCAGCTCAAGCTGTTGGAGTTTTTGTCCAGCAGCTTCTGGGAGAAGTCAGCTATGGCTAAGACCAATGGTATTTTCTGGTCCCAGCCCCAGAGAAAGGAGATTGGCTAAAGCAAAGGCCCTTACCTACCCTTATCCACTTGTCTTGCTCTCCACCAACCTCTCCTCAATCGCTTCTCTGCCCTACTCTTTCAGATCCAGAGGACAGAATTCTCTTTCTCACCATGCATTCTAATTTTCCCTCTTCTTCCTCCCTCTCTTCCTGAAAAGTCCCTTCTCCTCTTGCTCCCTTCTCAGGTTAGACTTGAGAACAATAGTACAGGACTGTTAAGCTACTGAAGACCACCTGCCCTCAAGGGCAACCATCCTCAGCCTTGTTCCCCAGAGGAAACTGGTACACTCCAGTAACCTGCTGTAATGTGGAAAGACTATTTCAGTAATCACAGCCTTCTGTTGACCAAACTCAATGGTCAGCAAACTATGGCCCATGGTCAAATATGGCCTACCATTTTGTAAGTAAGACTTTATTGAAACACAGAAACACCATTCATTTACATACTGTCTATGGCTATTTTCATGTCTCAAGAACAGAGTAATTGTGACAGAGATCACACAGTCTGCATAAAGCCTAAAATATTTACTTTCTGGCTCTTTACAAAAAAACGATTATCAGCCTCTGACCTAGAATGTACCTTGACTAGTCTGAGGCTTGTTCGAATAAGGCCCCCAGATTGTTTCTGCTGTGTTGAAGTGGTTTGTGGGTATTTTTTTCAGAAGTTGGTTATAGGACTTCCCTGGTGGTCCAATGGCTAGAATTCTATGCTCCCAGTGCTGGGGGCCCAGATTCGATCCCTGCTTGGGGAACTGGATCCCACGTGCTGCAACTATTACCCAGTGCAGCCAAATAAATAAACAAAAAGAAATATTAAAGAAAAAAGTGCTTGAGCCTTCAAAAGATATTAGTGAGTGCCATACAACGAAAAGTCAGTGACAAAAGGAGATACAGCTACCTTGTTGTTCCCACAAAGTAGCATAGCACCCTGTAGGGATAAGGATATTCCTGCTCCAGGAGAGAGAGCATGAGGAGCCCTTACCTGCTGGTTGAAGCGGGGCAGCAATTCCCCAGGGCAAATTCCCTCAATTTTCTTACACTCCCCTCAGTGAGAGCTTCTTGATGCCACAGGGGCAAAAACAAAAGACGTATCATGGAAGCTAAATAGTTGCCCATTAGCATAAATCTATGCAATGTTTGTCTAACGTGACATATCAACCAGTAAAATGCAATATTCCCATGGCCTTTGATGCCCAGACCTAGCTGGGTTCCTGGCTTCCACTTAATCCCTATTCCTTTCATCTCGTGGTGAAACCATTTGAGCCATAGATAGTCAACCCCTCCACCCACAGATAATTGGCCATTTAATGTTAGTCATATTAATTTTTGGCTTGATAATAATGATGACATAATTGCCATTATGATTCTCCCATACACAGAGCTAACTCTGCCAAGAATTATGAGCTTTATGTCATGTGTGGCAGCTCGACTGACTCAAACTAGTGCCAGATTTCACGCGTTGCTTTATCATGTCAAGGCCCCACACCACAGTGACCATCCCTGTGGTTGGCTGGATGCTGCCCTATATCTGGTAAAAGAACACGGGTTAACTGGGGCTCCTAGCTGTCCTGCCCTGGAAGCCTGAGACAATGCCATATTCAGATGTCCCGGGGGGCCCCTCCCAATGCTGTCTTGAGACACTTTGTAAATTAAAACAGGCCTCATTGCTCTGGGAGTTGCCTCTAAACTGCTACACCATTCTGCCTATCCAATTCTAATAATGTGATGGCCATAAGCCATCCCTGGACCTCCACTCTCTTTCCCATCCTTGACCCTGACGGGGACTGTTGCTCTTGAGGTCCTGGAAGAAGTCTCTCTGCTCCCTTCTGATGGTGTTGTCTCTTTAGGAAATCTCTGCTGCTATTGCTGCAGCTCCTCAGAATCCCAGGATGCCATCCCTGTAGTTGTTTATTGAAATAACAATGCTGAGTGTCTCCTGTGTGGACAAAGTGGACAAAACACAGCCCTAACTTCAGAGGAGCCTGCAGACTAGAGACAAAAACACATAACACAATCACAGAGCCATGGGAGCTTGGACTTGGAAGTGATGGTTCAGCAAGATGTCCCAAAGGTGGTACACAGAGAAGCACTTTAAAGGATGAGCAGAAACCGGACAAAGGGATCTAGGATAGGGTTGGAGTCCTAGGCAGAGGGAATAACATACACTGACCCAGAGGCATAGGAGTGAACTCGAGATTTTAAAAAAGTAAATATTTGTCTTCACTTTTGGGGCCTGATGAGCCTGTAATACTCAGGGGTCCAGGCCCTACCAGAATTCTAGCATTACAGGTGCCAGCTTCCCCCATGGAACTCAGACTGGACTCTACCTGGGAGAACAGATTCCTGGTGTTGCCCCATCACAGCACTATCCTTTCCTCTTCTAATGCCTCTCACACGGGCTGTAGGCTTCCCAGATAGCTCATTGGTAAAGAATCTGCTTGCCAATATAGGAGACGCAGAAGATGTGGGTTTGATCCCTGGGTCGGGAAGATCCCCTGGAAAATGCAGCCCACTTCAGTATTCTTGCCTGGAAAAGCCCATGGACAGAGGAGCCTGGTGGGCTACAGGCCAAAGGGTTGCCAAGAGTCAGACATGACTGAGGGACTGAGCACATATGGGTCATGGGTTCACCCAGCTCTGGCATGGATTGGCACTTGCATTAACTGAGGGATATTTTTCTGTGCCATCCTGTGATGCCATCCTAAAGCCTTAAAATATATTTTTGTCACTTTTTTTCCTTTTTGACTGCACTGCGTGGCTTGTGGGATCTTATTTCCCCAATCCGGGATCGAACCTGGGCCCTCAGCAGTGAAAGCTCAGAGTCCTAATCACCGGACAGCCAGGAAATACCCCTTTTGTTGCTTTTCTAGAAGTTTCTAGGCCAGTTGGACCACAACCCCATTGTGCTGAACAGAAATGAGCCAGATTCCTCCGCACCATATCTGGAACCCTTGGTAACATCCAATAGTCTCTCCTGGACCCTATGCTCTTCTTACACAATCATGATTAATGATGAAAACTGTGACTTTTGCTTGTCCCCACATAGCTTTCACTTGAGAGAGGCACAAAAAAGATTGAGACCCCTGTCCCAGAAAGAAAAACAAAAAAAAAATCAAAAACAGTTAATCTAGGGTTTGTGCATGGCTTTATGGTTTTAATGAGGTTTGTTCAACTGATGCCAGCAACATCTGGAACTGGGAGTGTATCTGGTCACATTGCAGTAAAAGGAGGCTCAGTTGGCTGGGCTTCCCTGCAGGAAGGGGCCCAGGAGGCAGAGGGATAGAGGACACGAGAGGATTATCAGCAGTGGAAGTGGGCAGGGCATGTGGGCTTTGCCTGAGGAGGGAATGGCCATTGCTCCTGAGTGAAGCAGGACCCGGCAAGTAGAGAATCACCACCTGAAGGCACATTCTTTGCACTGTTCTGGGCCTTAACCAATCTGTTCCTTTTCTCCTTCACCCTTCCCAGCCCTTTACTTTTAGGCTCTTGAGACTCTTCTGCTCTGAGCCAAGCTTCTAACTTTTAAGTCTAAATCTATCCCCCCAACATATTTTGATCTATCCCATCAAAATATGTCTACTATTATGTTCTCCCCAAAAAAGGAAAATGAAGAAAGGAAGGAGAGAAAGAAGAAGAGAAAGAAAGGAAAGAAAGAAAGAAAAGGCCTAAGTGTGCAAAGTGACAAACGCAGGGAATGTCAAAGTGAAATCAGTTTTAAGACAATAGGGCAAGGGTGACTTCTTTTCCTGCCATAAAAATTCCTTTACAGTTATTGTGATCATATTTTGTTAATAAAAGTAATATTTTTTAAATTTCTTTCTCTTTCCCTCCAGAGTTTTAAGGCGGACTGTATTGCCAGTCTTTGACAAATTAGTTAGGGTTATGTGCTAATTGCTTAAAGCTTGCTACTTCCAGAAGCAGTTGTACTTTTAGTCAACTGATAGTCAAACAGCATATTTCTAATATCCTCAGTAGCATGGTTGAAGGGGTTTTGGTGAGGGCTATGTATAGAATCCCTGAACCTTAACAGCTGGTAAAGTTCTTGATGGTCATATAGTAAAACCTTTCATTCAGTGGTAGAGTTCTTGTAAAACACCCAGAACTGCCTGATCACTTCCAGTTATGGGAACTCACCTCTATGAGAGGCAGCTATTCAGTCTTTGGATGGTTTTGTTAGAAAGTTCTCTCTCTTTCTCTCTCTCCGCACCCGCTCCCAGAAAGATAATCTGTCTTCCTGAAGATTCCTTTTACCAAACCAAGTTAGACTTTTCTAGAGCCTAAATCTAATCCCTAATCCTTTTCCTTAGCATGATAGTAGGTTAAATATTAGAAAGTAACCATCACACCCCAAGGTTTTTCCTTTTTAATCAAAGAAATTCTAAAATCTCTTTGACTCTTTCTGGTGTGACCTATACTCACTCAACCTGTCCTCTTCGGGATTCTTTCTAGTTGGTCAATGTCCCTCTATTTTAAAATATGTTGCCCCAAATTGGGCCCAGACTCCTGATGCATTCTGTGTGTGTGTGTGTTAGTTGCTCAGTCATGTCCAATTTTTTGCTATCCCATGGAGAGTAGCCTGCCAGGCTCCTCTGTCCGTGGAACACTCCAAGCAAGAACACTAGAGTGGGTTGCCATGCCCTTCATTCTAACCATCGGCAAAATAGAGTGGGAGTCTTAACAGCTCTTTTGGCAGCCCTAGCAGACCATTTCCTCATGTTGAACTTGGAGTAAATACCTCTTGTCTCTGCCGCTTCCCATCCCTTTTTCAGACATTGGCTGCCAACTCAGCTGTTCCTCAAAACTGTGTTTTTCCAAGTATGTTTTCAACCTAAATTGAGGGCTTTGTTTTGAATCTGTGTTCTTCCTTCTCCAGGTCTTCCTCAGCCTTAGTTCCAGCACTCAGTGCTCTCCTTCCACATCTTACATTTGCGTAAAAAGACAAGTGGGCCAAACACAGAGCTCACTGTACCTCAACTTGGGCTGATAATGACCAATATTTTTTGGATTGTTTAATCAGTCACATACCCCCAACACTCTACTGCTTAGAACCTGTAGCTCTCTGAACAGACAAGACTCAAAAGCCTTGCTAAAATCATACTACACTATGATAAATGCTTTTTTGAATGTACCAAGTATTCTATTGAACACAACAGAGGGAATGCTTCAAAAATGAATGAAGAAATGAAAGGCTGAGATGGGATAGGTATCTACTCCACTTAAATTTTTTTCTTGAATGTTAAAAGAATTCTGATGCCTACCCTAGTCATGCTCCAAGTTCAGTTGCCCAATAAAAACAGGAAATTACATTTGTCAGTAACCCATGAAGCTCCCGGTGAGCACGTGACTCTTTTCTAAATGCCAACGTATCATCTGTTTGAAATTTGTGACAGAAATCAGTAACAAGTTAATTTCAATTCTTTTTTAAAGTCTACTTTTCTTAGCTTCTAAAAACTCAGGATATTTGTTCAGCTATAAATAAATAACTTACTGTCATGTCTCCTACAGATGATTTTCCTCAAGATTTTAGCAGCCACATCTGCAAAATTCTTTTAACATTCAAGACAAAAATTTAAGTGGAGTAGATACCTATCCCATCTCAACCTTTCATTTCTTCATTCATTTTTGAAGCATCCCCTCTACTGTGTTTAATAGAATACTTGGTACATTCAAAAAAGTATTTATCAAAAATGTGCAGACTATAAACATATATATATACACATATGATAATGTATAGTAATATGAGCACCTGAACAACCACCAACCAGTATAAAATCCAGAACTCTTTAGCAACAGATAGCTTCCTATTTGCCCTTCCCATTTCATCCTTCTGCTTCCTCCTCCTGCCCACTTAGATAAAAGATGACTCTGAATTTTATATGTTTTCTTTAAATAGTAGTTTTGTCAATTATGTAAATATGTGCTTAAACTATGTATTATTTATTTTTATTTGACTTTGGGCTTTCTGAACATAATGGACTTCCCAGTTGGCGCTAGTGGTAAAGAATCTGCCTGCCAATGAAGGAGATGTCGGAGATGCGGGTTTGATCCCTGAGTTGGGAAGATCCTCTGGAGAAGGGCATGGCAACCTACTCCAGTATTCTTGTCTGGAGAACCCCATGGACAGAAGAGACTGGCAGGCTGCAGTCCATGGGATCACAAAGAGTCCAACACGACTCAGGCGACTAAACACATACGAACATAATATTACACTTAATGTAATCTTCTGGGATGGCTTACCACCCCCGCACCAACTTAAACTGTATTTCAAGAATTCGTTCATAGTGTGGCAGGCAGCTACAGTTCATTTATATTCACTGTTATCAGTTCAGTTCAGTCCCTCAGTCGTGTCCGACTCTTTGCAACCCCATGAATCGCAGCACGCCAGGCCTCCCTGTCCATCACCAACTCCCGGAGTTCACTCAGACGCACATCCATCGAGCCAGTGATGCCATCCAGGCATCTCATCCTCTGTTGTCCCCTTCTCCTCCTGCCCCTAATCCCTCCCAGCATCAGAGTCTTTTCCAATGAGTCAACTCTTCGCATGAGGTGGCCAAAGTACTGGAGTTTCAGCTTTTGCATCATTCCTTCCAAAGAAATCCCAGGACTGATCTCCTTCAAAATGGACTGGTTGGATCTCCTTGCAGTCCAAGGCACTCTCAAGAGTCTTTTCCAACACCACAGTTCAAAAGCATCAATTCTTCGGCATTCAGCTTTCTTCACAGTCCAACTCTCACATCCATATATTCACTGTTATAGATAATATTTAATTGTTAAAATATTTTATCTATTCTTCTGTTACAGGACAAGTAGTGGTCTTTAAAACATATCTACAAATTCTTTGATGCTCCTCCTATCCAAAGGTAATTCTNCTGTTATCAGTTCAGTTCAGTCCCTCAGTCGTGTCCGACTCTTTGCAACCCCATGAATCGCAGCACGCCAGGCCTCCCTGTCCATCACCAACTCCCGGAGTTCACTCAGACGCACATCCATCGAGCCAGTGATGCCATCCAGGCATCTCATCCTCTGTTGTCCCCTTCTCCTCCTGCCCCTAATCCCTCCCAGCATCAGAGTCTTTTCCAATGAGTCAACTCTTCGCATGAGGTGGCCAAAGTACTGGAGTTTCAGCTTTTGCATCATTCCTTCCAAAGAAATCCCAGGACTGATCTCCTTCAAAATGGACTGGTTGGATCTCCTTGCAGTCCAAGGCACTCTCAAGAGTCTTTTCCAACACCACAGTTCAAAAGCATCAATTCTTCGGCATTCAGCTTTCTTCACAGTCCAACTCTCACATCCATATATTCACTGTTATAGATAATATTTAATTGTTAAAATATTTTATCTATTCTTCTGTTACAGGACAAGTAGTGGTCTTTAAAACATATCTACAAATTCTTTGATGCTCCTCCTATCCAAAGGTAATTCTCTTGCATAGGGGCTGACTTTAGTAACTTGCTTTTGATGAATATATTTGCAGCAAATATGACCTGTATGATTCTTTTTAATATTTATTTATTATTTGGCCATACCAGGCTGTAGTTGTGGTATGCAAACTCTTAGTTGCAGAATATGGGACCTAGCTCCCTGACAAGGACTCAAACCAGGTCCCCCTGCATTGGGAACACAGAGTTTTAGCCCCCAGGCCACCAGGGAAGTCCTGATACTGCAAGATTCCTGAAGCTAGCTCAAAAGTTGTTTATGATATAATTCTCTCTCTCCCCTTCCTCTCTTCTATGTTCCTCTCCCTTCCCCTTTCTCTCTCTCCTTTCCTCCCTCTGCCTTTCCCTCTTTCTCTTTTCACATCCTCCTCCCTATTTGGAACCCAGCTACAATGTTTTGAGGAAGCCAATGTATCAATAGAAAAGTCTCTCATAGATGAAATAGAGCAGCATTAAGTGAGGTCTCAGCAAATATCAACCCCCAGACATGTAGGTGCACCTGCAAATGATTCCAGCTCCTAGTCTTCCAGCTACCCTAGCTGAGCTGGTGGAGAGAGACTAAGCTATTTCCTCTAAGCCCTACTAAAGCTGCAGGCTCATGTTGCTGTCATTTTAAGTGACTAACCTTTGAGGCTGATTGTTACACAGGAAAGGATAACTGCAACAGGACACCTGGATAATTGTCAGGTTTTTCTCTTACGCACAGCACAGCACCCCTATGAATGTTCTTATACTGGTTGCTGAGTGTGTGAAAGCAAGAATGCAATTGCTAAACCACAGGATGTCAGCTAATCAGAAGAGTCAAATTATTTTCCAAAGTAGTTGTATCATTCTCTACTACCACAATGTGTGGTTTGTGTTTTCACTTTCTTTTACTTTTTTACTGTCTTTCAATGAAGAGAAAATTTTAATTTTAATATAATCTTTTTTTTTTTTAATGGTTATTGCATTTTGTCTTGCTTAAGGCTTTCTTATCCTAAGGTCAGAAAGACATTCATATTTTACTTTGCATTTTTAAAGCCTTGTAGATTTCATTTTATTACACATCTAGAGTTGACTTTATGTATGGACTAGGTTGAGGATCCAGTATAACATTTTCTTCTATATGAGCAATCAGCCCCAGTACCATTTGTTGAATGGTCCTTCCTTCCCCTGCTGATTTGCAATGCCACCTATATAAAGCTCCATGTATGTGTAAGCCTATTCTGTTTTTATTTAGTAATCAATTTATCTGTTTGTTTATTCCTGTAACTTTATAAAAAGTCTTGGTAGCTGGTAGGGCAAAAATCCCCAGTGTATTCTTTTTCTTTCTCATAGCTTTGCCCTTAAGAATATATCTTTAGAATAAGTTTGTTGCATTCTAAACTACTTGGAATTGTGATTGAACTGCATAGACTCAATCAGTTAACTTGGAGATACTTGACGTATTTATGATATTGAATCTTTCTATTCATAGGCAAAGAAAATTTCTCCATTCATCTCCTTTCTTCTAATGAAAACTTTTAAATTTCTAGAAGTGTCTTGCACATTTTTTGTTAAATTTATTCTTAAATACTTCATTTTTTATTGCTATTCCAAGTGATTTCCTTTTTAAAATGGTTTTGATTCTTGCTGGCATAAAATACAAGTTTATATTTTTTCTTGCCAAATTCTATTATTATTTCTAACTCTGTTGTTTGAGATTTTCAGTATACACACACATATATCTGGAAATATTAGTTTTGTTTCTTTCTTCTTCCTGTTCTTATGTCTGTAGTGGCTTTTGTTGTCTTACCGTTTGCCAAGAATTTCCAGTATGATATTGAATAGAAGTCTTAATAGTGGCTATCTTTGTCTTCTTTTGAATTTTAAAGATAATAGTTTTAATATTTTTTTTATTAAGGATGATGTTTGATGTGTACTTTTGGTAGATAGTCTTTATCAGAGGAAGAATGTTTTCTTTTATTCATATAATTTATAAAAAAAATTTATCATGAAAGAGTGTGAAATTCCATAAAATCTCTCTTTTAAAAAGGCTACTGAGGCATAATTTACATAAAACCAAACCCACCAATTAAGCTGTATAGTCAATGAACTTGACCAAACATGTGAGTCATTAGCCATTACTCCATCAGCACGTAGATCTTTTCTGTCACCATAAAATTCTCTCATGTCCCCTGCAGTCAATCCCCTATATTCTCTTTTCAGAAAACAGATGGATTTAACTTTATTTAATATATTTGTGTGTAAATTCATGAGTGTTTTTTTCCTATTATTTGACTTCTTTTACCATCCTTGTCTGGTTTTGGCATTAAGATTATTCTTGCCTTGTAGAATCCACTGGGGGAATGTTTCTTTTTCTTCTGCCTTGTAAGAAACTCTGTAAGATTGGAATATGTCCCTTGAAAATTCAGTAGAATTCACTTGTACAGCTAGTTTTTATTATTCAAAGAGTTTTCAATATTTCTTCCATTTATTTTATATGGGTAGGGCCATTAAGGTTTTCTATGTCTTCCAGGGTCAGTTTTAAGTTCTAGAAGTATGTCCATTTTATCTGCATTTTTAAGTTTATTGGTATAAAGTCTGTAGTATCTTTTCCTTTTAATCGTTACCATATATAATATTGTTTAATTGTACATTTCATTTTTCTTCCTTATCAATATTAACAGAGGTTTAGCAATTTTATTAGCCTTTTCAAAGACTTAATTTTTTGCTTTTGTGATGCTCTCTCTTACATCTTTGTTTCCTATTTCATTGATTTATACTCATCATTATCTTTTTTCCCTTTGTGTTTATTCCCTTGTTCTTTTCTATTTTCTTAATCTCATTTTATTTCAGGTTTGTTCTTTACCAAGATAAACATTTAAGGCTGTAAATTACCCTCAAAGTTCTGTTAATTGCATGCTGCAAGTTTTGATATATATCATTTTTAATATTATTTAGATCCAATAAATTAATTAATTAATTAATTAATTTGAGGAAACAGATACAGTTTACTACCAAGTGTACTTTGCAGTTGAAAATGAAAAGCAGCTCAGGTCAAGGTCTCACCAGGAAAGGAATTAGTGACAGCTACAGTGTTTCCTCATATAAATGTGGAAATCCAATAAATGTGTGTAGATCCAATAAATTTAATGTCCAATACAATTTGTTCTTTGACCCATGATTTACTTAGAAGAGTGTTTTAAAATTTTCAGGTATGAAGATTTTAAAACTTTTTGTACTGACTCTTAGCAAATTATGCTCCTCAGAGTTTTATTTTCTATGTACCCATTTTAAAATTTATTGTAGTTTGCTTTACATGTTTATAATCAGTGTTTGTGAAAGTTGAGGAAAAAGATGATTCTCTAGTCTTGAAAAGCAGAGTTTATATATCATCTATATATTAGATCAAGTTCATGAATTGTGTTCAAATCACCTACAGTGCTATATTCTTTAGGCATATATGTTCTATAATATTTGAGAGGGGTGTGTTAAAATCTAGTTTGATGACAGGTTTATCAATTTCACTTTTAAATTTTGTTAATTTGTTCATTATAGGATTTCAAATAATGGTCATAAAATACTCACCAAAGTCAGGAGAACAATGTATAAACAAAGTGAAAATTTCAACACAGGGATAGAAAATATTTTAAAAGTACCAAACAGAAATCATAGAACTGAAAAATACCATGAAAGTGAAGTGAAGTCACTTAGTCGTGTCCAACTCTTAGCGATCCCATGGACTGTAGTACATAAGGCTCCTCCATCCATAGAATTTTCTAAGCAAGAGTACTGGAGTGGGTTGCCATTTCCTTCTCCAGGGGATCTTCCCAACCCAGGGATCAAACCCAGGTCTCCCACATTGCGGGCAGATGCTTTGCCATAAAATACCATAACTGAACATAAAAATTCAATAGATAGGTTCAATATCAAACTAGTTCAAGCAGAAGAAAGGATTGGTGAACTCAGCAAAAGGTCAACCAAATTTTGGAATATCACCCAAAACAAGAGAAGAAAAAAGAGAAAGAATGAAAAACAGTGATTGTAATTTAAGGGACTTATGAAGCGCTATCATGTGAACAAATATATGCTTTACAAGAGCACAGAAAGAGAAAAGGAAGGGGCAGAACACTTATTCAAAGAAATAATGGCTGAAAACTTCCCAAGCCTGTGGGGGTAGGGAATGAAACAAAATGCAAAGTGCTGGGTGGGGGAGAAAACCTGTCAACTAAGAATATGAAAATTACCTGGCAAAGTTGTTCTTTAGAACTGAAGGAGAGAGAAAGATATTCTTAGGCAAATAAAAGCTAAAGAAATCATCACCCGTAGACCTGACTTACAAGAAATAATAAAGGGAGTTCTTCAAGTTGAAATAAAAGGACACCAATTAGTAACATGAAAACATATGAAAGTATAAAACTTACTGGTAAAGGTAAATACAGAGTCACATTTAGAATACTATATCATAATGGTACTGTGTAAATTACTTATAACTCTCGTATAAAAATAAACGACTGTAACTATGAGAAATGACTATGGATACAATAACTTGTAAGCAAATATACACTTTAAAAAATGTAAATTGTGAAAAACTAAAATATACAGAGAAGAGTAAAAATCTTGAGCTTTTGTATGTGATCAAAGATAAGTTGTTATTAGCTCACGATAGACTGCTCGTATACTATAAAACGTTTTATGCATGTTTACTACAAAGCAAAAACCTATACTAGATACACTAAAAACAGCTAACAAGGAGTCACAACATATCACTATAGAATATCACCAAATTACAAAGAAAAACATCAAGAGAGCAAAAAAGGAATATATGAGCTACAAAATACTCAGAAAATAATTACAAGGCAATAGTAAGTGCTAATGCATCATTTAGAACTTTAAATATAAATGGATTAAATTCTCCAATAAAAGACTTAGAGTTGCTGAATAGATTAAAATAAGACCCAACTGTATGTTACCTACTAGAGATTTATTTCACCTTTAAGAATACAAATACTGAATGTGAAGGAATAGAAAAAATATATCATGCAAATTGAAACGAAAGTTGAGCAAGCATAGCTCTTCATGGACAAAATAGACTTTAACTGAAAAGCTATAGCAAGGGACAAAGTCTTAATATGGTGATAAAGGGATCAATATCAAGAGAACATAGCAATTATAAATATATGTGCACCCAATATTGGAGCATCTAAATATATTTAGCAGGTGTGAGGGGGAAAATAGATAATAATACAAGAATAGTACCCTACTTTCAACAATGAATAAATCATCCAGACAGAGTCAATTAGGAAGCATTGGACTTACACTATACTTGAAATCAAAGGCACCTAAGAGACATATCTGGAACATCCCATCCAACAGCACTAGAATACATACTCTCCAGTTCACATAGAAGACTCTTCAGGATAGATCATATGTTGGGCCACAATGCAAGTCAACAAATTTAAGAATACTGAAATCATATGAAGCATCTTTTCTGACCACAGTGATATGAAACTAGTGATATCAATAACAAAGGGGAAACTGGAATATCCACAAATATATGGAATTAGACAATATGCTCCAGCACAACCAATGAGTTGCTGCTGCTGCTAAGTCGCTTCGGTCGTGTCTGACTCTGTGCAGCCCCATAGACAGCAGCTCCCCTGTCCCTGGGATTCTCCAGGCAAGAACACTGGAGTCGGTTGCCATTTCCTTCTCCAATGCAAGAAAGTGAAAAGTGAAAGTGAAGTCGCTCAGTCGTGTCTGACCCTCAGCGACCCCATGGACTACTGCCTTCCAGGCTCCTCTGTCCATGGGATTTTCCAGGCAAGAGTACTGGAGTGGGGTGCCATTGCCTTCTCCAACCAATGAGTTAAAGAAGTCAAAAGGGAAATCAAAGATATCATGAGAAAAATTTAAATGGAAATACAATATACCAAAACGTGTGGGACACAGCAAAAGCAGTTCTAGGAGGCATGTTTATTTATAGCAATAAATGGTTTCATTGCTTGAGCAAATTACAGATCCCCTTTTACCTGATATGTAGCTATAGATCTAGCAAACACATCTTTCTCCATACCTGCACATAAAGCCCACCAGAAGCAGTTTACTTTCAGCTGGAAAGGCTAGCAATATATCTGTACTGTGCTACCTCAGGGTATGTCAGACTGGCCTTGGGGAGTGGAAGTCTATGTTACTGACGTAGATAGATACAGAAATATATAGTAGTACCTGACATTAAGCTTTCGATTGCCAAAGTATTCTTTTTGAAGACGTTCATCTTGAATAAACCTATTACCAGCTGTGTGACAGAACTACCAGCAAAGCAATTAAGGAACCAGGCTGTCTCTGCCCATGAAGGTCCCCTTTTAGAAAGCCCTGAGTAACCTGACTGCTTGAGTGACCCTGCTTCTCTCTTCTCATGCCCCAATTCCCACTCTTTTGCTTTAAAATTCATTAATACGCTAATTCACTAATGCAGGGTGAACTTGCAAAACCTTAGGCACTCCACCCTCAGATTCTAATAAAAGACAGAGCTCAAAAATCTGTGCTTCTTTCTCTCTCTCTCTTTGAACTCTGTGTGGCCATCAGGCATGCCATCTACCCTTTAGGGCCTGTGAACAATAAACTTTGTTCTTCAAAGTTCCCTGATAGATTCTTGTTGAAACATAGCCAGTGATTATAAGAACCACAAGGGCTGGCCCAGCCACAGCATCAGCCTTTGTGAGGGGTGGAGTGAATTTGGGGCTGTCTATGAGTAAATGCTGCCTGGGGTGAGTGCCTCAGGTTCTAGCCAAGAACATCACTATTAATAAGCTGGAAACAAAAACCGTTAGATAGATAGATAGATTGATTGATAGATAGTCTTTGTTTTCTTTCCTCTCTTATTCCTTTATCATATAACATAAGATGTATTGACTTTATACCATTGTAAACAACTATTGTTAATTTTTTATCATTGTGTTTATAGCATATTGAGAAGAGTAAATATCACTCAAGGACCTTACCTCCTTTTTTGGAGAGAAGGAGTTAGTGTGTTTTCAGTTGTATGCAGGTTAGTTGTATCATGCTGGGTGAAATTATGACTTATTATTGTCTCAATTTGCAGATTTGTGGTTTTATTTAAGGAGATGTATGGTGTGTCAAGTTGACCAGGGGTGGACTTGTGATGGTTGATTTTTTGTGTCAATTAGAGAGGGCTATGGAGTGCCATATTAAACATTGCTTCTGTTAGTATCTATGATGGAGTTTCTGGATGAGACTGATTAGCATTTGAATCCATGGATTCAGTTGATTACCCTCCCTAAGGTAGGCAGGTCCAATCCACTGAGAGCCTGAATAGAACAAAGGGAGAGGAAGGAAGAATTTTCCCCCCTTTTCCAGCCTAACTGCTGAGCTGGTACAACTTATTTCATTTTCTGCCCTCAGACTGGGATTTACACAATCAGCTCCCCTGGTTCTCAGATCCTCAGACTCAGGCTGAATTACACCACTGACTTTCCTGGTCCTTCAGAGTGCAAATGGTAGAGCCTGGGACTTAAGCCTCCAATTACTTATAATAAATCTACTTGTCATATACAATTATATATATATATATATATATATATAAAACTTCTCTCTATAGGTAGATACACACACATACATATATGTGTGTGTGTGTTGTATATATATATATATATATATATATATATATGACTAATACAGATTACTAGTAGCCGTAATTCTAGACGTAAGTATCTCTTAGATTCCCTTTTTACCATTTCAATTTTATTATTTAGAGCATTTTCTTTAAAAAAAAATCACTTCTTTATTTGGCTATGCCAGGTCTTAGTTGAGGCATGCAAACTCTTAGTTGTGGATGTGGGATCTAGTTCACAGATCAGAGATCGAACCTGGGCCCCTTGCATTGGGAGCATGAGTCTTAGCCACTGGACCACCAGGGATGTCCCTAGAGCATTTTCTTAAAGATGAAATCAATAAAAGAATTGATGTGATGTTTGCTCTGTGACAATACTGACTGAATATGCTGCAGATTTGGGGTTCCACAGGCATTTATTTGTATGTCCCATGGAACCATGTACTAATTATTTTTCCATCTCCAGTTGAGGTTCCTTCAGATCACCCCAACAGCTGTTGTGTCAGCTCTTCTCTGATTCTGTGGCACCCAGGCTCCTTCCTCCTAGGTGACATCCTCACCATCTACTCTACATTCAGAGGAAAATGTTTTCATTGCTCTCCCAATCTGCTCTCCTGTCTGCTAGGAAGATGAGTTCTGTCTTGTCCCCATCCCTAACTCCCCTTGTGCTCTTGATCACACCCATTCCTATCTCCTCCTGCTTTCCTAGTTTTCCCTTTTTCAACCTTTCTCATACTTTCTTCCCCTTAGCTCATATTGTCATATGATCTTAATCCTATAACCATCTGATTTTTCACTCATCTGTTTCCTCTTTGATCTCTTCTCATATAGAAATGGCTTTTCATTTTTATTAGACTTTGTGTGACATGACACTTCTTCTTGGTTTCCTTAACCTGGCCCACATACCCCTGGAAGTGGTCCACTCATTACAGTATCTTTCATTTGAATATCTGAATGAAATTCTCCCTTTGCCAGGATCCTGTTCGGCAATATAGCTGGGATTTTGGATGAACTGCTCAACCACTCAGAACCCCAGATTTAATCTCTAAAATGTATGTAATTTTATAGGATTCTTATTAGGGTTAAGTGAAGAGACAACTAAGAATATAGCCCAATTAGTGTTAGAGATGATTGTTATGACATAATTTATATCCTACTTTTCTACTGAAATTGTACTTTCAAAGGTCACAGTTCACCAAACCCACTGACATGACTTTTTAGGTGGGAAAGCAATTTAGGGACTTACTCAAAAGATATATATAAGAGAAAGTAAGGACTTGAATAATGGAATCATTAGACATGGATTCATGAACAGAAAGATGATTCAGACAACAGAATGCTAGTGTTGACTACTTCACAAAGTTTACTTTGTGAATCCACTCACATCCATTTAGTACAGTTATCCCATGTAGACCTGCACTGTAGCCTCCTCTGACCGTGAGGACAATGACCTCATCCCTGTTGACCCCACCTGCTTTTGAAATATGGTGCTGGAGAAGACTCTTGAGAGTCCCTTGGACTGCAAGGAGATCACACCAGTCAATCCTAAAGGAAATCAACCCTGAATATTCATTGGAAGGACTGATGCTGAAGCTGAAGCCCCAATACTTTGGCCACCTTCTTTAGCAAATAACTAACTAATTGCAAGAGATCCTCATGCTGGGAAAGATTGAAGGCAGGAGAAGAAGGGGACAACAGAGGATAAGATGGTTGGATGGCATCACTGACTCAATGGACATGAGTTTGAGCAAGCTCCGGAAGTTGGTGGACAGGGAAGCTTGGTATGCTGCAGTCCATGGGGTCACAAAGAGTTGGACGTGACTGAGCAACTGAACTGAACTGGAGCAGTTGCTTTTCTTTTTCTTTTTTCCTTAAGACAGTTTCATTGAGGTATGACTGGTATACAATAAACTGCACCAATATAAAATATGCAGTTTCATATGTTTAAAAAAATTTTTAATTGAGATAAAATACACATAACATAAAATTTGCCATTTTACCCTAAGTATAGAATTAGATAGTGTTATGTATATTTACATTGCTCCAGGACAGTTTTCATCTTACAAAATTGACACTTTTTACCCATCAAACAACAACTCTCATGTCTTAGTCCATTCAGGCTGCTATAATAAAAATACCATAGATTGGGTGGGCTGAATTAAATAAAAAGCATCTATTTCTCACAGTTCTGGAGACTGGGAAGTCCAAGGTCAAGGTGCCAGCAGATTCCATGTCTGGTGAGAGCCCATTTCCTGGTGTATAGATAGTGGTCTTTTCACTGCGTCCTCACCTGGGGGAAGGGGAAAGCATGTGTTGTGTTTATCAGAATTTCTTTCCTTTTTAAAGCTGAATAATATTCCATGGTACACATATACCACATTTTGTGTATCCATTCATCCATCAGTGAATAATCAAGTTACTTTCCCCTTCTGAGGGAAAGGGTTTAGGTTAGCATATATTTGCCTTGGTCCTTAATCTAGACTATCTTTCGTCAACAAAACATGGCATATATCATCCAACTGAACTTTGATAAGATTTGACAAAAATATTGTGTGCACTTTCTACTATCTACTCACTGTGCCCATTTGCCAAGTCAAATGGGGACTGGTTATGTCAATCCTCAGTAATCTTGAATTCTTAGGTCAGGATGAGTCTCACCATCCTCAGCATGATAGTGCTGGCCTCAGGAAACATCTCCAAGAGTATTCCCAATTTAGCTCTTACTCTTCCACACCAATTTCTTTATAAGTCTGACAACATCTCAGAATTAGTAGATTCTTCTCTGCTTAGGCCTTACTGGGTCACATTAATCCCCCATCCCATTGAGAGTTGGCAGGCTCTTATATTTCAGGCTTGGAATGCTGTTTCTCTCTAGCCAAAATGATATACATCTCTTTTAATTGTGACTGGTGATGTTTTTCTCTTTTTGATGGAATCTTTCCCATCATGAGTTGCTGCAATTCACTTGGGAAAGCAAACTAAAAATTTGTGTTCCTCATAAACGGCTGAAAAGAAGCCATCTCATACTCCAGGATAGGAAGTCACAGGCATGCCATGTGGATGATCTATTTGAAGGTTCTTGGTTTTGATATAAATATATATCCAGTTTAACATCAGTGTGAGCAGCATTTGCATGCACGCCACTAGGTGAGACCATGTGCGAGCTTATCTCTGCAGAGCCCTGCTGGCTGCCACTCCTCACTGGGCTGATAGAGTGTCATGTGGTCACCTCAAACAGGCCAAGTTGGTTTTGATTTTTAGTTCTCCACTTCTTTGTGGCTTATGCCATACCACAAGAATCTAAATTCTAAATTCTGTGATAATAGAAGCTTATACAATGCCAAACATGAGAGCACATTTTGTATTTTCCTGGTCTAAGTTTAGTTTGTATACCCAGCAATTTTGAGTTGCATGACTAAATCAGTTGTCCTGCTGTGAACCTATCCCTTATAGCCCTGAGTGTAGGTGGAGGGCGAGAGTTTCCTCCTCCAGTAGGGAGGAGACACAGATGTCCTAGAAGAAGCAAGGACTTTTTACAAATAGAAACAAAATGCAGCATTGTATAAGTCTCCTCTAGAGGACTCAGCTGGACAGAAAGGTCTGGAAATGCCTAAAGCTAACATCACTGAGAGATAATAGCAAGAACAAAATTTTACTGCAAATTTCTGAAGGACTTGATTTAGAAATATTTGAAAAGCTCAGAACTGGCTTAATTGGGGCCAAGACCTCAACCCAAGAAGGTTCTGACATACAAAGAATGTAGTGAGTTGCTTTACCCATCATGGCAGCTGGCGTTGGTATTGCTAGAAGAACAGTCCCCTTCCTAAAGACTTAGACATTCCCTACACGTACCATCTGGGGTGCTGAGAAGACTCTTGAGAGTCCCTTGGACAGCAAGGAGATCAAATCAGTCAATCCTAAAGGAAATAAACCCTGAATATTCCTTGGAAGGACTGATACTGAAGCTGAAACTCCAATACTTTGGCCACCTGATACAAAGAGCTGACTCATTGGAAAAGACCCTGATGCTGGGAAAAACTGAAGGCAGGAGGAGAAGGGGACAACAGAGGATGACATGGCTGGATGGCATCACTGACTCAATGGACATGAGTTTGAGCAAATTCTGGGAGATAGTGAAGGACAGGGAAGCCTGACATACTGGAGTCCATGGGGTCATAATGAGTCAAATGACTGAGCAGCTAAATTGACTGACTGACACTTAACCTTCTTTATAAAAATGTTCACTATTTGCAGAATATACCATGATCTTCTCATTGCTTAATTATTTGATTTCCACCCTCTGCTTAGATGAGACTCATCCCCTTTTTCCTATTACAGGGGATCTGTTGATAAACTGGGCCCAGCATTGTCTTCTTCCTTTTTGAGCAAGTTCCTGATTTGACAAGCATGTTAGAAAGCCAAAGGAAAACGAACTGTAAGCTCTACCTGGATGTGCTGACTCATAAAGGAAAACAAGCTACATTGCTTACCTTCTATGGCCCATGAATTGATCAAATTTAAATCTCATTTTAAACTTATTGCCTCCAGAAAATCTGGGTGTGATAAATGGACTTCCCAGGGGGCACTAGTGGGTAATGAACCTGCCTGCCAATGCAGGAGACCTTGGAGATGTGAGTTCGATCTCTGGGTCGGGAATATGCCCTGGAGGTGGGCATAGCAACCTACTCTAGTATTCTTGCTTGGAGAATCCCATAGACAGAGGAACCTGCAAGGCTGTAGTCCATAGGGTCACACAGAGTCAGACATGAATGAAGTGACTTAACATACATGCAATAAATACTTCTAAGAAGCCAGAGGTCTGGTTTTGTAACCATAAATGAGAAACTTTTAGAGTCATGGTCCACAGCACAATTTTCTTTGAAAGAGGCCCTGAAAATACAGATACAAGTCTATGCCCAAAAGGCCTGTTTCTTTCAGCTCTAAAGTTCTAGGGTTGTTGCCTTGATTCATGGACATTTCTTTATATAGGTTACTTGCTTAAAATATTAAATAATCAGAACAAATTTTTTCTCTAAAACTAGTCAAATTTTGTATTAACTTGGTTCTGATTCTTTCCAATAGGCTTAACTCCACAGGTTTGAATCTGACTCCCTGAAACAAAAGTATCATCTATTATACTTTTTTAAAATGGACAGTCTTCTGTAGATTACTAGCTTGTCTGACATTTCAAAGAAGTTTCATGCAAGTTTATTCTTTAACAAATTGTAAGTGTTGATTTATCAACTTGATGTTTTACAAGAGGAGCAGATCTGTTAAAGATAATATAAGACTGATTCTGGGCCACCATCAACTATTGCTTTGAACACTGTAATCCTTTTAGTCTCCATATTGCAACCATGGTTGATTTTTCTAAAACTCACATCTGATTATGTCATTCTTCTTAAAATCATTCAGTGTTTCCCACTGCCCTCAGGATAAAGTAAAAACTCAATATGGAATTACTGAAGAGCAATAGGACCATCTTAGCCAAAGGCCCTATAGCTTACTCATAAGTTTCAAATAAACATTCTTTAAGCCACAAACTAAAAAAAGAGGAGATTCACTTATTTATTGGGTGGTACTCATCCAAGAAAAGGAAGTGGCACACCCACCCACATTCCTTTTGCCATAATTCCAGGGCAAGACACTTTCAAGGTCTGGGCATTCTTTTCCTGCATGTGAATTTGCTGACTGCAGGTGCCAGGCTAATGGCTCTTCCCAGACAATAGATCAGCTGCAAGATCCCCCAGTGTCCATCCCAGGATAATTAGGGAAGTAGGGTCGAGTCATGGTGCAATCCAAATAGACTATGTGTTGCACCAAAGAGCAAGAGCCTGGTCTGTGTTCAGGACTCAGATTTGAATTGTTTCCTCTATTTGTACTGCCCACCAGCAGGGCTTGGTCTTTCTGGACATTCTCCTATGAGGCTATCCTCTCACAAATTAGCTTTCTCGCTCACTGAATTATTTCCTCCGATGACCCAGTCAAGGGTCAATCGGGGTTTAATTAGGGTTGACTCAATTATTAGGATATCAGTAATTAGATTCTTCTGACTAGGTGTTATTGACCCACATAAAATTACCTCTGGTTTATATTTTATACCAAAACATTCATCTTCTGAACCTCAATGTGGTCAGTATTATTTTTAAAATGTTTTTCCTGTTTTGCTTAATCTAGTTTGAGTTGGGTTTCTGTTAGTTATAACCAGAGTCCTGACAGATTGTAATTTTCTGCAACAACTTTTGCAGGACTTGATGCAGGCATACCGCCACAGGAAGTTATGTGGATATGTGTTCTCCTTTATACTGGCCTCTGCACACAATTGGACCTTTTGCACCTATTGCCAGGAAACAAATTCTCCCATAAAATTACAGTCATAGTTTTGAACAGTGGGTCTCCAAATGTTAATTGTTTCATCCTGTAGGAAGCATGTAATTTATAGGACAATAAACAAAAAGTGTCATTAATAATTGCCTAGGCACACAATATGTTACTATTTCTTCCTGATGGCTTTACTGGAAAGCTATGTTGTCCCCAGCTTCCACTGGAGTATTTCTGTGATTTTTCTACATCTTTCTCTTGGCCAACTCTGTAGGAGCTGACATGGTTATCCCTCACCATTGAAGTCTTAGCTTCTGTATTTTGCATAAANACAGTCATAGTTTTGAACAGTGGGTCTCCAAATGTTAATTGTTTCATCCTGTAGGAAGCATGTAATTTATAGGACAATAAACAAAAAGTGTCATTAATAATTGCCTAGGCACACAATATGTTACTATTTCTTCCTGATGGCTTTACTGGAAAGCTATGTTGTCCCCAGCTTCCACTGGAGTATTTCTGTGATTTTTCTACATCTTTCTCTTGGCCAACTCTGTAGGAGCTGACATGGTTATCCCTCACCATTGAAGTCTTAGCTTCTGTATTTTGCATAAAAGACTATGACCTTCTAAGGCTTTGATTCTCAAACTTTAGCTTGCATCAAAATCACTAGAGGGACTTAGTGAATCATTGATTGCTGGGATTTCTACACCTGAGTTTCTGACTCAGTAGACATGGCATGAGGCCCCCCAATTTGCATTTCTAATAAGTTTCAGGTGATCAGATACTGTTTCTCTGGGGGCCACACTTCACTAGCACAGACTACCCACACTAGAGTAGGCCCTTGATAGACACAATTTGTCTTCTGCTTGGCTATTGTTAAGAAAGGTGCTCCACATGGAGGACTGTCCATCAGCAGTGCAGCATATCTATTATGCTAGATTAGGGTCTCAAATTCAAATGCCAACTGGCAGGAAAATAAGCTGAGGGTGAGGTATGGGGAGATAGAAGAGGAATATGTATATAATGTTAAGTGCTGAGCACTGTGGTGAACAAAAGTGTGTGCCCTATTTAAAAGGACATTGGTGATGACCACTCCCTCCTCTTTTGGAATCTCCAGCAGGTTGTCTCTCTCTCCTCCTCCCCCCTTCTCTTCNTCCCTTCTCCAAGGGATCTTCCCAACCCAGGGATCAAACCCAGGTCTCCTGCATTGCAGGCGGATTCTTTACCAGCTGAGCCACGAGGGAAGCCCAAGAGTATAGGAACGGTTAGCCTATCCCTTCTGCAGTGGATCTTCCCAACCCAGGATTCGTTACCAAGTGAGCTGTCAGGAAAGCGAAAGTAGCAAGTACTTACAAGTATTCTCGGAAGAGGATATCCCCACCCCAGTACTTTTGCCTAGGAAATCCCATGGACAGAGGAGACTAGCAGGATACAGTCCATGTGTTTGCAAAAAGTCTGACACGACTAAGCAACTAAACAGCAACAACAACGTAAGTATTCCAGTAACAGCAAATGCTGATATAATACTATTTATCTGGCACTACTTTAAGTGTAGTGCACTTATTAATTGGCTTGATCTTTACAACAACCTATGAGATAAACACAATTGGTTGTTGTTGTTGAGTCACTAAGTTGTGTCTGACTCCCTGCAGCCCCGTGGACTGCAGCATGCCAGGCTCCTCTGTCCTTCATTATCTCCTGGAGTTTGCTCAAATTCATGTCCATTGAGTTGGTGATGTTATCTAACCATCTCTGCCACTCCATTCTCCTTTTGCCTTCAGTCTTTCCCAGCATCAGGATCTTTTCCAAGGAGTCAGCTCTTCACATCAGGTAGCCAAAGTATTGTAACTTCAGCTTCAGCAACAGTCCTTCCAATGAATATTCAAGATTGATTTCCTTTAGGATTGACTAGTTTCATCTCCTTGCAGTTCAAGGGACTCGCAAGTCTTCTCCAGCAATATTCGAAAGCATCGGTTCTTCGGCGCTCAGACTTCTTATGGTCCAATTCTCACATCCGTACACGACTACTGAAAAAATCATAGCTTTGACTATATGGACATTTATCATCAAAGTGATGTCTCTGCTATTTAATATGCTGTCTATGTTTATCAGAGCTTCCCTGGCAGCTCAGATGGTAAGGAATCTGCTTGTCATGCATTCAGTCCCTGGGTCAGGAAGTTTCCTTAGAGAAGGAAATGGCAACCCACTCCAGTATTCTTGCCTGGAGAATTTCATGGACAGAGGAACCTGGTGGGCATAGAGTCGCAAAGAGTTGGAGATGACTGAGTGACTAACCCTTTCACTTTCAGTTGTCATAGCTTTCCTTCCAAGGGGCAAACATCTTTTAATTTCATGGCTGCAATCATCATCCAGTGATTTCGGAGCCTAGAAAATAAGAGCTGTCATTGCTTCCACTTTTTCCCCAGTGATGAGACTAGATGCCATGATCTTAGTTTTTAGAATGTTGAATTTTAAGCCAGCTTTTCCACTCGCTTCTTTCATCCATACTAAGAAGCTCTTTAGTTCCTCTTCCTTTCTAACATTAGAGTGATATCATCTGCATATCTGAGGTTGTTGATATCCCTGCGTATCCCTGGTACTGATACTCAGATTTGTGTACCTGATACTGAGAACCCCTGGGCAGATTCAAACAGTTGTTAATTAGGGAAAGAAGGGGATATAAGATCAGGGAGAAACAAATAGTCAAGAACAGCCTTGGGGCAAAGTCCTGTTTCCCCCATCAAGGATACACACAGTATCTCTGACATAGTTTGGACATACTGAAACCTCTTCCAGGTGGCAGAAGTTGACGATTAACAATGGTATGCTAATTGCCAACATCCGCTGGATCATTGAAAAAGCAAGAGAGTTCCCGAAAAACATCTACTTCTGCTTTATTGACTATGTAAAGTCTTTGACTGTGTGGATCACAACAAACTGTGGGAAATTCTTAGATGGGAATACCAGACCACCTGACCTGCCTCCTGAGAAATCTGTATGTAGGTCAAAAAGCAATAGCTAGAACTGGACATGGAACAACAGATTGGTTCCAAATTGGGAAAGGAGTACGTCAAGGCTGTATATTGTCACCCTGATTATTTAACTTTTATGCATAGTGAAAGTGAAGTCGCTCAGTCGTGTATGACTCTTTGTGACCCCATGGACTGTAGCCTACCACACTCCTCTGTCCATAGGATTTTCCAGGCAAGAGTACTAAAGTGGGTTGCCATTTCCTTCTCCAGAGGATCTTCCCAACACATTGAACCTGGGTCTCCTGCATTGTTGGCAGACACTTTACCATCTGAGTCACCAGGGAGGTCATATGCAAAGTACATCATGCGAAATGCTGGGTTGGGGGAAGCACAAGCTGGAATCAAGATTGTTGCAAGAAATATCTCAGATACACCAATGACACCACCCTTATGGCAGAAAGTGGAGAAGAACTAAAGAAACTCTTGATGAAAATGAAAAAGGAGAGTGAAAAAGCTGGCTTAAAACTCAACATACAGAAAACTAACATCCTGGCATCCGGTTCCATCACTTCATGGCAAATAGATGGGGAAACAATGGAAACAGTGACAGACTTTATTTTGGGAGGTTCCGAAATCACTGTAGATGGTGACTGCAGCCACGAAATTAAAAGACGCTTGCTCCTTGGAACAAAAGCTATGACTAAAACCTAGACAGAGACAGCATGTCAAAAAGCAGAGACACTACTTTGCCAACAAAGGTCCATCTAGTCAAAGCTATGGTTTTTCCAGCAGTCATGTATGGATGTGAGAGTTGGACTATAAAGAAAGCTGAGCACTGAAGAATTGATGCTTTTGAACTGTGGTGTTAGAAAAGACACTTGAGAGTCCCTTGGACTGCAAGGAGATCAAACCTGTCAATCCTAAAGGAAATCAACCCTGAATATTCATTGGAAGGACTGATGCTGAAGCTGAAACTCCAATACTTTGGCCACCTGATGCAAAAACCTGACTCATTGGAAACACCCTCATGCAGGGAAAGATTGAAGACAGGAGGAGAAGGGGATGACAGTAGATGAGATGAGATGGTTGGATGGCATCACTGACTCAATGGCTCAAACTCAATGAGTTTGAGCAAGCTCTGGGAGATGGCAATGGAAAGGGAAGCCTGGCATGCTGTAGTCCATGAGGTCGCAAAGAGTCAGACACAATTGAGCGACTGAACTGAACTGAATGGTATGCTTCCCACAGGCATATAGAACCAAGACCAGCTGGACATACTGACTCTACTTAGCTCTCCACCAACCCATCAAAAGAATGTCCACGAGCTGACCAGGTCTTCTTTGAACAATTACTATAAAACTTCTTACGATTTTCCCCATGGGAACACATGGTTTTGAGGTCACTGATTCTCTGTGGCCCACTTTGCTTGCAAAGTAATAAAGATATTCTTTTCTACTTCACCGAAAACTCTGTCTCTAAGAGTTGATCGAACACCAGCATACGGAGAATTTGAGCTTTCAGCATCACTACTGTAAGCTGGGTGTTGTGCCTGGCTCCTGGCAGGGTGACTTACTTCATGACACTTTATAGCTCATTGCTCTTCTCTTTGTTCTGGTAGCCTCCCAACTCTTCCCTTTCTTTCCTCTCGTGTTTTCTCAGACCAAGACCATAGAAATGCCTCATTTGCTTAGAATACCAAGTGGTTCCCTACTGAAAGGCTGGTCCCTCCCTCCTTAGGATGGAGCATTGTTTCTAAAGGTGCAAGAGAGGCTACTGCCATTAAACCCAGCATTTATCACTTAAAAATCACTTTTGACTCTGATTTCTTATGTCAGAGAAGTAGCCTCCCTAAATTTCCAGTGCTTGAAATTCTTGATAATGCAGTTGCTTAATGCAAGGCACACCTGAAGAGCAAGATCATGAACACAAATAAATCTATCTTTCAGCAGATTCAACTTTTCGTAGAGTCTGGCTAGAGTTACTGCTCACATATCTGGCCTGTTCAGTTGGAAACACAAGAGTTAGATATGTGTCATGATGACATAACATTATTTTCTCAAAATAGAGGTTATTTGTTCCAGCTGGATCTGATTATGGTTTTTCTATTTTGCTCTTGGTCAGCCCCAGGTTAGCCTCCCAGGCTGAGCTTCTTGTCAGGCCAAGAGAGGCTTTTCCATGCACTGAGTCTGCTGATACAGTCGATCATGACCACGGAGCACCAGTCAGCCACACAGTGGAAGGTGAAGGGGTCCTTTCACAGACAAGGTGTGAACAAGCAGCGCTGACCCGCCATCTGACCCTGAAGCAAAGTTCTCAGCATATGTTGAATCAAACAACTTTTTTTTTTTTAAGTTTCTATAGCTAGACATGTACAGTTTTGTTTATAAATCTCAGAGTTACTCTTCTGTGCAGGCTAATTGACCCATTCGAGAGTTGCATTGCAGTTTACACAATATCTGCATTGCCTTCCTGAGTGTTTAAGGACACCAGCTAAAGACCTTGTGGAGGAAAACTTCCCCGTGTTCATAACAGAAAATCTATGAGTTTCACTTCAGTTTAACCCTTCAGAGCCGAATCTAATCATTTGCACCAGACTTTAAAGGCATTCATTGTTGTGGAAGTGTTCACTATAATTGAGAGAGAAAGACCAAAAGGGAAGTAAGGAGACTAGGAAAAGAGAGAGGAAAGCTGCTTTTTAAAAAAGTCTAGAAATGTAGAAGTAATAGCTTTGAAGATCCCAGCTGTTGCTGGCATTTATTTCATTTGTAGGTGGAATAATTCCTTAATTCTAAGTACCCTACCATAGAAAATATAATTAAGAGTTATTAATTTTCACAAGTTACTATCACACAGTGAAATTTAACACAGAGGCACAGACACAGCTGTATTAATTATTTAATCTCTTCCTGGGTTAAAGTACTCACGGGTGTTCAAGTTAGAGTGACGATCCAAAATGTAGCTGAGGAGACTTGCTATGTCTTGCTGTGATAATCATAATCCAGGTCTGTTTCTCAGCTTTGCAAGGTTCAAAACTGAAGCTTTTTGGCTCACACAAAGGTGATTTGACTTAGGGAGACTGATGTCAAACAGCCCACATAAAAGCAGAAGCCTATGTATATATTCCTGCTCTCGAGTGGTTTCAACCTGCAGCTTGAAGTGGGGCTTTGGTTCACAGCCAGAGATTGAGGTTGGGTCACCATGGTGAGCACACCAAACCCTAGCCACTAGACCAGTGGGCAGTGACAGAGCCCTGGCTCTTTGGCTTTGCAGAAGAATTCTCACAAAGTATAGTGAGAGTAGTGAAAGTATTTTTTAGGAGGGAAAAAGAGTACAGTACACGTGGACGTAGCACATGGACAGACTCATAGAGAGAGAGCTGCACCCTTGTGGCAGCTTGAATCTCTTTTATGGGGCATTTGTTCCAAGTTCTCTTTAGCCAATCATTTTGGTTGGCCTCGCTCAGAGTCCATATTTGATATATCTCAGGATCTTCCCCTGTGAGAGTACTCATCTCTTAGTCAAGACGGATTCCACCGACAAAGCCTATGGGTAGTTAGCATCTCTTAGCATAACTCCCCTTTTGACCTCCAAGGAGCCTTTCTGCACAGGTATAGTTGAGGAGGTCTCCTGACTTCGAGACTGAGAAACATGTGGTCTTTTAACTTCTATCTGGGCAGGGCCCAGCCTCCTTCCTCAGTTGTCCTGCTGTCAGCTTTGGAGTATCTGTCCACAGACAACAAACTCCAACTGTTTGCACCAGGGGCCAATTTATCTCTTGCCTCTTTCTCAGTTAAGAATAAAAATCAAATATCATCTCAGCAGAATCTCTCCTCTGTTGGAAAGTCTACATGGAAAGCCAGATTATTATCAGAAAGTGATTTGATGAGCATGGAATCCAAACCAAGGAGTGAGCCTGAGAATCCCAATGCCTATTGCATCCATCTCCCCAGGAGGCTGAGTGCTGGGAATTCAGAGGTAGAGGTGGCTTTTGTCCTTTCTTTCTCTAGACTTTGTGCTTTCCTCAGACTCCGTTAAAAAAATTCAACTGAGTGAATTTAATAGAGCTGATTAGCTTTACGGAACAATTCATGAATCAGGCAGCATCCCACCTACTAAGTAAAGAGAAGTTCTGTCAAAGTGCAGGAAATAAGTTTCTAAAGGCAAAGAAGGAGTTTACAAAAGGAAGTTATTAGCAAAGAATTCATTGTCTGGGGGCAAGGCTGCCCTCCTAGGGATAATGAAAACAGTCTATCAGCAGATTTCCTAGTGCTAACTAGGATATTCCAGAGTGACTGATTGAAAGTCACATTTCTATGGAAGTTGAAACTTCCTAGTTGAAATTATTAGATTAGGTATTAAGTTTTGGTTTGCTGGCATTGGACCTACCAAGAGTGGCTCTATCTTGGACCTGTTGTCTCTTTTTAAATAATTTCCCTCTTTTGATCAGGTTCTCAGCTTAATTTACAGATATGATCAAAATTTAAGGCATTAGTACCACTTTCACCTACTTCTCTATAATCCTTACAACTTTTGTTCATCATTTGTGTGTTATTCACAGTTAAGGCTTTTTTTTTTTTTTTTTTTTTTTTTTTTTTTTTTTTTTTTTTTTTTTTTTTTTGTTTTTTTGTTTTTTTTTTTTTTTTTTTTTTTTTTTTTTTTTTTTTTTTTTTTTTTTTTTTTTTTTTT
>SJYA01000564.1:842773-926346 GCA_006410615.1 Neotragus moschatus | reverse complement strand
ACTGAAGAGGTAGTTAAAAAAAAAAAAAAAAAAAAAAAAACATGATTATGTGTGATTGAAATAAAACATAAATCAATTTATCAGTTTCAAAATATTTTCCCCATGAGAAAGAATGAGAAGAGACTGAAATCTCTGTCCCTGGAACCATGCAAAAGAGACTGAACTATCTTCATTCAACACTTATTAACAGAAAGCTACTGGGAATACAGTGCAGTAAGTAAGGCACTTGTCTGTCCTCATGGGTCTTCAAATCTGACAGCATGTCCCGATTCCTGGGGATTTCTGCATAGATTTGAACTAGGTGACCCTGCAGTTCTCGTCCGGAGGTCTATAAATGTGTTTTTCTAGGATTAAAAAAAAAAAAAGGAAACACTTCAAACAAACCTTTGTGTTCTGGTAAGGTAAATGCCTTTTCTCTTTGTGGTTTGAGAGTGGTGGGCTGAGTAGAGAGGAATAAAGAACCCAACACCTATGAAAGCATCCCTCCAGCCTAAAACAAAAGAATTTGTCTGGCCCTCTCATTAAATCCTTTTTGTACATGAGTGTGTTTGCGGGTCTCTGCCAGAGGAAAATGTCAAACACATGGTCTCAGGCCATTCCTACCTCTGGGAAAGTGTGGAAGAGACCATGTCAGAAAAATGCAAACCCATTTCCAGGAAAGTTTACCTTCTGGCATTGGTACCCTTCCCCTGGCTCTCGGTGCTACTTCAGGGACTCTGCTTCAGGAAAGCGAGGCAGCCAGTGAGCCAATCCAAGCCAGAGTGAGCAGATGGCCTAGCGTTCTGGGAACGTTCTGGGCATATTCCTCCAAGTACTACCACAGAAATGAGGGATGGTTCCAGGAAAAGCAGGAGTTGTAACTAGACTCATGTCTTAGGCACACGAGGCCAGCAAACAGGTGCCAAGAGCAGACTTGCTGGAGTCAGGGCAGAGGAGACTGTTGGCTTCTCTTGCAAACAAATTCTGATTGAACATGATCACTGCTCCCTCCCTCAAAACATCTCTTGGGTCTGCAGACCTATGTCCAGTCACAGCTCTAATATCTGAGAGTTCTAATATCAGGTTCAAAGTGTTTCAGGAAAGAAAGTGAAGGGACACCAAATAATCACTCTGTTAATGGTTTTCCATTCCAAACTTTGTTCATGCTTTTCCTTCTCCCTAGGTTGTTCTCTGCCTCCTTCCATCTTGTCTCACTTTGCTTTCCACGGTTATCTCAAGTGCTACATCTTTTATGACACTTTCCTGGAGTCTTCTAGCTCCAAGTAAGCAGGCTCTCTTGTCAGAGCATTCTAAATTTTCTTATAACAAAATATTATACCTTACATTACAGCACTTTGTGCACACCTTACCTTTTTAAAAATTAAGTTCTAAGCATCTCACGAGAGAAATTTCATTCTTCTTTACGTATCATCCTGACCCTAAAGCGCTGCATTTCCCCCAGGCACCTTGCATCTGCTCATGGTAGAATTAAGGAAAACTTGAGAAAATAGAGTTGAGAAAACAATCTTTACCACAGAAATCAGTGGTAATTATCAGAAACTTCCAAATCTTCAAAGGGCAAAACCAGGTCTCTCCTACAGTCTCTTTGAGATTGACAATGATGTGGTTTTTTTGACCCAATAATCTAAAAAATTAAAAAAACTAAATTCATACTCAGTGATGCCTAATTCACTCTAAATCATTGGGAAATAAGCAGTTCCATCTAAATGAATTTTCCAAATCATTGGAGCTTACTCATTAGAATCCAAAATTTTAAAAATGATTTTATAATGCCTTTTCTAAAGCCATTTAGAATGTCTCTGGAAAAGTTCAAATGTGAAAGGTTACAGTGGCTGTATCCACAGAGGAAGACTTGGAGGTTAGGGGGGAGAGGTAGGTGGAGACTTACTTTTCACTAGGTATCTTTTGTACCTTTTGAGTTTTAAATAATGTATATCTATTGAAGTGAAGTGACATGGCTTATTCGTGTCCGATTCTTTGTATATATATTACCTCTGACTCTTTGTATATATATTACCTCTTAATTTAAAACAAATGACACACTTCCTTATTTCTTTCATTGTTGTTGCTGAACCCAGTATAACTTCTTTCTGAATCAAGGTCATCACTACAAATATTATTTGTTGCCTTGTTCCTAAATAGCATTACGCAAAAAAAAAAAAAAAAAAGTTAAAGTTATATGGAGTTATTTGCCCCTATACTAAATGACTCCAAAACTTCTAAGCCTCCAGAGGTTTGGGATTTGGTTTGCTTTTTAGATTTTCTATCCCTTCCCTGACGGCTATCACTTTTTGTTGTTATTATAGTGACTACTAACAGCAACCATCATTAGCAACCCTAAACCCCTTCACCTTCCTACCCCACTCCCACCCATTCTGACTTGCTCATTTGTTCTTCTTCTTTTTATTTTTAATTTGGCTGCTCTGGGTCTTAGCTGTGGCATGCAAGATCTTTAATTGTGGTATGTGAGATCTTTAGTTGCAGCACGTAGGATCTAGTTCCCTGACCAGGGATCGAACCTGGGTCCCCTACATTGGGAGTGCAGAGTCTTAGCCATTGGACTGGGAAAGTCCCTTGCTCATTTGTTCTGATATGACTTGGAAGTCAAAGGATCTCAGGTGGCAAATAGAATTCTTCAAGTAGAGAGAGGGAGAAGACAATTTCAGGAGTTAGAAAAAGTGCTATTAGCTATATGGGCTATGACTTTACAAAGTGGGTTAGGCTGAATGGTGTTCTAATCTCAGATTTTCTTCTCTCTCACTGAAAATCATACAATGCTAAGCCTTCAGATAGCAGGTAGTAGGCAGGTCTGGAGAACACCAAAGTAGTTACCTGGTACCAGAGTGTTTCTAGAGAAGATGCCTAAGAGATTGAGAGATAACATATCTTACTGTCCATGGAAACATTCTCCCCAGGTGGCTCAGTGGTAAAGAATCTACCTGCCAATGACTGAGATGCAAGAGATGGGGATTTGATCCCTGGGTCAGGAAGATCCCCTGGATGAGGGAATGGCAACTCACTCCAGTATCCTTGCCTGGAAAATTCCATGGACAGAGGAGCCTGGCAGGCTATAGTTCATGGAGTTGCAAACAGTTGGAGATGGCACACACACACATGCACACACTGCACACTGTCCACGGAGCATGCAGGAAAACTTCTAGATAATTCCTAGGAATGCAAAAAGTGATGGAAATTGGCATCATTCAATATGTGGACTTAATGATATCTATTTTGGCTTTGTCGTGATTTTTCTGACTCTTTCTGATTTTAATTTTAGATTTTTATATGTTTTTTGCTCTTTTTTTTTTTTACTTTAATTCTAGATACCTGAGTGACTACATAAGCGGCTTTTAAATAAGTAGAGTTACTATTAATATAATTGTTTATTTTCTCTTTTTATCTCAGTGATTTTTATAGAAAATCCTGGACAATTAATTGGCAAAAAAATGTTAATAGCTCCAAATTCAGATTAAGACACACCTCTGTTAATGCTCAAACCTGTCACCAAGAATGATGACCTGCACATCACCATCCTGGGTTAAGGTGCAAAGAGTTTAAAAATTATTGGAGAACTAAAAAAAGAGTTGAAAATCAAGGGCAGAGAATAAGATGAGGCCATAAATATGGTGTTAATGTTCAAAAAAGAAAGCTAATTGTGGAAATTACTGGCCAGTAAATTGGATCATCATAGTAATAAAACAGATGTTAACAGTGAAAAATCCATCACTATCTGGAAAGGATGAAGTTACAAAGGATTTATGGAAAGGAGTGAGTTTAAGAGACTCGGCAGAAGAGAAAATTCGAGTGAGGCCAGGTCTTTAGTAAAGGATTTGGAACCTGGGTGAAGGATTTTGCTCAGCCTGCCACACCATTTCTATTCTAAGGCCAGTTCAGATTGCTTTGGATGAGAATGTGGTCACATGGACTCCGCCACTGGCTAGGAGATCACAAATGAAGCATAATGATATAAACACCCAGAAACAGCTCCAGTGAAGGGAATGGGGTGCTGAGGGCACTTCCCTGGAGAGCAAGGTCAGATATGGTTTTATTTAATATCTTTGTAATGATTTTAAAGCAGGAACAAACAAATGTCAAGAAAATGTGCAAAGCACATCAACTGTAGACAAGTTACACACACCAACCGCCAAGGAGTTTACCCAGCTGGCCCGAGAGCAATTAGGAAAGGGAGCTGAAAGTTACCTAGGTCAGAGCAGCCTAGGAAAGTGATCTGAAACAAAAAATCAGTCACTCTTCAGGGCTGGGTGGTGCACAGAGGTGAAACGGGCAGTTAGTTAGAGGGATAAAGTACGACAGAAGTGTGGCCAAAGCAGTCCCAGGAGGCAAATAATGTTTAAACAGGGAAATGAGGAAGCCCAAGACTTCCCTGGTGGCTCAGGGAAGACCTGGGAGACCTGGGTTCAATCCCTGGGTCAGGAAGATTCCCTGGAGGAGGAAATGGCAACCCACTCCAGTACTCTTGCCTAGAAAATCCCATGGACGGAGGAGCCCCCAGACTACTGTCCATGGGGTCGCAAAGAGTCAGACACGACTGAGCGACTTCACTTTCAAGAAGGCAGAGGCACAATACTGTGGGTTTTAAATGTATGGTTGCATTTCAACAAATGTGAAATGATAACTGGTCCATTTATTCAGGGTTACATTTGAAAGAAGCAAGGAAGGGTAAGAGTATGCATTTGTTGTTGTTTAGTAGCTCAGTTGTGTCTGACTCTACAACTCCATGGACTGCAGCTTACCAGGCTTCTCTGTCTATGGGATTTCCCAAGCTAGAATCCTGGAGTGGGTTGCCATTTCCTCCTCCAGGGGACCTTCCTGACCCAGAGATTGAACCCGCATCTCCTGCACTGCAGGCGGATTCTTTACCACTTGAACCACAGGGGAAGAGTGTGCATACTGGACTTTAAACATTTATCCAGAATGTTCAAGTCCTTAGAGTGCATGTCTGTGCCCTCCTAAGTCAGACTTTTAGAATATTGCCTAGAACAGTACCTGTCACAGTCAGTGGCAATAGTCAGAAACTTACTATTCCTGCAAAGGGGAAGACCAGGTTTCTTCCACAGTTCTTTTGAGACGGACAGAGGCTCTTTCTGACATATAGTAGATGCTTAGTGATTGTGGCACAAATGCAGGAAGCCCGTAGACGTCTTAGTGTATTTATGATATTTGAGTGATCATGAGGTAATAGTTGCCAGTAAAGGACCTCTAGCTTTGAGATTTGAGAACACTGTAATTGGAAGAAAAAGAAGCAGGGGCAGGCAGGCAGATGCTCAAGCAAACAGTGAGGACAGCCCCAGCTTGTGTCCTGGGGCCCTGGCCTGCCCGTCCCTGCCTGTGAAAATGGGATTGTGGCTGCACCACTCCTCTTCCTGACCTTAGCTAAGGGACTGGTCACCTGCGATTGAATCTCACTGTCTGGTTGTGTTCTGCAACTATCCAGATAGTATTCTAGCTTTTTTCCAGGATCCAGCTTGGATTCATGAAAGCTCATTTTCCTTTCCCTAAGTGTTTAACTTCATGATGGCAGCTCAGAGGAAAGACTATGTCTCTTATCCTGATATGCAACGTTAAATCCCCCTATACCTCAAAATCCATCCTGTAGCTGTTTCTAGGCTGCCTAGACAAGGACTTCTCAAATTTTCATGAGCATAGAAGCCCCTGGGAGGGGAGAGTTGCATTTCTAACAAACTTCAGGATAACGCAATGTTTTTCCGCTGACCATGCATTTGAAAAGCGAGTCTCCAGAACAGCAGTGTCAAACAGAACTTTCTGCAATGATGGAAATGTTTTTTGACTTCACTGTTCAATACAGGAGCCATAGGTCACAAGTGGCTGTGAAGACTAGTATGACTTTTGAACTAGCTTAAATTTTAGTTTGATCATAATTAATTTTAACTTAAATGGGCACATGTAGCAGTGGCTCCTGTGCTGAACAGCACAAGTCTAAAGCAGTTCAGAAGCTCATTAAATTTGGAGAAGTACTGGTCTGGAGAATGCCAGGTCACGCATTTCCTTCCCCCAATAAACCACTAATCAGACAGGCATCCCATGTGCTACACTATACCACACACACGGTCAACTTGATTGACAACCAGTTTGACTGGAAATAAGAATTTAATTTATATGGTAGTTATTTTCACTACAAAGAATGCTCTGAAGAAAACAAAACTACCATATAATCCAGTAATTCCACTCCTGAGTATATATCTGAAGCAAAGAAAAACACTAAGATACATGAAACTCAGCGTTCATTACAGCATTACTTACAATAGCCAAGACGTGGAAGCAAACTAAGTCCATTAATAGATGAATGTATAAAGAAGATGTGGTGTATAACACACACACACACACACACACACTGGAATATTACTCAGCTATTAAAAAGAAAGAAATTTTGCCATTTGCAACAAAATAGGTAGGTCAACCTGGGGGATATTATTATGCTTAGTGAAATAAGCCAGACAGAGAAAGATAAATACAGTATGTTTCCACTTGTGTGTGGTATCTGAAAAATAAGACAAATGAATGAATATAACAAGACAGAAACAGACTCACAGAAGCAGAGAACACACTACTGTTGCTTGGACTTGTTTGGGGAGAAGAGTTGGATGAGGAGCAAAATTTGGGAAAGAGACTAAGAGGTACAAACTACTAGGTATAAAATAATTAGGACACAAAGTTCTAATGCACAGCACAGGTAATATAGCCAATATTTTATAATAACTTTAAATGGAGTATAAATATGAAAATATTGAATCACTCTGGTGTATCTGGAACTAATATAATATTGCAAATCAACTATATTTCAATAAAAAATTGACTCTATTTACAGACAATAAAAATAAAGGTGATAAGACATTTAAACAAAGAAGTTAAAAGATTTTACCTTTCAGTTTTGTTAAACAGATCACAACTAACATCAAAAGGTGCATATATGGAAAGTGTAAAATTTGACAGTTTTTGACATATCCCATCACTGTGATCAAGAAAATGAACATACCTATTACCTGTAAAAGTCTTCTTGCAGTCTTTGTAATTCCTCCATCCCACACTACCCTCTTCTTGTTCATCAATAGGCAACCACTGATCTACTCTCTGTTGCTATAAATTTGTTTGCATTTCCTAGAATTTTATATAAATGAAATCCTACAGTGTGTACTATTTTATTCACCTGGCTTCTTTTATTCAGTGTAATTATATTGAGATTCACTCATTTTGTGTGCATCCATAGTTCATGCCTTTTTATTGAGTTGTATATCAAAATTTGTTTATCCATTCACCTGTCAATGACTATTTTTATTTCCAGGCTATCACAAATAGTGCTACAAAGAACGTTGGTACACATGTCTTTGTATGAACATACGCTTTCATTTCTCTTGGGCAAATACCTGGGGGTGTAATGGCTGGATCATATGTGGGCATGTATTTAAAACTTTAAGAATATGCCAAATTGTTTACCAAAGTTGTAACGTTTTACATTCCAACCAGCAGTATATGAGTTCTCCAAATTTTCACCAACACATGGTATGGTCAGACTTTCAAATTTTGGCCATTCTAATAGGAGAGAAGTGATATCACATTGTGGTTTTAATTTGCATTTCTCTAATGATTAGTAATAAGTATATTTTCATGTGCCATTTGTATTGTGTCTATTCAAATGTTTCGTCCATTTTTTCCTATTTGTTGTTGTTTTCTTATTATTGAGTTTTGAGAGTGTCTCTTATATTCTAGATCAAATATGTTTTGCAGATACTTCCTCAAAATCTGTGGTTTGTCTTTCATTCTCTTAAAAAAGCAAATTCTTAATAATTAATGAAGCCAAATTGGTCAATTATTTCTTTTATTTTGGTGTTGTAGCTAAGAAATCTTTGTCTAATCCAAGATTATGATTTTCTACTGTTTCCTTCTATAAAACTTCTGAATATTTTATAGATTTATATCCATTTGAATTAATTTTGTACATGGTGTTAGGTATGAATCAATTTTCATTTTTCTAACATAGATACCAGTTATTTCAGTATCAACTGTTGAAAAGAGTATCCTTTTTCTACTAAATTTCTTTTCCATCTTTGCTGAAACACAATTAACCTATGTATGTGGGTCTATTTCTGGATTCTCTATTCTTTCCATGGATTTATTTGTCTGTCTTGACACCAATATTCTGTCTTGATTACTATAAGTTTTAAGATAAATTTTGGGGGCCATTCCTGGTGGTCCAGTGGTTAAGACTCTATATTTTTCTGGTTGGGGAACTGAGATCCTACATGCTGTGGAACCAATTTAAAAAAAAAATCTGAAAGTCAGATAGTTCTAGTCCTCCAACAATTTTCTTCTTTTTCAAAATTTTAGCTATTCCAGACTCTTTGCACTTCCAAGTGAATTTTAGAATCTTGTCAATCTCTATAAAATGGCCTACTGGAATTTTGAGTAGGCTGGCTTTGAATCTACAGATTAACTTGGAGAAAACTGATACCTTTGCAATATTGAATTCAGTTCAGTTCAGTTCAGTTCAGTCGCTCAGTTGTGTCCAACTCTGCGACCCCATGAATTGCAACACACCAGGCCTCCCTGTCCATCACCAACTCTCGGAGTTCACGCAATTACTGATCTGTAAATACAGTATCTGTCTGCATTTATTTAGGTCTTCTTTAATTTCTCTCAGCAATGATTTTTAGTATTCAAAGTGCAGGATTTATCAGATTTATCCCTAAATATTTTTTATTTCTCTTCTTATCTTGTACGTGGTATTTTTTAAAGTTTCAGTTTTGGTTCTTCATTATGGTATACAACTGACTTTTTAAAGTTGATGTTACATCCTTGATAAACTTGTTAATTAATTTTAGTGGCTTTTTTGGTGAATTCCATCAGATATCCTACACAGATAATCATGGTGCCTGCAAATAAAAACAGTTGTATGTCTTCCTTTCCAATCCATGGTGCCTCTGATTTATATGTAAATACAAACACAGATGTGGGCACCCAAATCCCGTGTGTACTTGTCTACAAAGAGTCAGCATAGTGACCCAGAATATGTCTACATTAATTCATTAAACTATCAGCAAAATAAACACAACATTTGAAAATCCTCATAGAGAACTTATGAGGATCTGTGACCCATCCTGAAAACCACCCAGATGTGGTGGGAAACATCCAGAATTCAAAGTCAGAGCCCTGGATTTGAACCCTGGCTCCCTGCTTCCTGCTCTGCAATCTAGGGGAAAGATTTACTCTGTCTGGAACCTGTTTCCTCGTATAAAGCAGGGAGATTGACGCACTTGGAAAATACTGATGAGTTATCTGCTGTGGGCCAGGAACTATAATGTCTCCCTTCCCAACTTAAAAGAATTGTCTTGAGGATCAAAAGAGATAATTTAGGAGGAAACACTGTATGAAAGAAAGCATACTACAGTTGTTAGTTATTTTCTTTTCATGAAAATACTTAGCTGTCTCCTAAGCTCAAAAAGCTCCCTTGAACCCTTTGAGATATGTCTCAGAGGTCTTTCTCATGCCTTCACCCTGGTTTCTCATGGTCCCTTCTCTATAATCCTAACAGTCATCTCACTGCTTACCTGGTTGTTTATCCTCCTTGGCCAAGAGATAGGTCATATCATGGTTTGAACCTAGCACAGTGCTGGATAAACAGGAGGTAAACAAAGTGTATGTTTGCTAATACATGGATTTGAGGCTGTGGATGACTAAGTGAAGCGGATAAGGCCAGAGAAGACAGGACAAGGAAATCAGACACTCCTGCCCCACTTGATGACGCTGTCTGAGCCTGTTTCTGTTGGCACTACCCACTGCTGGCCCACCCATATGTCAATTCACTCAAAAACACAAGAACAGAAACAGCCACAGTAAGGCATGAGGTTGTTAGTAAGCTGTGACTGAGTCAGGACTTTGCCTCTCCAAGAACTTCATCCCTGGGAGTGATTGGGAAGTTGATGCCACTTTCTTCTTTGGGGGCTGTAAGTCCCTGTCCCCAGGTCCAACCCAGTGATAGGATTGGCTTCCTGGCCCTTTTTAGGACCACTGAGAGGGTCAGTTCCTGGGCTGGCTTTCTCCATTGAGAGGAGGGTGGCTGGAGGACTGGGTTAGCAGAAGCCATGCCAGGAAGAGTGGGAAGTGGGGAAAGGGCTAGGTTTTCTAAATGTCTCTGGCCTGGCCAGGATAGGGTAGGGTGGAGAGACAGCAAGCCACTGCACATTTGTTGAGTCCAGATGGCAGGTTCATGAGAACCATTTAATCGTCCGCAGAGAGAGAGAGGACATCTCACTTTGGCAGAAGACACAGGCTAATCAGAAGCAGCCTCCAGCCTCTCCATCTCTCTCCCCTCCCTCCCTCTATGAATTCAGTTTGATGGGTGCAGGTAGGAGTTCCGGGGCTTTGACCCCTGGCCATGCCGCCTAGCCTCAATTATCAGACCTTCAGAAACAACTGAAAGAGTTTTCCGATTGGGAGTTGGGAAGGGAGTATCTTGTGAGCCCACCTTGGCCAGGACTCTCTCATGAGCTATGAGCAAGCCCAGCTCATCTTACTCCCAGCCAGAAAACTTTCTCTCCTTGTGCCAGAAGCCTTTATTCTGAGGATGCTTGGGGGAAAAAAGCAAGAGGGAGTGGAGACAGCTCAGGGTTTTGGAAGTAAACAGATTAACAGATTATGGTGCCAGTGGAATAATTTAGGGATCTCCCATTTCTTATTTCATAGAACGACTATATGCATGAAAGTCACATAACCCCATGAGCCTTAGTTTTCTTCTCTACAAAATGAAGATCAAGATACCTACCTGATAGTATGTTATGTAATAATATATGAGATGCCTGGTGCTCATTCAGGGCTCATGAGCGGCAATTCTCTTCTCTCCCAAGCTGGTGGGATGCTCAGACCGAAGCGTAGGCTCAGTCTTGGAGTCCTCTGCCTGAAACCATTGTTGTTTAATACACCGATTTCTCCTCCCACCTCCTTAATTACCCAGTTCCTATTTTCTTTCGACGATGTCAATCAACTAGCCTTATTGTTTCTATGATTTTTATTGTAAAGTTTTAAAAATCCATTCTGCATTAGCTTCTGGGTATAAAATAAGCACATACACATCAGCTATATTTATAAAATATAAAATACATGCAGGCACCTGAGTTATGACCACACATATGCACAGGGACAAAGGAGGTTTAATCCAAAAAGTGCACGGCATGGCTTTATCACACTACAGGTTGGAACATTAATGGGTTTTGCAACTCCACATTGGCTTCTGAAACACAATGCATGAAAACGGTTGGCTTAAACAGAGAATCCCACTTGAATGCACTTTTTTGGACATTCAGCAGCTGACTGATGTTTTCAGAGGCCTCTAGGCCTGTCCCTGAACTAGTCTCCTTTGCCTGTGGTCTAGGGTTCCTCTACCCTCAACTATTCCTCAGGAAGGACTTGGTTGCAGAACCCTCTCCCCGTCTCTCAGGCTGGTTTTCAGTGCCTGAAGTATATAGTCTCTATCCATCCAGAACATCACTAGCTACCTTTTTCTCATTGCTGTTAGAGATCTGGAAGGCTGGACCAGTGGGTAGGTAGAGAATATATCTTATTTTCTCTCCAGTTCGACTACTTACTGCCACATTCCTTCTCTCTTAAAGTGTCCCCATCCCACCAAAGCCTGAGATGAGGCTTTTAAGCACACTCCAGAGGCCAGTCAACAGCTTGAGTTTCGCTTGACTTTCAGCCTAAGCCTGCCAGAGCCAGAGTGTGGTTGTGAGCAAGCTAGATCACACCCAGGCTGGTCTTGGAGTCACAAGAGCTGGGCTGTATTCCATCCCCGGCCCTCACAAACCCTGTGCTCCCAGAGGAGTCACTTATGGCTGTTTTAGGCCCACTGTTTCCTCCAGTCAGTGGAAAGATCAAGATGACTCCTCGTCCGCATCCAGATTCAAAACTCTCCAGGGAAACGTGGACATCGAGCGTGACCACTAGGTGGCAGTACGTGGAAGGACACGGAGCTGAAGTCAAGACTGCTGCCAAGGGCTCTAGAGGACTTAGGGCCTCTGGGAGGCCCAGGTGCAGCCTGAGGAGAGAGCTACCAAGCCTCATTTACTGAGCACCAGACTCTGCTCCCTCTTCTGCCTTTTGCCTCCCTGCCCTTGGGACTCCCCCATAGGACTAGGGGCATCCCCATCCTCCTCCCTCTCCCAGCAAACCCCTGTAAGCCCTTCAGGACTCAGGTCAAACAGGTCTCTTGCGAAGCTTTTCCTGACAAATCTCCTCCTACTTCTCAAAGTTCATTCTTGTTTCCTTTGTCTCCCCAGCACCTTTAATCCACAGCTTGATCGTGACACCTACCATCCCAGACAGCGAGCATTCCCCTGGCTGTCTCATTATTGGATTATGAAGTTTTAAGGGCAAAGAGCAGGTTTTCTTTACCTACTGTTTCCCCAGTGCCCAGCATGGAACTGGTGTTATATACTACTGCTATATGTTTGTGTTTCAGATGAATTAGTACATCAACAGAGTTTTGAAAGAACAAAGGGACTTCTTTATTCAACGCTTTTAATCTGCCTTTCTGGTAATTCTTGGTATTAAGAGTTATGCCTTTCTTGGTTTTGATCAGCAAGTATGACTTTAGTGGGGTTTTCAGCATCTCTTAGCACCGAAACTCTGGTTCAAACAAAAATCTATGACAACCTGAATATATAAAGCAAACGAAAGTGGAGTTGCTTCCTAGAGCCTATTATACAGAGCGAAAGTCAGAAGTAAGTCAGAAAGAGAAAAGCAAGTAGTGTCTATTAACCCGTATATATGAAATCAAGGAAGGTGGTCCTGATGAACCTACTTGTGGGGCAGCAGTGGAGACGTGGATGTGGAGAACAGACTTGTGGACAGGGTAAAAAGGAGAGGATGGGGTGGTAGAGAGAGCAGCATGGACACACACACTAACAAATGTACAATAGAGGGCCGGTGGGGGTTTGCTGTATGACTCAGGGAACTCAGACCGGGGCTCTGTGGCAACCTAGAGTGGGGGGACGGGGTGGGGGCTGCGAGAGGTTCAAGAGGGAGGGGACATACGCATGCCTATGGCTGATCCACGTTGATGTATGACAGAAACCAACACAAAATTGTAATTATCCTGCCATTAAAAATAAATAAAAAGAAAGTGGAGCTACTTGAGTTGAAGCTGAAATGGGGAATTAAGGAGCCGGTGCTTCTTCCCCTTCCATCCATTTCCTTGGTCAGGGAGCGCCTCCTTCCAATCCAAGGGCTTTGTGAACATACTTCAAAAAACACTCCCCTGATTGTAATACTAACTTTTTTTCTGTTCACCTCCAGTTCACAGGAAAGATGAATGATTGGGGAAGGACTGCATTTCTGGGGACAGGAAGCCTGTTTCTGTTATCCCACAACCCTGGCAAGCAGTATAGGCTCGAGGGATGTTTGACTAACTGAATGGAGTTGAGTTGAATTTAAATAACTAATTTGAAGGCAAATATTGCCTTAGAAGTTGGAGAGAAGTGGCCTTGCATGGTTTTTCCCCAGGGTAGATGTGGGAAGGTTGTTGAGATGACTGGCCTGACAATCACCTCTACCCTGAATTAATTCACTGTGACCTCTGAATCTCAGGGCACTGCGAGTGGCCAGGGGGGCCAAGTGGTCTGACTACAGAGCTGACTGATTCAAACTAAGATGTGGCTTCAGTTCATCTGAATGTTTCATCTAGGTCAGTGTGCAGCAATATAAATACAAGCAGGTCAACAAGTCACTGTCACACGGAGGCGTCTGCAGGTTAGAAGGTATCATTGGGTTCACCTAGGCTGATCAAAGGAAGAGCCCTTCCTCTAGCATCCCTGACAGTGGGTCTGCTCTCTTAGTGCCCTTCTGAGGGGCAGCATGGGCACTGTTGAAGAGGGCTCCCTCACATCCCGTCTCTGTCTTCAACCTCCCCCCTCTCTGAGGCTCAGCCTCTCTCCTCTCCATACAAACGCTTTTAGATATTGCAGTGGGTTTTAAAATTCCCTTGAAAACAAAATCTCTCCCTCCACTCTCTGCCATTTTTAAAAACCTGTTCTCTTCCTCATACTTTTTCACCTCCAACCCACCCCTCAGCCCACTGCCATCTGGCTTATGTCCTTGCCATTCACTGGCGCTACTCTTGACTACTTCAATGACTGCCCTTTGGTTGCTGTGTCTAATCCTGAGACACTGTGGACTTCCCACTTGGAACCCTTGCTTTCCTTGATTGTTTGGTAGCTCTCTCTTCTGTTTTTTTGTTTGTTTGTCCTCCGACTTCTCTGGCCGCTTCTCTTCGACTCCCCTCTTGGTTTGCTCTTTAGCCAGTCTTCCATCAGGTTCTCATCTTACTCCACCTACACTACCTGGGCTGGCTCATCTACCCTTCTGTCTTCCACTACCAAAATTATCATTAGTGTTAGGCCATTTGCTTATCTTCTATATCCAATCCATAGCAGAATCATTCTATCAATAGCTTTTAGTAAAGTATGTAAAGTCGCTCAGTCGTGTCTGACTCTTTGCTATCCCATGGACTGTAGCCCACCAGGCTCCTCCCTCCATGGGATTCTCCAGGCAAGAGTACTGGAGTGGGTTGCCATTGCCTTCTCCAGGGGATCTTCCCGACCCAGGGATCGAACCTGGGTCTCCTGTATTTCAGGCTGATGCTTTAACCTCTGAGCCACCAGGGAAGACACATAACTCTAATTCACTGGCCCCCTTCATCCTCTTGCTACTCCCTATTTTATTTCTCATCTCTTTTTGACTTTTATCACTGAATATAAAATCCACCCTACACAATGCCACAGATTTAAAATATAATTTAGACCATAGCATTCCCTTGATTCAGACTTGTCTATGATGTCCTATTAGTCTGCAGAATAATATTCAAGCTTTTTAACATGGTTCTTATTCATGGCTCTCCTCATATAAGGCCCAACATGACCTGGAGATCTATCTATCTCTCCGCTCCCCAGATTCCTTTATGTTGTAGTTTAAATCCAGTTTAGAGAAATGCTACATTGTTCCAAGACTCCACTATGATCTCTTACAGACATTCTATTTCATCAGAAAAGAATGTCCTTCTTACCTATACTTCTTTAAACCTTTTTAAAAATACTTATTTTTATTCGTTTATTTGGTCGCACCGAGTCTTAGTTGAGGCACAGGGGATCTTCAGTCCTCATTGTGGCACACAGCATCTTTAGTTGTGGCCTGTGAACTCTTAGGTGCAACATATGATATCTAGTTCCCTAACCAGGGTTTGAACCCGGGCCTCTTGCCTAGGGAGCAAGGAATCTTAGCCACTGGACCACCTGGGAAATTCCTCTTTAAACATTTAAAACATTTTTTAATTTAGTTTTTTTATTTGGCTGCACTGGTCTTCATTGCTACCTAGGAGCTTTCTCTAGCTGTTGCAAGTGGGGGCTATTCTTTTTCACAGAGTGCAGTCTTCTCATTGCAATGGCTTCCCTTATTGTGGAGCACGCGCTTTAGGGTACACAGGCTTCAGTAGTTGTGTGACCTATGACTTGTGGGACCTTACTGGACCAGAGGTCAACTCCATGTCCAGACCACCAGGGAAGTCCCCTGTACTTCTTACAGTACTTCTAGACATCCCTTAGAACTCAGCTCAGTTATTACCTCAATGGGGGAGCTTTCTCTGACCCCTCCCAATCTAGTTAGGGGCTCCTCACAGGTTTTCCATAGCAGCCTGTGAACACTTCAGTCTCAGAAGTACTGAGACTGTATTGAGATTGTGTACTTGATGGCATCTCCATAAACTATACTCTGCGAGCTTGTGGGCCCCTTTCAAAGGTTTCTAAAAAACATTTCTATCTCACTGTTGTGTAGGAGAGAACCTGGAAGGTCGTACATGCTCAATAATACTTGGGGTAAATTAATAGCAGCAGTAACACTCCTATTAGTTTCTTCTTCATGAGTATAATTTGTAGTTGTAGAATTCCGTTTTGAAAGTCGCCATGACTTAGAGTACTATCTGGTATGCCAACATGCCTGTCCCTTGGGTTTATATCTTGGGAGATGACATAGTCTTTTCTCCCAGAGTTCCTCCCATTTTTGACTGCACCAACTTTTGTCCTCTTTGATGGTGAAAATGAAGTCTATACATTATTACATTTACTGATACATTGGCACTCAACACCATAAAAATGCCAGTGAAGTAGGTTTAGAACTTACCAGATGCTCTCTTTTTACAAGAAAGAGTGAGTTTAGAGCACATGCCTCCCAATAATGTCTAATATTATAGATTCTGAGCTGACTTTTAAATGTACTGAGAAACTATTATAGATATGTATTTTCTGGCTAGACAGTATGTAGTCTATCTCGTTTCTCTGTTTATCATCAAATAGATGTTTCATCTCTGTGTTTATAACCTCTTAACACATTGCTACTTTTCAGAGGAGGGTCCTGGAGAATGACATTTTTGTACCCATGTAGCCCTGACCTCCCTTCTTTTTTGATTTTTGTACTTAAGGTAAAGAATTAGTAACTAACAGAAAGACTTTAGAAGTTACTGCCTTCATTTCCCTAATGTGAAAACATGGGCCGTAGAGATAAAATGAGTTGCCTAGTGGGAATAATAACCCCTATCCTCCCAAAGAGCTGAACTCAGCAGTGTACGAATCACTGTCCAAGACATGAGGGCAATTAGTGAGATAGCCCAAGATTTGCAGCCTCTGGTAAGTAATCCATACGTTCTGCTCACAGCTACTGTGGGACAATACTGCTGGTTCTCAGTTCTGGGCTGGAAGGATACTTTTCCCTGCATTCTTACTGCAGAACTACGGCAGCTATCTGCTTTCTGGTGGCAGGACCCAGAAACACAGGGGGTCCAACAGCGCTGCTTCCTAGTGGCAGGACCCAGAAACACAGGGAGTCCAACAGCGCTGCTTCCTAGTGGCAGGACCCAGAAACAAAGGGAGTCCAACAGCGCTGCTGGACAGTCTTGCCTCAAGGACTGAAGACTTCCGTACCTTGTTTGGGGAATTGTTGGCTAGGGCTTTTACTCCAATGTGTGTGGATGACTTGCTCACAACAAGCAAAGTGTCTGCAAAATACCATAAGAACAGCTATTTAGCCAATTGTGGATGGAATGGCTCCCAGAAGAAGGCTCAAGTATGTAAGCAACAAGTCACGTATCTGGGTTTCATCCTCTGCCTGACAGAAAATAGGCAACTGCAGGCTCAGAAACACCCAAGACAGACACAGCTGAGGGGCTTCTGAGAAAGGCAGGATTCTGTCGAATTGGGACCTCAAGCTCAGGTTTTAAAAGGACATGATCTTGAGCTCCTGACCTGGATGAAAGAGCACTGAACAGCCTGCAAAACAATAAAAATAAGGTTAGTCTCGGCTCCAGCTTTGGAACTAGCAGACTTAAACCTTTCATGCTATATGTCCATGAGAGAAAAGGCACGAGTCTCAGACGTTAATTCACGCTCCAGGGAACATCCGTCGACCCGCTACCTATTCTCAACTAAAACAGACTGTTCAGGGTGGGCCCTAGCCTTGGAGCTGTAGCTGCTCCTTGTGACAGACTTCAGGAAGCTGAGCAGTTCACCCTGGGGCAACACACCACTGTGTATGTCTCTCAAGGGATTAGATCTGATAGACAGAGCACCTGAAGAACCATGGACGGGGGTACAGGAGGCAAGGATCAAGACCATCCCCGAGAAAAAGAAATGCAAAAAGGCAAAATGGTTGTCTGAGGAGGCCTCACAAACAGCTACGAAAAGAAGTGAAAGGCAAAGGAGAAAAGGAAAGATATACCCGAGTTCCAAAGAATAGCAAAGAAAGATAAGAAAGCCTTCCTCAGTGATCAATGCAAAGAAATAGAGGAAAAAAAAAACAGAACAGGAAAGACTAGAGATCTCTTCAAGAAAATTAGAGATACCAAGGGAACTTTTTATGCAAAGATAGGCACAATTAAAGACAGAAATGGTCTGCACCTAACAGAAGAAGAAGATATTAAGAAGAGGTGGCAAGAATACACAGAAGAACTATACAAAAAGATCTTCACGACCCAGATAATCACGATGGTGTGATCACTCACCTAGAGCCAGACACCCTGGAATGTGAAGTCAAGTGGGCCTTAGGAAGCAGCACTATGAACAAAGCTAGTGGAGGTGATGGAATTCCAGTTGAGCTATTTCAAATCTTGAAAGATGATGCTGTGAAAGTGCTGCACTCAATATGCCAGAAAATTTGGAAAAGTCAGCGGTGGCCACAGGACTGGAAAAGATCAGTTTTCATTCCAATTCCAAAGAAAGGCAATGCCAAAGAATGCTCAAGCTACCGCACAGTTGTACTCATCTCACATGCTAGCAAAGTAATGNAGTGGGCCTTAGGAAGCAGCACTATGAACAAAGCTAGTGGAGGTGATGGAATTCCAGTTGAGCTATTTCAAATCTTGAAAGATGATGCTGTGAAAGTGCTGCACTCAATATGCCAGAAAATTTGGAAAAGTCAGCGGTGGCCACAGGACTGGAAAAGATCAGTTTTCATTCCAATTCCAAAGAAAGGCAATGCCAAAGAATGCTCAAGCTACCGCACAGTTGTACTCATCTCACATGCTAGCAAAGTAATGCTCAAAATTCTCCACACCAGGCTTCAGCAATACATGAGCCATGAACTTCACATTCACAGTGAAGTTCTAAGTTAGGAAAAGGCAGAAGAACCAAAGATCAAATTGCCAACATCTGCTGGATCATTGAAAAAGCAATAGAGTTCTGGAAAAACATCTACTTCTGCTTTATTGACTATGCCAAAGCCTTTGACTGTGTGGATCACAACAAACTGTGGAAAATTCTTCAAGAGATGGGAATACTAGACCACCTGACCTGCCTCTTGGGAAATCTGTATGCAGGTCAGGAAGCAACAATTAGAACTGGACATGGAACCACAGACTGGTTCCAAATCAGGAAAGGAGTACGTCAAGGCTGTATATTGTCACCCTGCTTATTTAACATATATGCAGAGTACATCATGAGAAATGCTGGGCTGGAAGAAGTAGCAGCTGAAATCAAGATTGCCGGGAGAAATAATAATAACCTCAGATATGCAGATGACACCACCCTTATGGCAGAAAGCAAAGAAGAATTAAAAAACCTCTTGATGAAAGTCAAAGAGGAGAGTGAAAAAGTTGGCTTAAAACTCAACATTCAGAAACCTAAGATCATGGCATCCAGTCCCATCACTTCATGGGAAATAGACGGGGAAACAATGTAAACAGTGAGAGATTTTATCTTTTGGGGCTCCAAAGTCACTGCAGATGGTGACTGCAGCCATGAAATTAAAAGATGCTTGCTCCTTGGAAGAAAATCTATGACCAACCTAGACAGCATATTAAAAAGCAGAGACATTACTTTGCCAACAAAGGTCCATCTAGTCAAGGCTATGGTTTTTCCAGTAGTCATGTATGGATATGAGAGTTGGACTATAAAGAAAGCTGAGCACTGAAGAGTTGATGGTTTTGAACTGTGGTGTTGGAGAAGACTCTTGAGAGTCCCTTGGACAGCAAGGAGATCCAACCAGTCCATCTTAAAGGAAATCAGTCCTGAATATTCATTGGAAGGTCTGATGCTGAAGCTGAAACTCCAGTACTTTGGTCACCTGATGTGAAGAACTGACTCATTTGAAAAGCCCCCGATGCTGGGAAAGATTTGTTATTTATATGTAAGCCCTTTATTTTTATTGCTGTTGTTTAGTTCCTCAGTCATGTCCGACTCTTTTTCGACCCCATGGCTGTAGCCTGCCAGGCTCCTCTGTCCATGGGATTTCCCAGGCAAGAATACTGGAGTGGGTGACTGTTTTATTTTCCAGAGGATCTTGCCCCAGGGATCAAACCAACATTTCCTGCATTGCAGGCGGATTCTTTACCATTAAGTCACCAGGGAAGTCTTTAGTTATATTTCCTTATTTTTTCTTCTTAACAGTTCTATGGGGAAACTTATTAGTATTTCTAGCTCACAGATGAGGAAACTGAGGTTTGGGGAGATGAATTAACATGCCCAAACTCACAAAGCTAGTGAGAAGCAAATCAAGGTTTCCAAAAGAGACGCTTAGACTCAAAAGCCATTTCTTTAAATTACTAAGCTCTGCTTAACTACAAGGCTACTTATCTCCCCATTTGTGTAAAATAGATTTTATTTTTATTTCTGATTGCTCTTCCTTTGGCAATAGTTAAAGAATGCTGGCCAAAGAGTTAATGGGCTTAATGGTTCGTAAACAAACTCTGCAGTGTACAAAAGACTACCTATTTTAAACATTAAGAATTTTTATGTAATTCAGATTATCTCTACTGTGAGCATGGGTTTTCATATATTGATTTTCTTAGCACGAGACCCAGCTATTTTGGAAACGAGCAATCCAGAAGATAGGAAGCACTATTTGTAATTAAGTGGAAAATTCCCCCATGGCTCCAAAGTTAAATTCGAAAAGAATTGATTAAGGAAAGTAAAGAGAACACTCTTAGTCCTTTTAGTGCAAACCTTTTGTTTGTCCAAGCCAAACAGTTGCCTTTTCTTTTCTTTTTTTTTTTTTACAGTTGCCTTTTCTAAGAGAAATAAAACACCTGTTGCTTCAGAAAGGAAAATTTCAGACCTGGCTCTTCAGCGCTGTTGCTGATAAGGGCTGACCATTAAAAGTTTCCAAAGACTGACATCTAGGCTCAAAAGTTTACCTTCCTGTCTGCTTATTTTCTGTAACTGTATGCATGCCTTCGTTGGAAAGTTAGATTGTGACTCCAGCCCAGGACTCACTCCCCTCTGCACTTCTGAAAGGAGCATTGATTTGGGTGTGGCTGCTCTAGACAAGTGGTGAGGCCCTCCTTGGTCTGGGGAGCCTTGGTCTCAGAATGAGGTTGCTCTTCTGGTTCCTACCAGGAGTGGTCCACTCAGAGGTCATGTCAGTTGGATTCTGTGGATCATCCCTTATCTTTAGCGGGCAGTGATTACTTAAGAGAAAAATCATTAGCATAAACCAGTTAATGTCCAGTATCAAGCCAGGTGCTCCTGCTGGGCTGAATCTAGGGCTATTGTGATCATGTTCTCCTGTCATCTGGGACAGGGGTATTTGGGTACATATTCCTGCCTTGAGAGCAAACCATCTGATATCTTGCCTATGGAAGGTGCCCCATCTTCTGTATCTCCCTGAACCCCAGTAGATATTTTTTAAATTTACTTATTCATTCTCTCGGATGCACTGCATCTTAGCTGCAGCACAAGGGATCTTCTGTCTTCATTGTGGCGTGAAAAATCTTTGTCGCGGCACATGAACTCTTGGTTGTGGCATGTNCCTATGGAAGGTGCCCCATCTTCTGTATCTCCCTGAACCCCAGTAGATATTTTTTAAATTTACTTATTCATTCTCTCGGATGCACTGCATCTTAGCTGCAGCACAAGGGATCTTCTGTCTTCATTGTGGCGTGAAAAATCTTTGTCGCGGCACATGAACTCTTGGTTGTGGCATGTGGGATCTAGTTCCCTGACCAGGAATTGAACTGGGGCCCCCTGCATTGGTAGCTTGGAGTCTTAGCCATGGGACCACCAGGAAAGTCCCCTCGGTAGATTTTGATTCAAGTCATGAGTTCCATCAGGATTCTGTATTTTTAAACAATCTTCTGAGGTAGGATGACAAACTATTCTGTTTCCCTAGGCAGGCCTGGGGAGATTGAGGAGTCTACCGGGTTATGTGGCCTTCAGTGATAAAGCTGAAGTCGTGGGCAAACTGGAATGAGTCAGTCACCCAATTATGGGTGATTATGATTTACAGCAAGGTTCAACAAATATCAGTCCACGAGCCAATCCAAGCCACTGCCGATTTTTGTAAATAAAGTTTTATTGGAACATAGCCATGTTCATTCATTTCCATATTGTCTATGACTGCTTTTATGCTGCAGTAGAAGGGCTCAGTAGTTGTGACAGTGACTACATGACCCACGAAATGTAACATACACTTTACTTGTCTCTTTCCAGAAAACATTTGCTGACTCCTGATTTATAGGCTAAAATCCAGCAACACAATCCCTTCATCATGAGCCAATTACCTTCCTGGCCAGCCTCATCTCTACTCTTTCCTTTCTTTCTTTGCTCTCTCAAGTCATATTGTCTATTTCTAGTTCCAGTAAAATGTCAAATGTTCCTTTTTCCCTTTTATTTATTTTTTCCACATATTTCTCCCTCTACCTTGACTGCCCTTCTCCCACTCTGCTTAACTATTCCTTTTGGTCCAATAGGACACAGCTCAGGAGGTCTTCTACCTCCAGGAAGTCTTCCACCTCCAGGAAGTCTTCCCTGATGCTCCACCACACCCTTCTATGTTTCCCCTACTTCCCTGTCTCCATAGGGCCAGTGCAAGTGGAGCCTCCTATGTACACCTCAGCCACTGCTGATTTGCTTGTTGATTTCTCACACTGGGCTGTGAGATCTTCCAGGGAGAGCACTGTGGCTCATTCACCTTTATAACTCCATCCTCTTGTTGGATTCCTGGCATGGAAGAAGGCTAGGTGGTGCAGTGGTAAAGAATCTGCCTGCCGGTGCAGGAGGTGTGGGTTTGATCCCTGGGTCAGGAAGATCCCCTGGAGAAGGAAATGGCTACCCACTCCAGTATTCTTGTCTGGAGAATCCCATGGACAGAGGAGCCTGGTGTCTTACAGTCTATGGGGCCTCAAAGAGTCAGACATGGCTGAAGGACTGAGCACACACACGGAGGAGGCCTAGGAAATGATGATAAGTTGTTCATCTATACAACAGGTATAAGAATTTCCTGGGAGATATAGCTATATGTGTGGCTTAGCTAGAAACTTAGGTTATGACTCTTGTTCAGGACTCAACTGTCTCCATTTCTACAAGATGCATTTGTTTGGGTGTGGTTGTCCCAGACAAACTGTGAGCTGCCACTACCCCTTCCCCCACCTTCCTGTCCTGCATGGCAACCTTAGCCTGATGAACCCTTTAGAAGCAGACGAAAGCATGTGAAAATGAGAGATTCTGCTTATATAACTCAATTAATTTTCAAAAAGGCATAACTTGTCAACAAACACATTTTCAAATCACAAATTTCATGTTCGGTTTAGGGACTGAATGGTACTAAATGTCAACTAGAACATAAAAGGACATGTTTTAGTATTAAAAATAGACCAAAAGAGCAATAAAAAAGAAGGCATGTGGATAAATAATATTCCCTCCAGTGTGGAAACATATGACTTGTATTGACCTGGAGAGATGGCTTTTGTGAATATATTTTTCTGGATCACAATTAGTCTTGGATCACAATAAAATCTGAGGGAAGATTTTTTTTTCTGGAAAAATTTTTGTTTTCTTAGAAAATTCAAAGAGAAATATAGAAATCCTCTCTTCTCTCCTGTACTTTTTCCATTTTTCCTCAGGCATGCTTGTCTCCAAATATATCAGATGTGATAGCTTTTGGAGCAAACTGAGTTACAATATGTTTTATGGACCCAAATTAATAAAAATGGCTTTAGATCAGCAATGATATCCAAAAAGTGCTTGAAGACATGGTTACTTTTCCAAAAATTTGTTTTTTATTTTAAGGGGATTTTTTTTTTTTTTTGGTCTGTTGCTTTTGTATTTCCAGACATTTTACTTCTCCAGATGAATAATCCTACTCCCAGAATTAGGAAAGGAACCTGGAGGGCAGCTCAGTTCAGAGTGCCAGGTGTCCATTTGCCGAGACCTTCCAGGGAAAATCAAGGAGACTCCTTGAGGAGCTACTCTGCCAGTGGTCAAAGAGAAGCTGGTAAACTTCCTAGAAGGCAAGCCAGTCAGAGGACCAGCCCTGAGCAAGGGCCACTGGCATCATCATCAGACTGACAGGTAGCACCAATACAGAGATTCCTGTGTGAGGTGGGTCTATAGACCTTACCCTCACTCTCCTCCAAGAAGTGGGTTTGGCAAATGTTGACGACTGGTTAATATTCAGGCTTTGCCCTTGGACCTTTTGTTCCCACAGCTCCTGTGGACATATCTGCTCTCCCACTCTGAATGGTATAAACCTGTGATGAAGAGGAAACCTGGAAGGTGGGAAGATTGTGGTGCGGGAGTTTAAGCCTGAGCATGTCCAGGATGTCAGATCCAGGGCAAGATTTTTACCTTCTCATCCCCTGATACTTCTTCTGCAAAATGGATATAGTAGTTTATACCTGAGACAGTTAAAGGTTAAATGAAATCCCATATAGAAAATTTTCCAAGTTTCTGGCATGTGTCAGATATCTTAAGACAGTCCTGGGTGGAGGATCAGAGTTCAGAGGAGATAGACAGAGGCTATGTGGGAAGACTTGTCTGGCTCTAGAAGTCACTGAACTGCCAAAGAGGTCAAGGATGTTGGATTCAGCCTCATATCTCCTTTTTCTCAGAGATTCCCTAAAACCTCAGCTAAACTTCTTGGCCAGTAGCTCTTGTGGCCCAGCTAGAAGCCAGGAATCAGCCAGAACCTGAGGACCACTGGACAGCTCTAGATTTAGGCTAGAGTGAAGGGTGGTTTTTCCTCGGGCCCTCTCCCCAGTTGTCATATCTCTCCCACAGTTCATGCTCCTGGGAAGATCTCATCTGCCCCTCAAAATTCCAGTGCTATTACTGAAGGCCTCCCAAATCAGATCTCCAACCTGCCCCCTCTCCTAAGTTGAAGGCAGATAACCCCCATTTGCTGGAAAGCTCCACTGCACCTTGGGTGCTGGGGGATCCCGAACTCATGCCCCAAACTGAATTCATGTTCTTTATCCCTACGTTGATGCCTCCTCGTGTGTTCTCAGTATAAATCAGTAATATCGTCCTTCACTCTCGCGGTGAAGCCAGACATTGTGGAGTTACCCTAAGCTTCTTCGCTTTCTGCTCCCCCTTCATATTTATGACTCATTCGTAAAATCATTTATTCAGTCATTCATTCAACAAATATTATTGAGTGCTTGCTGTGGACAAAACACTACACTGTGTGCTGGATAGAAAGTAGTAAACAAAATAAAAATGGTTTCTATCATCTGTGTATGAGGAGTCAGACATTAAACGAATATACAAATAAATACATACTTATAAATTCCAGTAAGTGTTCTGAAGGAAATACATTAGGTGTTTTAAGAAATATAACAAGAGGACTAAATACAGATTGCGAGGTCAAAGAATGTGTAGTATTCAGGAATCTTTCAATCACAAATAATAGACACCCGATTTGAATTTGTATAAAGAAGGGAGAGTTCCGAGGTTGCTCAGTGGGTAAAGAATCCATCTGCAATGCAAGAGATGCAAAAGACTCCAGTTTGATCCCCGGGGAGGAAAGATCCCCTGGAAAAGGATATGGCAACTCGTTCCAATATTCTTGCCTGGAGAACAGAGGAGCCTGGCGGGCTGTAGTCCACAGGGTCTCAAAGAGCCAGACGCGACTGAAGGGACTGGGCACGCATGCGTGCAAAAAGGAGCCAATACCGGGGTAGCCCAGAGAAGCGAGGAAGAGCTGGCAACCCAGGGCTGGAGAGGGCCCCAGGAGGGCCATTGAGATCCAGAGACTGGCACACCGTCTGGACTCTCTCTTTGCTCCTCTCCTCCATGTCTTTCTGAGTTGGCCCCACCCTCTCCCATTCCAAACTTTCTCCACACATCAGAGAAAGTGATTCACGATCAAGTGGTTCTATTGCCTTCTTTGTCAAACCAGATAGGACAATCTGAGAAGACTCTGACTGACCGGAGGAATGGGAAACTGTGAAGCTGGTGCAGCCAGGGTCAGGACCTACGCCTATAGCCAGACAGTGAGGGCTGTTGCTTCAAGAAGGGAAGGGTGAGGTGAGGGACAGGCATCTGAAGACATCCTCAAGGAATGTATATTTAAAGTGATGAGACCTAAAAGATAATAAATGAAGGAGAATAAATGAGGAAAGGACATTCTAACTAAAAAAAAAAGTCATTCATTCATTTATTCACTTATGTAGCAAATATTTATTGACTATTTACACATCCTTGGGTATACAACTGAGAACAAGAAAGATATGGTCCCTGCCCTCTTGTGGTTTATCAGTACAAAGATGTTAGGCAGGAAAACTGGGCCTCTCAGAAAACTATAAAAAGATCCAAGTGGCTAGGGGTCAGTGAATGAGAGATTCATAGCACAGAATAAAGATGGAGAGGGGAAAAAAATCATAGTTTTCAGATTCTTCAAGGCCATCCTGAGGTTTTGGGTTTTTCTCATAGTTCAGTGAAAGGTCACTGAAGGTATGCTAAAGAGTAACATGTACTGGTTTATATTTCTGAAATATTGCTTTAACTGTGTTGTCCAAGGATTGCAAAAGAACCAATGTTGAAGAATATCAGTTAGTTAGAAGACTATTTCTATAGGTCAGAAAAGAAAGGATAGTAGCTTAGACTAAAATGACATGAAGAAACAAGGGAATACTTCTAGAAGTTAAAATAAATAATACCTGGTAATAGATTGGATTTAGGGGGTGAAAGAGAGGGAGGAGAAAAGATAACTCCCAGATTTTCTGTTTCGAGTAACTGAGTGGTTGAAAGTGCTATTTACTGAGCACTACAGGGGACTACAGGAAGATTACATTAGCATAGGAAGGAAAAAGAGTTTAATCTTGAACATAGTACGTTTGAGCTGCCTCTGTGATACCCAAGCAGAATGTCAAGTTGGCAGGTGTGTGTGTGTGTGTGTGTGTGTGTGTGTGTAGCAGATGGCATATAGAAACGTGAAATGGATGACCTCAATTAACAGAAGTGTAGAGTGAAGAAGAACGGAGAAGGCAATGGTACCCCACTCCAGTACTCTTGCCTGGAAAATCCCATGGGCAGAGGAGCCTGGTAGGCTGCAGTCCATGGGGTCGCGAAGAGTCGGACACGACTGAGCGATTTCACTTTCACTTTTCACTTTCATGCATTCGAGAAGGAAATGGCAACCCACTCCAGTGTTCTTGCCTGGAGAATCCCAGGGACGGGGGAGCCTGGTGGGCTGCCGTCTATGGGGTTGCACAGAGTTGGACAAGACTGAAGCGACTTAGCAGCAGCAGCAGCAGCAGCAGAGTGAAGAAGAGACACAGGATGAAGCCCAGGAGAGTGTTAGCATTTCGAGGACAGATAGATATTAAGTAAAGAATGCCTGAGTCAGAGATACAGAAGGGGAATGTGGCATTGAGAGTCAAAGAAGAGAATGTTTCAGGAATAGACATGATTAATGATGTCAATGCAACTGAGGTCAAACAAACTATCATTTTAAAGTGTCTTTTGAAGTGAGCAGTATAGAGGTCATTGGTGGCCTTAGCAAGATCAGTGTCAGTGGGGTGAGCTATGGAAGGAGGGGGTAATGAATGCTGTGCTGAGCTGTGCTTAGTCGCTCAGTCATGTCTGACTCTTTGCGACCCCATGGACTGTAGTCTGCCAGGCTCCTCTGTCCATGGGGATTCTCCAGGCAAGAGTACTGGAGTGGGTTGCCATGTCCTCCTCCTGGGGATCTTCCCAATCCAGGGATTGAAACTGGGTCTCTTGCACTGGTAGATTCTCCACTGCAGGTAGATTCTTTACCAGCTGAGCTACCTGGGAAACTCTGGAGAGAATGAATGGAATCCTTGAAAATCAAGAATAAGACAAAGATGCTTGCTCACACTATGAATTCACTATCGTATCATAGGCCACAATTAGAGAAACAATACAAGAATAATAAATAAAAAGTATAAAGACCAAATCGGTCATTATTTTCAGACAATATGATTGTCTCCATAGACAATTGAAAATAATTTTATTACTGGAATTTTATTACTTATTACTGGAATTCTTATTACTACATTTTAATGGTAGTTGGATAGAAGAACAATATACAAAAGTATTGTATTTTTATACAATACAATAAGTGAATTTCTATAGTAGTAACAACAACCACCTGAAGCAGAAGGTACCCAAACATATGTAAGATCTTTGTGAAAAAAAATTAATTTTTCTAAATGACAATAAAGAAGACCCATATGGGTGGAAATGTATACCATGTTAATCAAGAAAATCTCAGTGTCAGAAAGATATTAATCTCCCTAAGGATATTTACTCCAGCTTAAAAAGAGATTAGAAAATAAAATGGACATAGAGGGGGGTATATATGTAGATCTGGTGGTAGACACACAATAGATATTCCTTTAAACGCCTTGTGATCACAATCATCTTCACTTTTACAGGCTGTTCTCATGTTTAGAATCTTCTTCCACTTTAAGTATTTGACAAACTTCATTTAAGTCCCTTCTTTCAAAACCCTGGACAGACCTGATGACTCCTACTTTCCTGGCCTTCCAAAATAGAATCACTCATTCTCTCTTGCAAGTTTCTTCAGAATCTTGTGTTTATTCTAATTATTTCTTGGGACACAATGCATTCTATTTATGTGTTTATATGTCTGCCTGAAGCTAGATTTTCAATAGCAGAGTCCACATCTTGGGAAATGAGCAGAAGGAAAGGTCAGCTATGGAGTTTCCTAAAGGTCTAAGTTCTCAGTAAGTATCTTTTGTTTTTTTTTTTTTAATTTTTTAAATTTATTATTATTTTTTTCATCTCAAGTGTACATGAGTTCCCAGTCNCCACACATCTATGGACACCTTATCTTTGACAAAGGAGGTAAGAATATACAATGGAGTAAAGACAATCTCTTTAACAAGTGGTGCTGGGAAAACTGGTCCACCACTTGTAAAAGAATGAAACTAGATCACTTTCTAACACCACACACAAAAATAAACTCAAAATGGATCAGTAAGTATCTTTTGAATAAAAAAGTACTCAGAGTTAGCCTAAGCCCATAGAGAGGATTCTGAGCAGATCATTAACTCACTGCTTGTTCTTCCCCCCACCATCCTGAGGTGGTCCTTGGGATACTCTATAAATAGCCTGAGAACCTGGGGGTCTGGATATTGGGAACCTAGGCACAGGAGCACTCCCAGTGGCAGAAGTCACAGGATATCTTGTTCCAAGGCTAAGTGCTTCAGGGCCTCTTTTATGCCAAACAGATTGTGCAGAGAATGACCATCTTCTTCCCCAAAGGCCTGCTGGCCTTCACACAGGATTCCTTTCTGAAAGGAACGAACAGAACATATTTCCCAGATTGTTAACTATGTAAAGGAGTCTGGGTCTGGCAGAGAACTTAGAGCTAGAGGCCCAGGAACTGCTGTCAAGTTAGCGTAAATCAGAAATGCAGGAAAAAAAATCCCTGAGCTAGCAGCATTAAGAAATGAGGGATTATGATTTATCTGACAGCAAATTTAAGTTCTGGCTTAGTTTTCAACAAACCCATGAATTTTATCAAGGCAGAGGCATATGTGTATGTATACCTTTTGAAGTTTTTCTCTTTCTTCAGTTTTGGTGGTGATGGTTTAGTTGCCAAGTTGTGTCTGACTCTTTGTGACCCCATGGATTGTGTAGCCCGCCAGACTCCTCTGTCCATGGGATTTTCCATGCAAGAATACTGGAGTAGGTTGCCATTTCCTTCTCCAGGGGATCTTCCTGACCCAGGGATCTAACTGTTGTCTCTGGCATTGAAAGCAGATTCTTTACTGCGGAGTCATGCAGGAAGCCCTTCTTCAGTTTTATTGAGATGTGAGCGGCATGCAGCACTATACGTTTACGGTGTACAGCATCATGATTTGACTTACATCATGAAGTGATTACCACAGTGAGTTTAGTGAACGCTGATCATTTCATATCAATAAAAAATCAAACAGAAAAAAATACCTTCTCCTTGTGATGAGAACTCAGTATTTCCTCTATTAACTTTCATATATAAGTTAAAGCAGTGTTAATTATATTTATCACGTTGTATTCTATATCTTTAGGGCTCATTTATGTTATAACTGAAAGTTTGTACCTTTCTACAACCTTCATCCAACCCTCCCTTCCCCCACCCCTACCTTTAGTAACCACAAATCTGATCTCTTTTTCTATGAGTTTGTTTTTGAACTATAGTTGATCTTCAAAGTTGTGTTACTTCTTAGCACATAACATAGTGATTTGATATTTCTATATATTTCGCAATGATCAGCAAGATAACTCTAGTTAAGCTATGCATGTGTGCTAAGTTGCTTCAGTCATGTCTGACTCTCCACAGCCCCCTAGATTGTAGCTCACCAGGCTCCTCTGTCCATGGGGATACTCCAGGCAAGAATACTAGAGTGGGTTGCTATGCCCTCCTCCAGGGGATCTTTCTGACCCAGGGGTTGAACCTGTGTCTTTGAAGTCGCCTGCATTGTCAGGCAGGTTCTAGCGCCACCTGGGAAGCCCAGTTATGCTATGTCACCATACAAAGATATTGCATAGTAATTGACTATATTTCTCACAGTGTACATTTTATACCTGTAACATTTATTTCATAATGTGATATATAAATACATACACATTGGACTACTACTCAGCTCTTTTTTGAGTTTTTATGGTATGAATTCTGTATTTACCTAACAACATTGACTTTCACATTTGAGGGAAATTTATAATTTCCTTGAGGATAGGGTCGTTATTTGCAAACTTATGCACTTATATAGAACTTTACATATAATAAAATCCACTAAGAACAAATTTATAAATGAATGAGTGAAACAAAAGATACATATAAGGTTAAAAAAACTAATGTTTAAGTAAAGGGGGAGAGTTCCTTAGGGCATTTCCCATAGCAATTTCTGGTATCACTTTCTGTAACAGTTAGTGGAAATCTAAAATGTAAAACGGGCATTTTGCCTTAAAATGACCCTGATGAGACTCTCTCTGCACTGGTTCCAAGGGCTGGGAGACAACTGATGATGAGATGCTGATAAGAACTGTTCTCAAAAGGGATAACAAGATCTGTGTTTATAAAGTAAATATTCCCTGAACATCTACATGTGCCAGGTTATTGGTTCAAGGCATTGGAGATGAGCCATAGATAAGTCTTCAAAGCAACCTACATTCTGACTGCTGAAATAAACATGTGCAAAGATAAAACCAGAAAGGGATAAAAGAGGAAATTGGACACATTGAGTGAGAGCTGAGCCTGTAACTCCCAGGCCTGAGTTTCCAAAACAGCCCCTATATTTAGAAATATTGATGAAGGGTATAACTGGAAGGAAAAAAAGAACAGAACAAATGGAGAAGCCATGCATTTGTTTTATTTAATTCCTTTTTTTTTTTTTTGCTAAGATTTTGTTAAATACATCATATGTGTTCAGTCACTCAATCATGTTCGACTCTTTGTGACCCCATGGACTGTAGCCCACCAGACTCCTCTGTCCATGGGATTTTCCAGGCAAGAATACTGGCATGGGTTGCCATTTCCTCCTCTAGGGGAATCCTCCTGCCCCAGGAATTAAACCGAGGCCTCCTTCATTGCAGATTCTTTACTGTCTGAGCACCAGAGAAACCCAAATACCTGGGAAGCCGTATGTATTAGTTACATGCTGCTAAGCGCTAAGTCACTTAAGTCGTGTCTGACTCTGTGCGACCCCACAGACGGCAGCCCACCAGGCTCCCCCATCCCTGGGATTCTCCAGGCAAGAGTACTGGAGTGGGGTGCCATTGCCTTTTCTGGGCTTTCACATATAGGCCTTCAATTGTTTAGCACAGATGTGGCTAAAAAGGTAAGGAGAGGATTCATAATGAAATGAACTTGTATTGCTCCTTCCTAGAGATAACCACTTTCAACTCTTCCAGCTATCTCTAGCTATCTCTTTTGCTTCTATCACTATTTGTGAATTTATAAACTCAGAGTAGTATCCTGTGACTTTATCCTAGATGAGGATTTAAGTCTCTGGTTCCACCTTTTCCTCTCTAGATGCTCCAATATAGTTGTCAGTATCTGAATTTTCTCAAATATTAAGTTCCTTACATGTGTATGCATATTTTTCTTTTCCATTGACCATAGATAGTCTTTTTCAGTTCCTTGTTGGGGACTGAACTGTGTTCCCCCCAAATTCATGTTGAAGCCCTAATCCTTGAGGTGACTGTATTTGGAGATAAGGCCTTTAAGAAGGTAATTAAGGCCCTAATCCAATAGGACTGGTGTCCCTATAAGAAGAGGAAGTGGTGCCAAAAGGGTATGCTCCCAGAGACAAAAGCCATGTGAGAAGACAGCAAGAAGATGGCCATCTGCAAAACCAGGAGAGAGTATTCACTAAAAACCAGACCTTCTGAACCTCAGTTTTGGACTTGCAGCAACCAGCACTGTGAGAAATAAATTTCTGTTGTTTAAGTCACTCACTTTGAGATTCTCTGTTATGAAAGCCCTAAAAGACTAATGTACGTCTCTATAAAATCAAAATCATTTGCCTTGTTATAATCGTATATTTTTTAAACTTTCCACGACCGCTTTCCTGTTCCCTATTGTCTTTTTCTTATTTGATGTTGTCTTCTGGCTGAAATATGTTCTCAAATCACTATGAGAATAACAATTGTTCTGATAATTCGAATTTCTTTATCCTTTGTTCCTTTCTCCAGCTCTTTTCTCTGAAAGTCCCATTTTTCTCTTTGTTTATTTTTATGTATCTCTTTCTTATTAAAGGAACTTCTTCAGATGTCTGGAGATCCCAGGAGACGCTACTATTAAAATTTGGGTCAATGTCCTTCTTTTCCTTTATTTGTGTAATTTTATGCCTAAAGTGATATAAAACATTAGGATAAACATCCTGAGTACTAAAGTTTTGTGGGTGTCAGTGACACGCTCAGATCTCTCAGAGATTTAAACTCTTGTCCTTTGCTTTCATCCATAAAGCGGAATGGGCAAGACACAGATTATATCAAACCGACCTAAAAGTAAGTGAGCATAATAATAACAGAAAACTAAAGAACAATATCCTTCATAACATAAATGCAACTTGGTAAAGTTTTAGCAAATCAAGTCCAACAACATGTAAAAAAAATGATGCTTCATGATCAAATGGGGTTTGTCCCACAAAAGCAAAGTTGGCATAACATTCAAAAATCAATCATATAATTGACCACGTTACAGAGATTTTAAAAATTAAAACCACATGATTATCTCAATAGATGTGGAAAAAGCATGAAACAAAATTCAATATTCATTCATAATAAAACTCTGCTATCCACATATATAAAGGAGATTATGTAAAGAACATCTATTTAGAAAATCTTATAGCTAATATTATATTTTAATGGTGAATATTTTTCTCCTTAAGACTGTAAAAAAGACAGGGATGTTCACCCTCACTCCCTCTATGTAACATGATATTGGAGGCCCTAGACAGTGCAATAAGGCAAGAAAAAGAAGTTAAATCCATACAGACTGGAAAAGAAGTAAAGCCAGATTTATTAATAGACAACTAATAGTCTATGCTGTAAATCCTAAACACCCTACAAAAATTCTACTGTAAATAATAAATAAGCCTAGCAAGTTTGAAGAATATAATGTCAATATATAAAAGTCAACTGCATGTCTATATATTTGTAACAGGCAATTAAAATAGAAATGAAAAAGCAATAGAATTTATAATAGCATAAAAATATACGGTACTTAGGGATAATTTTATAATGTATGTGCAATACCTATACTCTGAAAACCCCAAGTGCTGATAAGAGATACTAAAGAAGACTTAAATAAATTGAGAGATATACCAGGCTATTGGACTGAAAGATTCAATATTGTTAATATGTCATTTCTCCTTAAACTGATCTATAGTTTTAGCATAATCTCAACCAAAATCTCATTAAGCTTTTTGGTAAAAAAATTAGCAAGCTGTTTATAAAGCCTATATGAAAATACAAAGGACCAAACACTTTTGAGAAGGTGGTAATAAATCTGGAGGGCTTACATTCCTGACTTAAAAATTTACTGTAAAGCTACAATCTTCAAGACAATATTGTATGCACATCAAGACATACATATAGGCCAATGGAACCCCAATAGAGTGTTCAGAAATAAAACCACATATATATGGTCAGTTGACTTTCAACAATGTATGGCAAAACCACTACAATATTGTAAAGTAATTAGCCTCCAATTAAAATAAATACATTAATTAAAAAAACAAAGTTGCTGTTAATTATAATAATAAAACTGTATTTTCTTGTGGTTGAAAAAATGCAAAGATAGTGAAGAAAGCATATCTTTTCTAAAATAGTGCTGAAATAAATATCTGTATAACAACAACAAATGTCAATCCATACCGCACACAATATACAGAACTGAATGCTAAAATTAACTCAAGACCCAAATGATCTAAAAGGTCTAAATGATCGAAATCTAAAAACTCTAAATCTAAACCCAGAACTAAGAAACTTACAGAAAAAAATAGGAGAAGATCTTTGTGACATCGGGTCAAAGATTTCTTAGATATAGCACCAAAGCAACTCCAATTGGTAAATTGACTTCATCAAAATTATAAACTGATCTTAACTTTCACTTCTTCAAAAGACACTACGAAGAGAATCAAAGGATAAGCCACGGAATTGGATAAAATATTTAGAAGTTACATATCTGATGTAAGACTTATATTGAAATATATAAGGGACTCTAGAGCTCAAAAATAAGAGATCAAACAACTAAGCTTTTAAAAAATGGGCAAAAGATCTGAACAGATACTTTATCAAATAAAGCCATATGGGGACTTCCCTGGTGGCCGGTGGTTAAGAACCACCTTGCAATGCCAGGTGTGCAGGTTCAGTCCCTAGTCAGGGAACCAAGACCCCACACAGAACACCTGGGCCTGCACGCTGTGTGCCCTGTGTCGCAACTAAGACCTGAGACAGTCAAGTGAATAAATAACTATTTTTTAAAAGGTAGAAAGAAATGACAGACGAGCGCGTGAAAAGATCCTCGAAACTAGTCACAGTTCAGTTCGAACGAGCCGAACTGAATGAATGAATGAGCTGAACTGAACGAACGAATGACTGAACTGAGTCGTGTCCGACTCTGTGTTGCGGCCCCAAGGACTGCAGCACGCCAGTCCTCCCTGTCCATCACCAACTCCCGGAGTTTACTCAAACTCATGTTCCTTGAGTCAGTGATGCCATCTAGCCATCTCATCCTCTGTGTCTCCTTCTCCTCCCGCCTTCAATCTTTCCCAGCACCAGGGTCTTTTCAAACAAGTCAGTTCTTCACATCACGTGGCCAAAGTAGTGGAGTTTCAGCTTCAGCATCAGTCCTTCCAGTGAATATTCAGGACTGGCTTCCTTTATGATGGACTGGTTTGATCTCCTTGCAGTCCAAGGGACTCTCAAGAGTCTTCTCCAACACCACAGTTAAAAAGCATCAACTCTTCGGTGCTCTGCTTTCTTTATAGTCCAACTCTCACATCCATACATGACCACTGGAAAAACCATAGCTTTGACTGTGTGGATCTTTGTTGGCAAAGTAATGTCTCTGCTTTTTAATAATCTGTCTAGGTTGGTCATAACTTTTCTTCCAAGAAGGAAGTATCTTTTAATTTCATGGCTGCAGTCACCATNCTGCTTTCTTTATAGTCCAACTCTCACATCCATACATGACCACTGGAAAAACCATAGCTTTGACTGTGTGGATCTTTGTTGGCAAAGTAATGTCTCTGCTTTTTAATAATCTGTCTAGGTTGGTCATAACTTTTCTTCCAAGAAGGAAGTATCTTTTAATTTCATGGCTGCAGTCACCATTGGCAGTGACTTTGGAGCCCCCCAAAATAAAGTCTGACACTGTTTCCACTGTTTCTCCATCTATTTGCCATTAAGTGCTGGGACTAGATGCCATGATCTTATTTTTCTGAATGTTAAAACAATGAGATATCAATACATACCTCTCAGAATATTTACAATGAAAAGTCTGACCATACCATGTGTGGCAAAGACATGAAGCAGTTGGGACCTTCACATATTGCTAGTGGGAATGGGAAATAGTACAATCACTTTAGAACACACTTTGGTAGTTTATTAAAGAGTTAAACATACATATACCACCTGATTCAGCCATTCCACTACTATGTATTTGCTGTAAAGAAAGTCTATGCAAAGTCTTGTACATGAATGTTCAGAGTAGCTCTATCTGAAACAGTCTGTAATAACCCCAAACTGAAAACAAATTTGGTATATTCCTATACTCTTTGGCAATAAAAAGGAATAAACTATTGATATATCCAACATGGTAAATCTTTAAATAATTATGCTGAGTAAAAGAAGCCAGACAAAAACTATATATTGTGTGATTACAGTCATAGAAAATTTTACAAATGCAAAATAATGTGACAGAAAGCAGATCAGTATTTCTTGGGGATGGATGAGGCTGGGTGGGAGGGAGGGAGAGAGGCATAACAAAGGGTCACAAGGACATTTGTGGGGGCATAGATAATGTTCATTATCTTGATTGTAATATTAGTTTAATGGGTGTGTAGAGATGTTAGCACTCATTAGATTTATGCATCGTATTTTTTATGATGCCTTTACAAACTATTCGGATGGCATATATAAAATATATACTATATATCATAGTCTGTGTTATAAACAGTTTAATATATAAAGTACACAAATATGTAATCTTTTTTAAATATAGGAAACAAAGCAGAGAACCAAAATATCACTGACGTACTCCCAGACCCTATGAACATGCTTATAAATGAGAGTAATACAAATGTAAGTTTAGATCATTTAAACAGTACAAAATGAGAAATGAGAATGGAATGCTACTCCTCACACTGTCCCTTTCCCTCTCACAATATCTCTCCCCAAAGGCCCTCACTATGAACTAACTCTAATATTGGGTTATGGTGTGATTTTTTAAAAATTTATTTCATTGATTTACAATATTGTGTTAATTTCTGCTATAGAGCAAAGTGATTCACACATATATGAATATATACATACATACACATAGATTCATATATATACACACACATATTCTTTTTCATATTTGTTTCCATTATGATTTATAGCAGGATATTGAATAAGCTCCCTGTAGTATGCTATAGGACCTTGTTGTTTATCCACCCTAGGTATAATGGCTTGTCTGCTAATCTCAAATTCCTAACCCATCCTTCCCCCACCCCCACCACACTGGCAACTTCAGATCTGCTCTCTGTGTCTGTGAGTCTATTTCTGTCTCATAGATAAGTTCATTTGTGTCATAGTTTAGATTCCACACGTTTTAGTGATTGCATATGGTATGTCTCTCTGTCTCTGACTTACTTCACTTAGTATGATAATCTCTTGGTCCATCCCTGTTGCTGCAAATGGCATCACTTCATTCTTTCTTATGACTGATAGTCTTCCATTGTGTATATGGGCCACATCTCCTTCATCCATTCATCTGCTGATGGACATTTATGTTGTTGCCATGTCTTGGTTATTGTAAATAGTGCTGCTATGAGTATCAGTTCAGTTCAGTCGCTCAGTTGTGTCCGACTCTTTGCAACTCCATGAATCGCAGCACGCCAGGCCTNGAACTCTCTTGCTTTTTCCATGATCCAGTGGATGTTGGTTCCTCTGCCTTTTCTAAAACCAGCTTGAACATCTGGAAGTTCACGGTTCATGTATTGCTGAAGCCTGGCTTGGAGAATTTTGAGCATTACTTTACTAGCATGTGAGATGAGTGCAATTGTGCGGTAGTTATGAGTATAGGGGTGCAAGCATTTTTTTGAATTATAGTTTTATCCAGATGTTGGGCTATGGTGTGATTTTTAGTCTCCATTTACTGTTGGAAAATGTAATCAAATGAAAACATGTCAAATATCTTTGAATAATTTTTAGGAAGACCTGAGCTATCCAAATCTTGTACAAATATAAATATTCTATATAGTCCAATAAAATGATTGTTTAATAAATAATAAAGGAAGGATTATTATAGCTCATCATTAATTTTTTTTCTTTTCTTTATCATTAATTTTAGGTCAAATATTAGAAGAATAATACTGCATCTTTAAATGTCATATATAAATCAATGAAAGGAGGGAGTTCCTGGGCAGTCCAGTGGTTAAGACTCAGTACTTCCAATGCAGGGCATGTTGGTTTGATCTCTTGTTGGGGAACTAAGATTCCATATGCTCTGTTGCATGGCCAAAAAATTTAAAAAATAAAAATAATAAGTAGTTGAAAGGATGTCAAGCATTCTACTACTACTACTACTACTACTACTAAGTCTCTTCAGTCATGTCCGACTCTGTGTGACCCCATAGACGGCAGCCCACCAGGCTCCCCTGTCCCTGGATTCTCCAGGCAAGAACACTGGAGTGGGTTGCCATTTCCTTCTCCAATGCCTGGAAGTGAAGTCGCTGAATCATGTCCAACTCTTCGAGACCCCATGGACTGCAGCCTACCAGGCTCCTCTGTCCATGGTATTTGCCAGGCAAGAGTACTGGAGTAGGGTGCCATCAAGCATTCTACCCTCTGCCATTGGTGAATACAGACCATATGCACACATCTCACAGATCTCAAAATAGTTTCATTGTCTTATATGAATAAGGAAATAAGGAATTTGGGTGCTCACAGGTTTTATTACTCAGCTTTAAGCTGAAAGTAGGAAGAGAAAAGGAAGAAAGAAGCTTGGGCCAGGGTGAGGTAGTAGCCTACCCTAGGTTCAGGGATCATCCTCTAAGGAGGAAACAGGGAAGTCCAGACAATGTCCAGTGAGAGCTCATCCCCTGTGCTCACTACAAAGGTTCACTCACAGGGAAAGCCTGGGACTCACACAGCAGGCAGCAGGAGGATCTCAAAATGAAGGAAAGAAGGTGCTCCCTTTCCTTGATTGCCTTCTGTGCTAGACATCTTGTGAGGCACTTCAGCAGAAGCCTGGGGGTAGCTGCGCTAGACTCTGCTTTTATTGATGAAGACAATGTGGCTCAGAGGCAAGGAGTTAAGTTTGAGTAACTCAGGTCCACTCAACTCCAGTTCATGGGCCTTGCTCCCAAGGTGCCTGTTGGGATCTGGCTGATTGCAAAGGGAGAGAGATAAAGGGATTCAGTGCTCATATCAAGAGCCCTGCATGCTCGGTCTGCTGGTCCCACTGGACGTAGAAATAGGAGACATAAAAGTGATGATCAACAGATTTGACAGCCACAAGCATGTGGGCTGTCAGCCTTGGCCCGGTGGGTTTATTGGGGTGAAGTTGGAAGAAGAACCAGAGTGAGAAGGGTGACGTTGACCAAATGTCCCTCAAGCGCCTCACTTTGCAAATGAAGGAGTGAAAGACAGCAGAGATGAAGAGGCTTGTCCTTCGCAGGACAAAGCTGGGACCCTAAGGCTGTCCCCTCCTCCCCGACCTGCCACCCACAGCCTCAAAGGCACTCCGAATAAACTCGAGAGAGTAGCATATAGAGAAGCTGGTCTTGGAGATCCACTTATGTAATGAATGGCTAGTCTCAGCAATGATTTTTTTTTTTTTTTTTTTTGCCTTTATCAATGATTTGTTTGTTATCCTATTTTTGGCAAGCCCATTTTTTTTCTGGTGGAAACCTGAGTACCTTTGTTATAGGTCAGTGGCTTCTGAGAACACTCTGAGCCCAAGGGCAGAGCTGTCTTTACCTGTTCCTTGGGCCCTCTGTTGGGTGGGACCATGGCGGCTTGGTTTCTGCAACCTCCTTACACTTCAGTATTAATCTGATCTCTTTCTGTGCCTAAAGAACAGAACATTCTCCCCAGTTCAAGGGGGAGGCGGCACCAAGGCCATGGGGAAATAGCAGAATTATCCTTCTCTGGTTAGACCAGGGTCAATTTTACAGATGGCCCTTGTTTATTCTTGTTTCCTCCGCGCATCCTCCCCTGCCTCCACTCCTCTCATTTTCGTTTGGCACCTGGATGACCTTTTTGTCCTTGGCTCTGTGTTCAAGGCCTGGCAGGAATGAATGGCACCCTCAAAAGAGTCTGATAAGAGCTTAATAAAAGGGCCATTTACAGGGGTCTGGGCAGGGTCAGAAAACACCCCAGGACCAGAAGCAGGAGGGGCTATTACCACTCTTAGGCCCAGAGGGGCAAGAAGAGGGAAGGGTGTTATCTGAGCCCATGAGAACTGGAGTCAGGAATGTGGAGTTGCTTAACAGGAGCTGTGACTGTACAGGCACTGCTGGAATCACAGCAAGGCCAGGAGGGACTGAGGGCATTAAATTCTCTTGTCTCTGCTTCTCCTCCACTGCTGATGCCTCCCATTGGCTGAGCCCCAAGAAAAGCCAGAAGGCAAAGAACTGGGAATTGCAGCCCATTGAGATGAGCCTCCCCGGGCAGACAGCAGGGGAGGAAAGGGTGAGAAAGGATCTGACAGCAGGTGGCGAGTAAAAAGTAAACTACACAATCTTCACCTCAGCTCTGGGAGGTGAAGGCAGCAGGGACCATTAGTTTTGTTTTCCAGAGGAGAAACACTGAAGCCCAGAAAGAAGTTCCCAGGAACCCACAGAGGGAATGTGGTAGAGCCAGACTGATATACTAGGTCTCTCACTCCCATATCAAGTGATTGATCTTTGATTTTCGGTCATCCAGGCCCAAGCTCCCTACCCAAACACCCCACCCAGCCCAGGTCTCCACACTGAGGCCCCTGGGACCCCATTGTTTGTGCCGTCGCCCCATTCTGTGAGTCACTCAATATACTCTCACTGAGCACTCACCAGTCCCAGGCTCTGGGGTTACAAAGCCAGTCTGGGCTTTGTATCATATTGCTGAAGACTATTTCATGCCTTGCTTTCTGCCCTCAGAACTCCCATATCTTCTCCCCAGCCCTTCCTCATCCCCTCTCTCACCTGATGACCTGGCTTCATGCTTGGTTGGGCAAATGGAAGTCTGTCCTCTCTCCACCACCAAGTTTTTTGATATCCAGGGATCAGCATGCTCTTCCTCCTCCTTCCATTAGAACTGAAGATATGTCTCTTCTGTTAGATGAGACTAGTCCCACCATCTGGGCTGTGGATCCCATTCCTTCTCGTCCTGGATCTTCTCTTCCTTCACCATCACTAATCCCTTTACTGAATCATTCCTGTTAGACTAATATTCCTTTGTATCTCTCCCATCTTAAAAGTTCTCTCTTGATGCCACAGTTTCTCCAGCTTCTACTCCATCTCTCTGCCCCCCTGGTATCAATACTTCTTTGCCTGTGGGATGGTCTGATCCCAGGATCAGAGGATACAATTAATTATCACTTTGTGTCAGGCCACCCTTTAAATATATGTCTGTACAAGGCACTTCCCTGCTTCTCCTACACCTTGCTCCTACAGACATGCTCCAGATGGCTACCTTGATATTAAAAAAAAAATTCTGATGATGGCCAAAAGCGCTACTGATTTTTGTGAGGTGATGTTATATCTGACAGCCTTGCTGAACTCTCTTTTCAGTTTTAATATTTGTTAATTTTGTTGCCTTTTCTCTATAGGAAACTAAATCATCTACAAAGAACGACAATTTCATTTCTTTCCTTCCAATCTATACTTGTTCTTTCTTTTTCTTTCCTTAAAGTGTAGTAAAAGCCTCCAGTTCTATGTTAAACAATGGTGTTAGTGGGCATCTGGTCTTAGGAAATACAGCTGAATTTACTCAGATATATTGTTAACACTTTATGCTAATATTTATTCTTGGTATGAATAATATTGCTGCTTCTCAGGCGGTGCTAGTGCTAAAGAGCCTGCCTGCCAATGCAGGAGACATAAGAAACGTGGGTTTGATCCCTGGGTCAGGAAGATCCCCTGGAGGAGGGCATAGCAACCAACCCCAGTATTCTTGCCTGGAGAATCCCATGAACAGAGGAGCCTGGCAGGCTATAGCCTATAGAGTCACATAGAGTCATATACAATTGAAGCGACTTAGCATGTATGCATGCATGCATGAATACTATTCAGGTTTAAGTATACAGACTTCACCAAGTTAAGGAAATGCTTTTCTCCTTGTACTTTCCAAGAGTTCTTTTTAACATAAACAAATGATGAGTTTTACCGAATATTTTCTCTGTGTCATTGAGTTAATCAAATTATTTTCCTCTTTCATAACACAGAAAATTACACTGGGAGAGATTTTTAACACTGACCCTTTCTTGCATCCTAAGATAAATCGTCTTTGATGATTATTATGATTTTGATGTACTTCTTCTCTAATTCTGTTTAGTATTTTGTTTAGGATTTACACATCTATGCATGTGTGCTCAGCTGCTCGGTCATGTCTGACTCTTTGTGACCTCATGAACTATAACCTAACAGGCTCCTCTGTCCATGGGATTCTCCAGGCAAGACTACTGGAGTGGATTGCCATTTCCTCCTCCAGGAGATCTTCATGACCCAGGGACTGGACCCACATCTCCTGTGTCTCCTCCATTGCACGCAGATTCTTTACAGCTAAGCCACTGGGAAAGACCATTGCACATCTGTGTTCAAGGTGAGATAGTCCTATTTTTATTTTCTTGAACTATTCTTATCTGGTTAGGGAAACAAGCTTACACAAGCCTCACAGTAGAGCAGTTTTCATTCTTCGTCTATTTTCTAGAACTTCTCTGACATAGAAAATATCTGTTCTTGGGAATTTGGTAAAATTCATATGAAAACTACCTGGACTTGGGGATTTTTAAGAGAAATCTTCAATTACAGTTTCATTTTATTGAGTGCTTCTTGGTCTATCCAAATTTCAATTTCTCTATCAATTTTTATTTTATATTTTTCTAGAAATATTTCCTATTTATTTAGATTTTCAAATTTCTACATATAGAGTTTTCATAATGTATTTATTTTCATGGGCTTGAGCTGCTCAAGAAAAACACTACAGACTGGGTGGCATAAACAATAGATGTTGTCTGACAGCTATTGGAAGTCGGAAAGTCCAAGGTCAAGGTGCCAGCAGACTGGGTTCTTGGTGAGAGCACTCTTCCTGACTTACAGACAGCTGTCTTCTCACTGGGTGCTCATGTAGACTTTTCTCAGTGTATGTATGGAGAGAGAGGGGGTGTGAGTGAGCTCTGGTGTCTCCAACTCTCCTTGTTTAATCCCTAAGACACATCGGACTCTTTGCAACCCCATGGACTGTAGCCCGCCAGACTCCTATCGCCATGGGTTTCTCCAGGCAAGAATACTGGAATGGATTGCTGTGACTTTCTCCAAGGAATATTCCAGACCCAGGGATTGTGAACTCTCTCCTTCAGCATTGGCAGGCTGATTCTTTACCACAGAGCCACATGCTGCTGCTGCTGCTGCTAAGTCACTTCAGTCGTGTCCGACTCTGTGCGACCCCACAGACGGCAGCCCACCAGACTCCCGCATCCCTGGGATTCTCCAGGCAAGAACACTGGAGTGGGTTGCCATTTCCTTCTCCAGTGCATGAAAGTGAAAAGTGAAAGTGAAGACGGTCAGTCATGTCTGNTGCTAAGTCACTTCAGTCGTGTCCGACTCTGTGCGACCCCACAGACGGCAGCCCACCAGACTCCCCCGTCCCTGGGATTCTCCAGGCAAGAACACTGGAGTGGGTTGCCATTTCCTTCTCCAGTGCATGAAAGTGAAAAGTGAAAGTGAAGACGGTCAGTCATGTCTGACTCTGCGATCCCATGGACTGTCCCTGGGATTTTCCAGGCAAGAGTACTAGAGTGAGTTGCCATTTCCTTCTCCAGGGGATCTTCCCAACGCAGGGGTCAAACCCAGGTCTCCTGCATTGTAGGCAGATGTTTTACTATCTGAGCGACCAGGGAAGTCCAACTCTTCTTATGAGACCCCTAATCCTGTATGGCATCTATTCTCATGATCTCACCTAAACATGATTACCTCCTAAAGACCCGCCTCCAAATACCATCATTTGGGTATTACCACTTCGATATATGGATTTGAGGGGAAGAGGAACCTCAAACATTCAGTCCATAACTACACTTTAAATTCTTTGTTATATCTATATTTATTTTTCAGTATGATGTTTATTTGTATATTGTCTTTTTGGTGGAACAGTGGTAAAGAATTTGCCTGTCAATGCAGGAAACACAAGAGATAAGGATTTGATTCCTGCATCAGGAAGATCCCCTGGAGTAGGCAATGGCAACCCACTCCAGTATTCTTGCCTGGAAAATTCCATGGACAGAGGAGCTTGGCAGCTACAGTCCACAGGGTCACACAGAGTCAAACGCAACTGAGCACACACGTTACATTACATTATTTCCCTTGATCTACCTTGACAAGACCCTATCTCGTTGGTCTTTTGAAAGAACAGGTTTTAGTTTGACTATTCTAATTTCTGTTGTGGTTGTCACCCTATTTCATTGATTTCTGCTCTGGTTTTTACGGTTTCCTTCCATCTTATTCCTTTTAGCCTTGCTCTGTTGCTTCTTTCCCAGTTTTGTGAGCTGATGACTTAGCTCACTAGTTTTCAAACTTTCTTGCATCCCAATAAATGTATTTTAAACCACATACTTACCTTTCAATTTCCAGTGTTTTCATTGTCATTCAGTTGTTTTATTTCTAAGTTAGTTTTTAACCCAAATGATCCTATTCATAGGTGTTTAAATGAACATTCTTTTCTTTATTTCTAATATTTTTTTCATATTTTAGATGAATATAGTCTGAATGATGCTGATTCTTTTTGGTTTATTGAACCTTCTTTACTGACTCAGTACACGGGCACTTTTGGAAGTGTTCCTTGTGTGTTGGGGTTTAGTTGTTAAGGCATATCTGACTCTTGGTTGCATGGGTGTATGCAACCCTAAGGATTGTAGCGCATTAGGCTTCCCTGTCCTTCACTACCTCCCAGAGTTTGCTTAGATTCATGTCCATTGAATTGGTAATGCTATCTAACCATCTCAACCTCTGCTGCCCTCTTCTCCTTTTGCGTTCATTTTCTCCCAGCATCAGGGTCTTTTCCAAGGAGTCAACTCTTTGCATCAGGTGGCCAGAATATTGGAGCTTTAGCTTCAGCTTCAGCATCAGTCCTTCCAAAGAATATTCAGGGTTGATTTCCTTTAAGATGGGCTGATTTTATCTCCTTGCAGTCCAAGAGACTCTCAAGAATTTTCCCCAGCATCACAATTCAAAAGCATTAATTCTTCAGCACTTCAGCACTCAGCTTTCTTTTGGAGAAGGAAATGGCAACCTACTCCAGTATTCTTGCCTGGATGACTGACGCAGCTTGCAGCAGCAGCAGCAGCAGCAGCAGCTTTCTTTATGGTTCAACTCTCACATTCATACATGACTACTGGAAAAACAGTAGCTTTGACTAGATGGACCTTTGTTGGCAAAGTGATGTCTCTGTTATTTAATATGCTGTCTAGTTTTGTCATAGCTTTTCTTCCAAGGAGCAAGTATCTTTTAATTTCATGGCTGCAGTCACCATCTGCAGTGATTTTGGAGCCTGAGAAAATATAGTCTGTCACTGCTTCCACTTTTTCCTCAACTGTTGGTTATGAAGTGATGGGACCGGGTGCCATGTATTTTGAATGTTGAGCTTTAAGCCAGCTTTTTCCATGTGTAATCCAAAATAACTTGTCAGCTAAAAAAAAGTATGTGTAGTTATTTGTTTATTGTATTTTTATATCTTCTATATCTGGATTTTATGATTTTTATGTGTTCTGTTAGTTTCCAAGTGGGATGTGTTAAAATCTCCAGCTGTTGGTTTATCCATTTCTCCCTGAAGTTCTGATAGTTGTTGATTTCTGTGTTTTGAGGGTGTATTTCTAGGTGTTTCACACAAGTGCACACATACGTGCACCCACCACATACTTGATGCCTCTCCTGTCGGCTCTCTCTTACCGAGTGTATCCACATGGTAGCTCCCTGCCTTTCTTCAGGCTGCAGAAACACCTTACCATGGTCTCCAAGGGTGCTAAGATGTGGCTTCTGCTTCTTTCTCCCACCTTTTCTCTTGAACTCCTTGTCCTTGTTTCCTTGAGTCCTGACACACACCAGCTCTATGAGAGTCTAAGGTCCCTCCCACCCTCATCCCAGCACGGAAGTTTCTCGGGCTGGCAAGCTCTTGTCCAGGCTCGTGGCTTAACTGACTCCTCTCCTCCAGAATTCAGCTTAAATGTCACCTTTTCAGAGAGGCCTTCCAGGATCAACCATTCTCTACCCAATTTTTCTTCACTATATTAATTTTACGCTGCAGTTATTTATTGTATCTGTTTTCATCTATTTCTATCCTAGGATGTAAACTCTTTAGGGGCACAGATTTTTGCCTATTTCGTCCATGGCTGCATACTGAGAACAGTGTTTGACACATAGCAGGTGCTCAAGAAAAATTGCCCGAGAAATGGATGAATGACTCAATAAATGAATGAAAGGTTAAGGATCACTAAAACTACCCTGTTAAGAAGATTAGTAGGGGCTATCTGTACATCTTTGTCTTTTCTGACTTTCACAGGAGCCCCAGGAGGGATCAGGAAACTTCCCTGGCACACAGGTGTAGTGAGAGAAGAGGCAGAGCTTGCTGGAGCGTGAGTGTGCCCCTGTGCAGTAGCCTGTACCTCTTGGGCCCCCACATCTGCAGGCTGGGAGTGGGCAGCCTAATGCATCGGTGTTGTCAAAGGGAGCTCAGCCATGGCAAGAGGAGGGGAGGGCTGGAAAACATGACCTGGGGAGCCTCAGTGGAGAGTGCTCTGATGGTGCGCCACAGACTAGGCTGCAAAGGCTTGGCCTGAAGGTGCTTCTGTGTTTGTTTGTTTGCGTGGCTACCCTAGATCTTAGTTGCAGGATGTGGGGTCTCCCTTCCCTGACCAGGGATCAAACCTGGGCCCCCAGCAGTGGGAGCACAGTCTTGGTAACTGGGCCACAAGCAAAGTCTCTGGCCTGAAGATCTTACCTTTCCTCGTCCTCATCAGCAGGAAAAATGGGTCTATTAAAAGATGTGGAACTGGGCTCAGTTGGTACCTGGCATCCCTTTCTCCTTCATAGTTCTCTGACCTTCCAGTGGGTAGGGGTTCATGTCTTCAGTGGAGGTTAGAGTGCAGAAGACCCGAGTTTAAATTCTGGGCTCCTTGCTGTTCTCCAGAAGGCCCCTCTTATAACCCGCAGAAAGTTCCTTTCTCTCTCTAAACCTGTGTTCTTAACTACAAAACGATCTGCCCAACCTAAATCCCAGGGTTGATGTTGATTTTGGAAATGTGTTTAAAAAGAACCCAAAATGGTGCCAGAGTGTAACAGATTCTCAATATGTATTAGTTTCAGGCATTCAATGTAGGAGGTGCTACACAGATTTTTAGACACTGTTTGGGGAAAATATAGGACTGACTGTGGAGCTTTGGGGATTTTTATGAATTTGAGGCCATCTGCCTCTTTCTCACTGGCCATGGATTTGATTCTGCTCAACTATGCTAAGGGCCTCTTTGAATGATTATCATGTTTGAAGGATTTTTTATTTAATGAAGTGTAAGCTGAACTGGGATTTAGCTGTTAATATTTCCATTTCTTTTTTCAATTGCTGTAAGAATTTTATAAGTAGTTTTTTACACTTGTAATCATATTCTCTCTCTCCATCTATCAGAGCAGCCTAGTATCTGATTTCCAGCCTGTGTCCATCTAAGTCTTGCAGGGGAAGGAAGGCAGAAGAGAGAGGCGGGAGAGAGAATGTGAGTTTCTGCAGAACTCCTGTGAGTAAGTGAAATTCCATTCATATCAGGTTGATTCCAAGCAAATTCTTAGGTTCTGCAGCAGAAAAGGAAGACACACAATAGCCATTTGTGTTGCTTCTCTGAGTGAATGCATTTATTTATTCTTAATTTAAAAAAAGTTCAGTGCAATTTAGTACATAAAATTGGTGATATTCCTATTTCAAAATATCTGTTTAAAATTTATTTTTAGTTGGAGGATAATTGCTTTACAGTATTGTGTTGGTTTCTTCTGTAGAACAGCATGAATCAGCGATAAGTATACATATATCCCCTCCCTCTTGAGCTTTTCTCCCTCCCACCCCTCTAGGTTGAGTTAATGCATTTAGAGTTAGTTTGCTTTGGTCTTTGGAAGTGTACTAAGGTTATTATTGATACAGGCAGTCACTGAGGCATAAACAATTAATTCATAATCGGTTCTTATGCAAGAATGGACACCATAACGTAGAGCTGCCCTCCCACTGCTCCAGACACTCCTGAATTTGAAAGCACTGGTTGGTCACTTATCCATTTGANTGCTTTGGTCTTTGGAAGTGTACTAAGGTTATTATTGATACAGGCAGTCACTGAGGCATAAACAATTAATTCATAATCGGTTCTTATGCAAGAATGGACACCATAACGTAGAGCTGCCCTCCCACTGCTCCAGACACTCCTGAATTTGAAAGCACTGGTTGGTCACTTATCCATTTGAGAAAGATTTACTAGGAGCGCCAGCGCCAGCTCCAGAGGCAGAGGGGGGCTGTGTCTGAGAATGTGGATTCTGAAACCATGTGGTTTAAATTCTGGCTGAGCAGCTGTGAGACCTTGGATAAGTGGCTCTTCAAAGACCAGCGGGAGACAATTTCCTTTTATCTTAGTTCCACAAATAGTTGTGCTTCTCCCCTGTACTTGAACTTTATACCTTAGAGATACTCAGCTTCTTAAGATGATGTTGATTTTCCTCTCCCCACCGATTGCAGAAAAGCTAAGAGCTAACTACACACGTGGCTTCTCTCTAGTAAATAGGACGTCATGCCAAGCGTTTTGTTGCCAGTTTTGCTTGTGGCTCGGCTTCACTTTCTCTCTTGTGTTCTCCTTGCCTTGCCTGAATTTCCCTACAGAACTTTCCACGTCTAGCAGGACTGCAGGTGGGTAAGTGAGCAATCAGGCTCCACCTCTGCTGTTACCTTGGCAAGTTACTCTGTTTTCTCACCTGAAGTTGCTGCTGTAAGGAACAAAAGGTTCCAAGCAAATATGTAAAGTGCTTAGAGTAGTACCTGGTACACAGTCATTGTTCACTGATTATATTACTACAATGATGTCATGATAGGGCAATGCGGCTTATGTTCTAGAACAGAGCTCCCCAACCTTTGGACACCAGGCACTGCTTTTGTGGAAGACAGATTTTCCACAGACCTGGGGTGGGCGAAGGGATGGTTTTGAAATGATTCAAGCCCATTACATTTATTGTGCCCTTTATTTTTATTATTATTACATCAGCTTCACTTCAGATCATCAGCATTAGATCTTGGAGGTTGGGGACCCCTGTTCTAGAACATCCTTTATTAGAATGTAAGGTTGCACTGCCTCTTCATGGATAACAGCCTTGTCATGGCGAAGGGACTCACACAACTCAATGAAGCTATGAGCCAAGCAGTGCAGGGCCACCCAAGATGGACGGGTCATAGTAAAGAGTTCTGACAAAATGTGGTCTGCTGGAGGAGGGAATGGCAACCCACTCCAGTATTCCTGCCTGGAGAACCTCATGAAGAATATGAGAAGACAAAAAGATATGATGCAGGAAGATAAGCCCCACTCCCCATGTCGGAAGATATCTGATAGGATATGGGGAAGAGGGCAATTACTAACAGCTCCAGAAAGAATGAAGCAGCTGGGTCAAAGCAAAGACGCTTAGTTGTGGATGAGTCTGATAGTTAAAGTAAAATCTGTTGATGGAAAGAAAAATATTGCGTAGGAACCTGGAATGTTAGATCTATGAATCAACATAAATTGGATGTGGTCAAGCAGGAGATGGCAAGATTGAACATTGACGTGTTAGGAACTAGTGAAATAAAATGGATGGGAATCAGTGAATTTAATTCTGATGATCATTATATTTACTACTGTGAACCAGAATCCCTTTGAAGGAATGGAGTAATCTGCATAGTCAACAAAGAGTCTGAAATGCAGTACTTGGGGGCAACTTCAAAAATGATAGAATGGTCTCAATTCGTTTCCAAGGCAAATCATTCAATATCTCAGTAATCCAAATCTATGCCCCAACCACTGAGGCTAAAGAAGCTGAAGTTGACCAGTTCTGTGAAGTCCTACAAGACCTTCTAGCACTAACACCAAAAAAGATGTCCTTTTCATCATAGAGCATTGGAATGCAAAAGTAAGAAGTTGAGAGATACCTGGAGTAACAGACAAGTTTGGCCTTGGAGTACAAAATGAAGCAGAGCAAAGGCTAACAGTGTTTTGTCAAGAAAACACACTAGTCAAAGCAAACACCCTTTTCCAACCACCCAAGTGATGACTCTACACAGATGGTCAACACCAAAATCAGACTGATTATGTTCTTTCCAGTCAAAGATGAAGAAGCCTATACAGTCAGCAAAAACAAGACCTGGAGCTAACTGTGGCTCAGATCATGAGCTCCTTTTTGCAAAATTCAGGCTTAAATTGAAAAAAGTAAGGAAAGCCACTAGGCCATTCAGGTATGACCTAAGTCAAATCTCTTAAGATTATACAGTGAAGGTGAAGAATAGATTCAATTAGATCAGATAGAGTGCCTGAAGAACTATGGATGTAGGTTTATAACATTGTACAGGAGGCAATGACCAAAACCATCCCAAAGAAAAAGAAATGCAAGAAGGCAAAGTGGCTGTCTGAAGAGGCCTTACAAATAGCTGAGAAAAGAAGAGAAGCAAAAGGCAAAAGAGAAAGGGAAAGATATACCCCAACTGAACGCAGAGTTCCAAAAAATAGCAAGGAGAGATAAGAAAGCCTTCCTAAGTGATCAGTGCAAAGAAATAGAGAGAAACAATAGAGTGGGAAAGACTAGAGATATCTTCAAGAAAATTAGAGATACCAAGGGAATATTTCATGCAAAGATGGGCATGATAAAGAGCAGAAACGGCAAGGACCTGAAAGAAACAGAAGAGATTAAGAAGAGGTGGCAGAATTAACAGAACTGTACTAAAAAGACCTGAACAACCTGGATAACCATGACGGTGTGTCACTCACCTAGAGAGAGATGTCCTGGAGCGTGAAGCCAAGTGGGCCTGAGGAAGCATTACTACGAATAAAGCTAGTGGAGATGATGAAATTCCAGCCTAGCTATTTCAAATCCTAAAAGATGATGCTGTTAAAGTGCTACACTCAATATGTCAGTAAATTTGGAAAACTCAGCAGTGACCACAGGACTAAAAAGTTCAGTTTTAATTCCAATCCCAAAGAAGAGCAATGCCAAAGACTGTTCAAACTATCATACAATTGCACTCATTTCACATGCTGACAAAGTAATACTCAAAGTCCTTCAAGTTAGGCTTCAGCAATACATGAACCAAGAATTTCCAGATGTATAAACTGGATTTAGAAAAGGCAGAGGAACCAGAGATCAAATTGCCAACATTCACTGGATCATGGAGAAAGCAAAGGTGTTCCAGAAAAATATCTACTTCTGCTTCATTGACTATGCTAAAGCCTTTGATTGTGTATGTCACAGCAAACTGTGGAAAATTCTTAAAAGAGAATTTTTAAGGAGTACTCTTTTAAAGAGTACCAGACTACTTTACCTGTTTCCTGAGAAACCTGTTTACAAGTCAAGAAACAGAATGGGACAAAGAACAACTGACTGGTTCAAATTTGGGAAGGGAGTATGTCAAGGCTGAATATTGTCACCTGCTTATTTATCTTCTATGTAGAGTACATCATCCAGTACCAGACTGGATGAATTGTAAGCTGAAATCAAGATTTCCAGGAGAAATATCAACAAACAGATATGCAGATGATACCACTCTAATGGCAGAAAGCAAAGAGGAACTAAAGAGCCTCTTGATGAAGGTGAAAGAGGAGAGTGAAAAAGTTGGCTTAAAACTCAACATTCAGAAAATGAAGATCATGGCCTCTGGTCCCATCACTTCATGGCCAATAGATAGGGGGAAAGTAGAACAGTGACAGATTTTATTTTCTTGGGCTCCAAAATCATTGCAGATATTGACTGTAGCCATGAATTTAAAAAAGACACTTGCTCCTTGGAAGAAAAGCTATGAAAAACCTAGATAGCATATTAAAAATCAGAAATATCACTTTGTGGAAAAATGTCTATATAGTAAAAGCTATGGTTTTTCCAGTAGTCATATATGAATGGTAGAGTTGGACCATAAAGAAGGCTGAGCACTGAAGAATTGATGCTTTTGAACTGTGATTTTGGAGAAGACTTCTGAGGGTCCCTTAGACTACAAGGAGATCAAATCAATCAGCCCTGAATACTCATTCGAAGGACTGATGGCTGAAGGTAATGCGAATAGCCAACTGATTGGAAAAGACCCTGATGCTCAGAAAAATTGAAGGCAAAAGGAGAAGGGGGCAGCAGAGGAAGAGATGGTTAGATAGCATCACCGACTCAATGGACACGAATGTGAGCAAACTCCAGTAGACAGTGGAGGATAGAAGAGCCAGGTGTGCTGCAGTCCATGGGGCCGCAGAGTCGGACGTGACTTCATGATTGAATAACAACAAGGTTGCACTGAGACCCAAATCTGAGGAAGCTTCAGGGGCCTGAAATCCAGCCTGCCTTCCACTTTCTAGAACTCAGAGGCAGCCGTACCCACTTGGAGAAAGGGGACCCCTCTAAACATAGGCCTGCTGCTGCTGCTGCTAAGTCACTTCAGTCATGTCTGACTCTGTGCGACCCCAGAGACGGCAGCCCACCAGGTTCCCCTGTCCCTGGGATTCTCCAGGCAAGAACACTGGAGTGGGTTGCCATTTCCTTCTCCAACGCATGAAAGTGAAAAGTGAAAGTGAAGTTGCTCAGTCGTCTCCGACTCTTCGCGACCCCATGAACTACAGCCCACCAGGATCCCCTGTCCCTGGGATTCTCCAGGCCTAACCCTCCCTTTTCCTCATTCTTTACAAGTTGAATGTTCCTGAAAGATAACAAAAAACAAAATTGCAAAGGCCCGTTCCTTTGGAAGAAGTTTAATCAAAAGAATTTTAATCTGATGTCAGCTTGTATCCAAACAGACAACTCCTTCCAAATACGTTTCTCCTAGAGGTGAAGGGCCTGATCTCACTCACCCTTGAATATCCAGTCAGGTTCCACTTCTTTAAATAAATGAATTATGATAACTGGGAGCCCCCAATTGCCAAATTGGAAAAGTATGGTTGTTTACCCAGTTTGTCCTCCCCCAGTCTGCACACACACATCCCTCCCTCTCTATCTGTGCCCCTCAAACCAACCCGGTGCTTCTCTTGACTCACCTGCTGCCACCTGCTGGAAGAGAAGAAACTTGGCCATCGTGGGACAGTGTCCTGAGGACCTCGGAGCTCTGAACGGCCATCTCCACCTCAGTTGCCTCCAACCTGCAGGTGTATCAGAAGGGTACCAAGGTGCTGGCCAAGCTCCAAGCTAAGGGCTGACTGAATCACCACTCCAGGTGTTCCCATAGCCCAGCTTGCTATCTCTAGAGTTGCCCTCAAAGATTGTGCCAAGTTGTCCAGTCTTCATGTTCCTCAGGGAATGAGAGAGAATGAACACCCTCTGCAGAAAAACTGCCTGGGCCCTAAGTGTACAAATCTCAACAGCTCAGCTCCTTTAGTTCACACTCTTCCCTCACCCTCCAATCCTCCCAAGTTGGACCAGGATCAAAATGGCTCCACTATCAGCTACACATTGGAGAAGGAAATGGCAACTGACTCCAGCATTCTTGCCTGAGAAGTCCCAGTGACAGAGGAGCCTGGCAGGCTACAGTCCATGGGATCACAAAGAGTCAGACAGGATTTAGTGACTAAACAACAACCAATCAGCGACACCATGTCCAGAACTATCGCTCCTTCATTCAGCCCGTTTCTTCCCAACTCCTTCCTTGTGAGCGTTTTCTGGAGAAGGTCCCACCACTCCACACCTCCAGTCCCATTACCTTCCCTACTCTCTGGCCTCAGCCCAGCCTACTTCCTCCATCACACAAGGCCCAATATTTTGAAAGTCCAAGAAAAGAGATTGCAACCCCAACACCCTTCTTCTGGGGCCCTTACAAACTCCTGGATACAAATAGACACATGACATGCCGCTCTTCCCAGTAGCCAAAACTCCAAAGCTAAAAGACAGGGGCGATGTCTAACCCTTTCACTTCCAGCGCCTCAGCAACAGATGGCTACCCAGCCAAAGAGCTTCCCACACCTATTTCACTCACTGAAGCCAACTGTGGTGTCTGTGTCTACAAGTGTTCTCTTCACAATCTTGTGAGATGCCCTGGTTTGGTTGCCTTCTCATCTCACATCAATTCTCTCATGCATTCAGTTGGTATAGACTTTAGAGCAAGTCCCTTGAAAACCCACCTGATAATGCCTGGGAATTTCATGACCCATCAGCAGGGGACAGGAATAAGATTGAACCCAGAAACCTCAGCAAGAAAGGAAAAGCATGGGCCAGTCCCACCAGGAAGTGAAAACAGGCTGCCAAGGTGGAAAAATGATCTCCCAACGTGGGTTTCACAGATTTAGTGAACAAAAATGAAGGAAGCCCAGTTAAAGTTGAATTTTCAAGGACTTCCCTGGTGAGCCAGTGGTTAAGACATCACCTTCCAAAGCAGTAGGTGTGGGTTTGATCCCTGAAAGTAAAAGAGGAGAGTGAAAAAGTTGGCTTAAAGCTCAACATTCAGAAAACAAAGATCATGGCANGGACCTGAGTACTATTTGTGCGTCCCGTGTTTTCTCTGGCAAGCCTATCCCAAGGCCTTATGAGCAACTATCAAGCCCACTTAGCCCTCATGGAAGCCCCAGAACCACAGAGCTGGCCTGGCCAGCTCAGAATTCATTTCACAGCCTGGGTATCCGGGAGGTGGTCAGAGTCACAGGTCACATGCAGCCTCTATGTGGGCCATGTGGTTGTGAACCACTCAGGCGGGAGGTAAACCAGAGTAAACAGCCCTGAGCTTCAAGAGAAAATGACAGTTTCCAGGAAGAGATTAGAGGGGAGGAAGCAGGCTCCTGCTTCTACAGTGAGGGCCCGCCCAATGTGCTTGCCTCTTGGCTCCAGTGCCTCCTATGTGTTTCACTTGGAGAAGCATTTGGGGAGCCATGCTCTGTGGTGTGCACNCCCTGAGCTTCAAGAGAAAATGACAGTTTCCAGGAAGAGATTAGAGGGGAGGAAGCAGGCTCCTGCTTCTACAGTGAGGGCCCGCCCAATGTGCTTGCCTCTTGGCTCCAGTGCCTCCTATGTGTTTCACTTGGAGAAGCATTTGGGGAGCCATGCTCTGTGGTGTGCACGCTCTCTAAAGCAATGAGAAGCTTTTCTCCTACAGACCAGTGTTTTATAGAGTAGCTTTATTCCTCTAACTCTAAACGTGTTTGTTTCCCCAGTGAAAGGAAAAGGAGGTGCAAGCTGGAGTCGAGGTGGCCAGATCAGAGGTCCAGGGGGTGGTCGCCCAAACAGACAGGCCTTGGCAGGGGCCACCTGGCAGGCAGATGGTTCAGGGCAGAGTGAGTGAGCAGCTTCCCTGAGTCCTGAATAGGGCCCTGCAGGCATTTCCAGCACTTTCGGACCTGAATGATCCAGAGAGGAATACTCATAAAAATTCCTCATACTTCAAAGCCCACAAAGCCTTCTCATAGACATCCTCTCATTAGGCCCTTGCAGCAGATGTATGAGGCAGGGGAGCCTGAGCAGGAGAGGAAGACACAGCTTCCCCAGAATTATAGACATGGTGAGGAACGGAGCCAGACTCAAACCCAGAGATTATTCCCAGGTGGTCAGATGCCATATTGCTCTTTCCGGGGGAATGGACAGCCATGGGCAAACACTGAGCAGGGTGACCAGCTATCTGATTTGTTCAGGGAACAGAGGTCTCCTAGGATGTGGGATTTTTAATGCTAAACTCAAGACAGCCCTGAGCACATAGATTGGTTGGTCCCTCTACTCGAGAGCCAGCAGGGGTTCATCCTGTCCCCATTCCCACCTGCCTCTGATGGGGATCATCTATGCAGAGACTTAATAGGAGTTAGAAGCGGGCAGAAAGGTTAGAGAAGAAGCAGAATTTGACAAGCTTGTGGTCTCACTTCTGAGTCTTCTCAAGCTGATTCTTCCACCTGGTGCCCCCTACACTCCCCGTGTTTTCTCTTCTGTCCTTCATTTAGTTCAGTTCTAAATGACCTTTCCAGTCTCCTGATAGGATCTGGGATACCACCTCCTCCAGGAGCATCTCTGGCCTCCCTAAGACTGTGGTCTCTCATGAAGACTTACTTCATCACTGAACTTTGTGTTGAATTTACTTGTTGATTTGCTTGTCTCCTCCCCAGAAAGCAACTCCATGAGGGTAGGGGCTGTATATCCATGCATTTATTGATTTATTGAATACTGATAGACCACCAACTGTGTATCAGTCACAGCCATACGGTGTATCCTAGGATTACAAGATGCTGGAAGCAAGTCCAACATCTGCCCTTGTGGAGTTTACAGTCTGTTGGATGAGACAAATGTCAGTATACACAAGCATACAAGTAACAGCAAAATTACAACTATGTGGATTGTAAAACAACCATTTGCTTTGTGTGTGTGTTCTTAGTTGCTCAGTCTGACTCGCTGCAGCCCCATGGATTGTACCCCACCAGACTCCTCTGTCCGTGAAATTATCCAGGCAGAATACTGGAATGGATTGCCATTTCCTGCTCCAGGGGAATCTTTCTGACCCAGGGATTGAACCCTCGTCTCTTGCAGCTTCTGTATCGGCAGGCAGATTCTTTACCACTAGCACCATCTTTTGATTGCCTTGTAACATATTCCACATAGGAGAATACCCAACATTAGATGAATTTATGATGGGGGACCAAGGAGGCAGGGGTGTCTTCAAAGAAGCTTCTCCTGGGGAAGTGATGATAGAATGGAAATTCTGAGTCAAGAAGTGGTTAACTAGGAAGAAGGGCAAGACCCAGAGAGAACTCTAAGCAGAAGGAGCAGCCTGTTCCCTCGTTTTGGGTGAGAAAACAGCACTTTATATCAAAGATTTTTAACGGGGTAATTTTGCATCTGCAGGGGACATTTGGCTATGTCTGGAAATATATTTTTTGTCACAACTTAGGAGGAGGATTTCTCCTGGCATTTAGTAGCCAGAAGTCAGAGATGCTGCTAAATATCCTATGATGCATAAGACAATCCCCTGCCACAAAGAATGATCTGGTTCAGAATGTCAGTGGTGCCTCTCTTGGTGGAGCAGACAGCAAAGGGGAAAGTGGTGTGAGTAGAGGCTGAAAACCCTGAGGATTTTGTAGGCAGGGTGACATGAACAGATCAATGTTTGGAAAGAGCAGTCTAGCTGTAGCATGAAGAACAGAAAAAAAAAAAAAATAGCGGCGGTGCAAAGATCAGTTGTGGACAATTGTAGTAGTCCAATTGACAGATGGTCCAGTTGACAGACTGGACCAGGACTTTGCTGGCAAAGAGAGAAAGACCTGAACAGATTCCTCAGCCACTGATAAGGGATCTAATAGGACATATGGATATAGGTTGGAGGAGAAGGTGTCAAGCCTGGTTTTCTTGCTTGAGTACTTGTACGTGTTTGTGTGTTAGTTGCTCAGTCATGTCCGACTCTTTTCAACTCCATAAACTCTAGCCCACCAAGCTCCGTGCATGGAATTCTCCAGGCAAGAATATGATAATGGATTGCCATTCCCTTCTCCAGGGGTCTTCCCAACCCAGGGATTGAACCCAGGTCTCCTGCATTGCAGGCAGATTCTTTACTGTCTGAGCCACCAGGGAAACCTGAGTACCTGTATAGGTGGTCATAATAGGTGGTCACAGCATGTATGATTCCACATGCATCAGCTGACTCAATCCTCACAACTCCCTGAGGAAATTAAGAGTAGAGTAACACATTCAACCAATGGGCTTGGCCACTACCCACACTGAGGCAGTTGGGGTCTGGGGCTGCCAGTTGCTGCTCTAAATAATGCCATTGTCCACTCAGCGGTGAACTAGAGTGGGGGACCAGGTTTGGCCAAGGTCTGTGAGCTCACCTTTGGGCATGACGAGTTTGAGATCAAGTAAGAGAGCCAGCGGCACAGACTGCAGCCCAAAGGAGACTCACATGCCTCATAGCTGAAGCCCCCATGCCCTAGTTCTAGGCCTGCCACATAGCAGGGGCTCACGGCGCAGCTGCTGAATGGGCCAGTGGCCTTAATTCACTGGTTAAAAGGAACACTGATTGAGCCAGGCTATATTTAAGGCACTGTGCCAGGTGGTAGATGTACCCAGGTAAATGAAAAACAGACCTGGCCTCTGCAAGTTTCAAACCCCTGAAAAAAAAAAAAAAGAAAGAAAGAAAACACCTGAACTTGAATGACCTGGAGCTCCCTGTAGCCACAGCCTCAAGCTTGGTCTTCTGTCTCCCATCTGAAAGTCTTATGGGGCAACATCCAGTGTCTATGAGGAAACTCTTTGGGCTTCCCAGGTGGCGCTAGTGGTAAAGAACCTACCTGCCAATGCAGGAGACCTAAGAGATGTGGGTTTGATCTCTGGGTTTGGAAGATTCCCCTGGAGAAGGAAATGGCAATTCACTCCAATGTTTTTGCCTGGAGAACCCCATGGACAGCTAGTGCGTGGCAGTCCATAGGGTTGCACAGAGTCAGACACGACTGAAGCAACTTAGCAAGCACATTAAGTCTGAGAAGCTAGAATTCAGTTGTCAAGATGTCTCTATCCCATCAGCAACAAACTAACGAATAAAACCAAAGACCCTGAGGTGTGTATGGGTGCACTTGTACAGGGGGCATTCAGTCTCCATGTACTCTGCATGCCTAGAGCTCTCTACAGGCTCTTTATACCAGAGAATCGTAAATCCTGAAGCTGACCTTTCTGCTTGGGGAGAAGAAAATGAGAAGCTCACCAGTTCTTTAAAACTTCTAATTTTGTGTGGCTGCCCAAGGGTATGAAGCTGGGTGATGGCCTTCACTTTGCTTTGCAGACAGGCCCAGGGCTCTGCAGTTTCCTCCCACAGTGAGAAGACTTAGTTTCTCTGAGGGTGGGGCTGAACTTGGGTGAGCTGTTTTCTTATTTTACAGGAATGATATTCTCAGGTCCAGCTACATAATTTGTAGCTGTGCTGTGCTTGGTTGCTCAGTCATGTCTGACTCTTTGCAACCCCTTTGCAACTCCTAGCCTGCCAGGCTCCTCCGTCTGTGGGGATTCTCTAGGCAGGAATACTGGAGTGGGTTGCCACACCCTCCTCCAGGGGATCTTGCCAACCCAGGGTTCAAACCCAGGTCTCCTGCATTGCAGGCAGATTCTTTACCATCTGAGCCACCAAGGGAAGTCTAAGAATCCTGGAGTGGGTATCTCCTTCTCCAGGGAATCTTCCCAAACCAGGAATCAAACTGGGGTCTCCTGCATTGCAGGTGGATTCTTTACCAGCAGAGTTACCCGGGAAGCCCAGATAATTTGCAGAGCCCAGTGCAAAATGATCCCTTGTTCAAAAATCATTAAAATTTCCAAATGACATTAGCAGAGTATTAAACCAAGTGTAGAGTCCTTCTGAGCATGGGGCCCTGTTACACCCTGACATGCTGTGAGTGTACCCTGGCGCGCCTTCAGAGCCGTGGGTGGTAGCGCGGGCGCTACAGGCAAGGCAAGCCAGGGAGTGCTGTCCCTCCCCCACTTTCATGCCGTGCCACCCACGTGGAGGGAAGAGTGAATTTTGGAGCTGGACCAGGTCTCCAAATCAGGTGGCCAACCCCTCCAGCAAAGTCATCAGCAGGCATGGTGGGCCGGAGGAGGAACTCCCCGGGGATGACACAAGAGCCGCCTCCACTTTTCTGCAGGGGATGAGAAGTGGCCGCCAAAGGGGTGGAGGCTGGTCCTTCTTCACTTGCCTGGCTTCCATCAGATCCAGCACCCAGGAGCACCTCTCCACCTTCCTCCCTCATGTCTCAAGCTGTTTGGACTTCCTCACTCCAAAGTGTTGCCCTTGCTGGCCCATGTTTCTTTATTTACTTAATTAAACCAACATTTCTCAAGTGTCTAATATCTGCCTGGCATGGCTCTAGGCCCTAGTGATAGAGTGGAATGGACCCATGCTTCCTTCCTGATTAAAATATGGAAAGAAATCTCTATTAGCAGGCAAATAGCTGCTACCCTAAGTGGTCCACCATTGTTCCCCTTGCCCATCCTGGTCACACCAACCCCTTTCCCTGGCCCCCCAAGACCTCACAAAGATCCAACAACAGAAAGACTTGCTCTAGAGCTATGGGCAGTATCGATTCTGACTGGTTGGAAAGGGAAAGCAGGTAAGGGGTGAAAGAGTTCTTTTGAGATTCAGGGAGGATCTCTTGACACATGTAACCTCGGAGCAGAGACCTGAGTGAAACAAGGGAATGCGGGGCAAGCAGAATCTGGGCAGAAGGAATGTTAGATGCAAAGGCCCTGAGGTGGGATGTGGTATCAAGTTCAAAGGCACAAAAAACCCAGTAGGACAAGGGCTTCCCTGATAGCGCAGTTGGTAAAGAATCTGTCAGTGAGGCAGGAGCCCCAGTTTGATTTCTGGGTTGGGAAGATCCACTGGAGAAGGGATAGGCTACCCACTCCAGTATTCTTTCCCTTGTGACTCAGCTGGTAAAGAATCCACCTGCAATGCAGGAGATCAGTTCGATCCCTGGGTTGGGAAGATTGTCTAGAGAAGGGAAGGGCTACCCACTTCAATATTCTGGCCTAGAGAATTCCATGGACTGTGCATAGTCCATGGGGTTGCAAAGAGTCAGACACTACTGAGCAACTTTCACTTTACACTTTTACTTTAGGACAAGAGCAAGAAGAAGTAGGGACAGGAAGCTAGCGAGTGTACCTTGAGGGTCTGACATTTCACAGTCTGGAATGTGGGTTTTATTCTGAGTGTGATGGGAAACCATCGGAGGGTTTTGCACAGAAAAGTAACAGGAACTGATTAACAATTTTAAAAAAGATTTTATAGGGCCTTCCCTGGCGGTCCAGTGGTTAAGACTTCACCTTCCAATGCAGGGAGTATGGATTCAGTCCCTGGTTGTGGAGCTAAGATCCACATGTCTTTTGGCCAAAAAATCAAAACACAAAACAGAAGCAGTGTTGTAACAAATTCAGTAAAGACTTTAAAGTGCTCCCCATTAACACATAGAAAAGATTTTATTTTTTGGAGCAGTTTTAGATTGACCACAAAACTGAGAGGGAGCTACAGAATTTTCATACACCTGCACCCACACGTACATAATCTCCCCCATTACCAACATCACTCTCCAGAATGGTACCTTTGTTATCAAAGAGGAACGTGCAGCGAACCCATCATCTGCCGCTCATGGTGTTGTACATCCTACGGGTTTGGACAGATGTCTAATGACATGTGTCCCCCATTATAATATCAGAGTATTTCACTGTTCTAAAAACCCACTGTGCTCTCTCTATTCATATCTTCCCCTCCCACACTTGGCAGCCACTGATCTTTTTATAGTCTCCCTCGTCTTGCGTTTTCCAGAATGTTGTGGAGTTGGAATCAAACAGCGTGCAGCCTTTTCAGACTGGCTTCTTTCACTTAGTAATATGCGTGTAAGTTTCCTCCATGTCTTTTCATGGCTTGATGGCTCTTTCTAGTGATGAAGAATAGTCTATTGTCTGGAAGTATCAGTTTATTTTTTCCCCAGCATGGAAATAAATAGCATTTTATTTTTAATAATAACCTTGATATCTGAGTGAATAAAACTGTTTTGCATGGAGTTTTTCCTTAGCAACTCTGAATTGAGAACATACCACAATCATGAGTGACTATTCAAAGATTTAAGGATTCTATTTTGGCTAACACAATTTTATCATTATTAAATTCAGTGTATTAAATAACATCAAAATATGTTAACTTTTAAAAACCATGTTTTAAAAAAAAATAAGTATAAAAAAATATAAACATGAAATCCTGCATGGCCAAACTGAAATAGAGACCTCAGTTCATTCCGTTAATAGTATCAGTGAATAAAATTGGACAGTTCTGACAGTCAAATGATGGCTTCCCAGTTTCCATCTTAGTTATATGAAAGGGAAACATACCATTCTTGGATTCAGTTAATGTGTTTGTTTTAGGTTCGAAATTACTTTAACGGTAGCATTTTTGAAAAAGCAAAAATGGTATAATACCTTTTCCTCATGTCCCAAAGCATTTTATCTAAATCAATTTAAAAACAGATATTCATTCACACTGCAGTTTAAAAATATAGCTATAAGTTCCCAAAGTGAAATAACTCAAAGTTACAGTTCCCTTGGCAATTATATTTTTTGTTTATTTTTAATTAATTCATTTCAATTGGAGGCTAATTACTTTACAGTATTGTGACAGTTTTCGCCATACAGCAACATGAACTGGCCACAGGTATACATGCGTCCTCCCATCCTGAAGCCCCCCACATTTGTCCCCACCCCAGCCCTCTGGGTTGTCCCAGGACACTGGCTTTGGGTGCCCTGCTTCATGCACGGAACTCGCACTGGTCATCTATTTTACATATGGTGATGTACAGGTTTCAAAGCTCTTCTCTCAAATCACCCCACCCTTGCCTTCTCCCACTGAGTGCAAAAGTCTGTTCTTTATATCTGTGTCTCCTTTGTCGACCTGCATATAGGATCATCCTGTCCATCCTTCTAAATTCCATATATATGCATTAATATTACAGTATTTGTCTTTCTCTTTCTGACTTACTGTGCTCTGTATAATGGGTTTCGTCCACCTCATTAGAACTGACTCAAATGCATTCCTTTTCATAGCTGAGTAATATTCCATTGTATATATGTACCACAACTTCCTTATCCATTCATCCGACAACGGACGTGTAGGTTGCTTCCACGTCCTATCTATTGTAAATAGTGTATCTCAGTTTATTTATCCATCCACTTATTGAACAATGTCTTAGTTGCTTGGTTCATGATTTTGGCAATCATGAGTAAAGCTTCTGTAAACATTCATATGGAGCTTTCATGTGGACATAGATTCTTAACTCCTTGAGTAAATACCAAGGAGTACTGGGTTGTAGGATAACAGGAGGTTTAGTTTTATAAGAAACTGATAAACTGTCTCCCAAAGTTTCTGTGCTATTTTGCATTCTCACCAGCAATTTCTGGTGCTGAAATACATCCTCACCAGCGTTTGGTACTGGCAATGTTCTGGATTTTGGCTATTCTAATAGGTATTTAGTGGTACCCCATTGTTTTAATTTGCATTTCCCTGATGACATGACGTAGAGCATCTGTTCGTGTGCTTATTTGTTCTCTGTATACCTTCTCTGGAGCAGTGTCAGTTAAAGTCTTTGGCTTGTTTTTAAAATCAGATTGTTTTGTTTTTGTTAAGTTTTAAGAGTTCTTTGTATATTACGGATAGCATCCTTTATCAATCAGTTGCGTCTTTCATAAATATTTAATCCCAGTCTGTGGCTTGTCTTCCCATCCCCTAACCTTTTTGATATTGTCTTTCACAGAGTTGGGTTTTTTTCTAATTAAACATTCTTATTTATTTTTGGTTGTGCTGGGTCTTTGTTGCTGAGTGCAAACTTTCTTTCGTCGTGGTAAGTGGGGACTACTCTTTGCTTTGGGGCACAGGCTTCTCATTGCAGCGCCTTCTCTGGTTGTGAAGCACAGACTCTAGGCACATGGGTTTCAGTAGTTGTGGCATAAAGGCCTAGTTGTTCTGTGGCATGTGAAATCTTCTCAGACCGGGAATTGAATTCATGTCCCCTGCACTGACAGGTGGATTCTTATCTACTGTAACACCAGGGAAGTCCCATAGAGAAGTTTTTAAGTTCAATGAAGTCCAACTTGTCAATTATTTCTTTCATAGATCATGTCTTGGATGTTGTGTCTAAGAAAGCATTCCCATACCCAAGGTGATCTAGGTTTTCTCCGACATCACCTTCTAGGAGTTTTACAGTTTTGTGAAGGGTATAAGGTCTGTGTCTAGATTCATCCTTTGGCATGTGGTTGACCCATTGTTCCAGCACCATTTGTTAAGAAAACTATCTTTGCTCCATTGTATTGCCTTTGTTCCCTTCTCCTTATTTGCCTTTTAATAGATCACTCTGGCTGCCATGAGTGAGCTATAAAATGTAAAAGACAAGTTTTTGTTCTGTAGTAATAAGTAGATAGTATTTGTGGGAATTATTATGTGCCAGAACCGTTGTAGAAAACTTCCAGGTCTTACTTCACTTAGTTCCCTAAAACAATCCTATGAGGTTGCTTGAGTACTATCTATATTCTTTCAGATAAAGGAACTGAAGCACAGAAAGTGAAAAACTTACTCAAGATCACGCCATTACCAGATGACGGAGCAGGCTGGGATTCAGAGGCAGGCAACTTGATGACAAAAACTACATCTACTACTATGCCTGCTGGAAACCATAAAAGCTAACATGTCTATCTGGGTGTTTGCTGGGATCTGTTCTAGGGCATTACAAGGCTGAATTCACTTCACCCCACAGAAGTCTGACGAGGGGGCCGTGACTGTCCCTGTATCAGAGAAGAACTCGCGGCTTCTGTCACTCGTCGGTGGGAGGCAGAGCNGGAGATCAGTCCTGGGTGTTCACTAGAAGGACTGATGCTGAGACTGAAACTCCAATACTTTGGCCACCTCATGCGAAGAGTTGACTCTTTGGAAAAGACCCTGATGCTGGGAGGGATTGGGGGCAGATAGAGAAGGGGAAGACAGAGGATGAGATGGCTGGATGGCATCACTGACTTGATGGACATGAGTTAGAGTAAACTCTAGGATTTGGTGATGGACAGGGAGGCCTGGCATGCTATGATTCATGGGGTTACGAAGAGTCGGACACGACTGAGCAACTGAGCTGAACTGAACTGAGAATCAATACCTAAGACATAAAGATACAAACTGTGGAATAAATAAATAAATATTTAAATATTATAAATTTATTTATAATAAATAAATCTGTGGAATTTATTGTAAAATGAAAATGAAATTTTTGTGAATTTTTGCTAAATTAATTTTTATATTAAAACTTTATCTATTTATTTATATGTTACTTCACATGAGAGATACATTTTAAAATTAAAAGGAATAAAAATTAGTGCTCAGTCAACCACAAAGAAATAGAAATATTTTATCATAATGGTTATTGGACATGAATAAGCAAAGATTTATTTTGACTTAATTATTTACAAGATAGTACAAAGTAGAACTTGAAAACAAAAACTGAAATGTTATTATTCATTACTGTGATAGATAAATATGCAAATAAAAATATTTTTTCCTTTTTTCCAAAAAATATATAATGTAATAAAGCATATTATTACATTTTTACTTCATTGTTCTGCAATAGTTATCTTGTATCTTGCTTATTTACTTTTAATTGGTATAACTATATATACAAACCTTATAAACTCTTTTTCACTGTGTTTCTTTTCTGACATTATTATATTATTAGCTATATTTCAGGATTATTATTGAAAATAACTTTGTTGGAGGAGATGTTAAAAACGGGTCTGCTCCTGGGACTTCTCTGGCTGTCCACTGGTTAAGACTTCGCCTTCCAAAGCGGGGGGTGCAGGTTCAGTCCGTGGTTGGGGAGCCAAGCCTTGCAGCCAAAGCATAAGACTAAGCAATATTGTAACAAATTCAATAAAGACTTTAAAAATGGTCCATATAAAAAAATCTTTTTTAAAAAATGATCTACTTGAGGGTTTTTTTTTTTTTTAAGAGCATTTCCTTTATTTTTATTTATTAATTTTGGTTGTGCGGCATGGCACGTGAGATCTTAGTTCCTCAACCAAGGATTGAATGCACGCCCCCTGCAGGGGAAGTGTGGAGTCTTAACCACTGGACTGCCAGGGAAGTCCCTGCTCCGTTTTAATATGCCTCGTACATCCCCATCTGGTTGGTCAAGGTATGTAACTGACCCCAGCTGGAGGCCAATCAGTCTTCCTGGGACTGAGAACTGTGGGCCAGAGGGGCAGGGGTTTTAGAGACCACAGTTCTGGGTTGGGTTATGGATGGCGCCGCAGTCCAGCTGTAGGAACTCCTGCTGTGGAGCCTGAGAGCTGCCCCACTTCTGTCTTTCTCACAGCCTCCTTGAATCATGTGAGAGATCCCCAGAATCATTCCAGTAACCTCCCCTGCACCCTTAGAGCCAGAATCAGTGTCTCCTCCTATGAGAACTACTTTTACACAGGGACGGCCCAGGATAAGGAAGAGAGGAGAGATAGGAGAGGCACTCTAAGCCAAAACCCACCCCTGCTCCCTCTGCAGGCAGAATCTGTGAGCCACACAGGCAGTGCATGCTGGGAAAGGGAGGAAGGCCAGGGATGCAGACTGGTGCCCGAGGGGAAGGATGCCTGCATCCCAGACAGCCTCACTCCCCTTCCCTCTGAAGCCCCCGGCCCAGGTCTATCTCCCACCCTCTGAGGATGTGAATTGTACCCTACTAAAGAGGTGACGGTTGGCCATCTGTATGTCTTTTCTGGAGAAATTTCTATTGAGGTCTTCTGGCCACTTTTTTGACTAGGCTGTGTGGTGGTGTTTTTTTGTTTTTGTTTTTGTTTTCTTAATATTGAGCTGCATGAGCTGTTCATATATATGTTGGAGATTAATCCCTTGTCAGCAACTATAATCCACTTAAAAAATAAACAAAAAGATTTTAATTTTTAAAAAAGGTGAGAGTGATATCATTTCCTAGGGTGGCCACTGACAACTGGAAATGTGTAATCCTAGACTTTAAGACTACACCTAAAGTCCAGGATTACACATTAGATATGAGTCGTGGACATCCACAGAGATGTCTGCCCAGCATAATCTTTAGTAAGACAGAATGTCCTGATGTTTGCTTGAGCCCATGCCTCTGGCCATAGCCAGCCTCTTTAGGGCTGGGCCCTGACTCCTGCTGAACCTAGGAATGTCTTCCCTGGAAATCTTTAACTAGGACTGAGAAAGTGGAGGTCAGACTCCCTTCTGCAGGGGAAGTTCTTGCCGATCATGTTTCTGGAAAGCCAGACTGCAGCTGCAGTGAGAAAGGCAGAGATAAACAGGCAAAGGAGTCATAGAGTCAGGTGGCATTTGAGTCTCTTATTCCAGCCATAGCTGCACCCTCCTCATGGTTTGGTTGTTTTACACGTCTTAGGATTTTGGGAATAATGAGGTTTTGATATTTGTCATCAAAATTTTATAGGATGGGTGAGCCTCGCATGTGTTGGCTTCTTTTTCAAACACAAAAGCAGAGTTGAGAAGGTAGAAAGCAAGAGCGGGCCTCACACTAATCCACCTACCAGCTGTGACTTGCGGTTTACATACCTGTAGCTCCATGCTTGACCTTTTGAGGCTGAGCTGTGTCTTGTTTCAAGATGCTACCCACACTTGGGGAAGGGGCGGCAGTAGGCAGGGAGCATCAGGAGGATGGGTGCAGATGGCTGCAGTCAGCTGCGGCTCCCAGCACTGGGGTTCTGCCCGCCTGTCTCCTCTCTCTGCTGGGTTTCTGCTCTTTTAACTCCCTCAGAAAGAAACCCCTCTTCTCTATCCTGATCTCATGGAGGGAGAAGATCAGTCTCCAGGGAGCTCTCTCCTCGGGTCAGGAGGAGAAGGAAGGGGGCTGACATTTAATACATAAGATGCTCAGGGTTTTGCAGGTGGCTCAGTGGTAAAGAATCCGCCTGTTATTGTGGGAGTCACGGGTTTGATCCCTTGGTCAGAAAAATCCCCTGAAGGAGGAAATGGCAACCCACTCCAGTATTCTCACCTGGAAAAGTCTATGGACAGAGGTCCCTGGCAGGCTACAGTTCACAGAGTTACAAAGAGTAGGACATCACTGAGTGACTGAGCACCACCACCTACCATGTGCCTGTTTGTAGGACATCTCATAGAATCCTGACAGCACCATGTGAGGCAGGTACTGTTATCCTCATTTTACACAACAGCCGACCAGAGTTCCTCCCACTTCTCCTTGTGTCTGCAAATAGCACACATCACTCTCTCCTCATCACACTCCTCTTTTTCTGTTGTTGTTTTTTGGCCTTGTTTCCCACATAGGAGGCAGCATCAACTGAAAGCCAGCTACTGCTGGATCCTGAAGACAAGATGCCAAGCAAAGACTGTTTTCATACTAAACCTGGTTTCCTGGTGGGCACGCAAATTGTGGCCTGCTAAAATAGCAACCCTGGCAAAAATGTCTCCAATATGCTTAGATGTGCATCAGATTAGGAGCTAGCCTGGCAGATAAGCCAACTGACTGTTTCTAATGAGCTGGAAACAAAATTCCTTTTAAAGCTACCAACCATTGGCCCAGAGTCATCAACACAACTAGAAACATGGGGCCCTAAAACAAAACTTCCTTCTGTCTTCAATTCATTTCAACCCTACTCTCTCTGCCATTTTCCCTTATTCTGTGCCAGCCCCTGCCACCTGGGGCCACTGCCTTTACCCATGCTCATGTGCATTTATTAACAGTAACAGGAGGCAGTGATCAAACCTAGGCCTGAGTCGATGGTCCCTGCCCTCAGAAACCTGCCCTCAGGAAGAAGAGATGGACACTACTCTTTCACTTTCTTTTGCATTGCCCACATTCTCTCTCCAACCCATGTGCCTTTCTCAATCAATAGAGGAGTCACTAGACCAATTTCTACGGCCTCCATCAACAAAAATTGATTGCTATTTGCAAACTCAAATGCCGCAGAGGACCAGGCAGATAGTAACAAAGACAGTTGACATTTTATCGAACATGAGGGCTTGCCTCTGAGCCTCTGTGTGTGCCGTTCCCTCTGCCTGCACACGCTTCCCCTAAGAACCCCACGTGGCTCACTCCTCACTTCCCTCCAGGCTTTCTAGAGGGTTGTCTTCTCAGGGAGCCTTCCCTGACTATCCCTTCTGAGCTGCATCTCCAGCATGTGCCACTGCCTCCTCTGCTTTATCTTCCTCTGCACCATCAGTCTCTATGTTTACTGTGTAGTCTACTCTTGTGTTTATTGTCTGCCCCCATCCTCCCACTTTAAGTGCCACAGGACAGAGATTAGTCTGCTTTGTCCCCTGCTGTGTACCCAGTCCCTAAGAAACCCTGGCCCTTAGTAGGTGCCCAGGAAATATTCATTGCAATTCCAAGGCCAGGCACTTATGCTTGGGTGTATCAACTCACTTAATCCTCAAAACAAACCTATGAGGGACTTCCCTGGTGGTCCAGTGGTTGAGAGTCTGCTTGCCAATGCCAGGGAGGGATACAGGTTCTACCCCTGGTCCAGGAGGATCCCACATATCACGGGGCAACTGAGCTTGTGCACCACCTAGAACCAGTGCTCTGCAACAAGAAAAGCCACCACGTTAAGAAGCCCGTGCACCAAGACTAGAGAGTATCCCCTGCTTGCTGCAACTAGGGAAAGCCCGCAGGCAGCAAACCAGACCCAGTGCAGCCAAAAAGAAAGAAAGAAATTTTTTAAATTAAAACAAACCAAAAAAACCCTATGGGATAGGTGCCATTTGTTGCTGCTACTGTTATCATTATTATTATTATTATGTCCATTTTACAGATGAGAAGGCTGGAGTACAGAAAGGCAAAAGTACACAGCTAATGAGGTGTGGATCCAGTACTCAGACCCAGCAGTGAATCCATGCTCCCAACCACTTCACTGCTTCTGACACACTCTGTGTGACATGACAGGGGACGGTGGGAACCGTGACTACTAGAAAATGCTTACCGTGCCCAAAAACGTTCCTGTTTTTTTTATTATTCCTGTTTTGGACCAAAAAAAGAATTGGTTGCCTTATTTAGCCTCTAGGCCACCAGTTGGATCAGGATCAACCTAAAGTAGAAATTGCAGGCAAAAATAGGCTTTTATTGGTTTAGGAGGAATAGAAACTTAAGGAAAGATTGTCCAGCCAGACCTTGGGTGTTGAGGAATCCATGGGTGTTGTTCTTTTTTTTTTTATTGGCAATTTGCCCTTTGGCAAGAGGGTCTAAGCTAAGGAGGGTTTGGTACAGCTATTTAAGCAGTCTTTTTGTGAGCCAGTGGAAACCTTCCTGAAGAGCTGATTTCAGGGGCCATTCAGATGAGAGGCAGGCTATTGACTGTCACAGGCTGGCCTCCCACGACAGCAGCAGCTTCACAGAAGGACCCAGCCCCAGAGTCACAGACATGTTGTCTTGGCACTGCCAAGGCATTAATTAAGCCACTTTCCACCATATCCTCCTAGACAACCCCAGAGTTTCTTTGATGGTTGGCCAATACAAGGATTAGAAACAGCTTGCTTCCCTGGTGGCTCAAATGGTAAAGAACCCACCTGCAATGAAGGAGACCTGGGTTCGATCTCTGGGTTGGGAAGATCCCCTGGAGAAGGGAATGGCTACCCCCTCCAGTATTCTTGCCTGGAGAATTCCGTGGACAAAGGAGCCTGGTGGACTACAGTCCACAGGGCCACAGAGTCAGACATGACCAAGCTACTAATACACACGCATCAGCTTGCTTCAGGCCCCAGTCATCTCATACTAGAGGGTTCAGTTCAAGTGGCCCAGGAATTAGAATGCCACTTAAAGCCTTCAGAAATACCTTCATACAATAATATTCAGAAGTCACAAATATTTGTTGAATACTATGGGCCACATGGATGTCATATNTACACACGCATCAGCTTGCTTCAGGCCCCAGTCATCTCATACTAGAGGGTTCAGTTCAAGTGGCCCAGGAATTAGAATGCCACTTAAAGCCTTCAGAAATACCTTCATACAATAATATTCAGAAGTCACAAATATTTGTTGAATACTATGGGCCACATGGATGTCATATTCTTTCCTCAAACTGTAGAAAAGATAAAAAGGAATTTTTCTCTTTCATGAGGCAGCTCAAGTCAAATAATAACCTACTCAGTCTCTCCATGCAACTAAAATTGGCTATGTCCATAGTCATTTCAGTGGTGTGTGATTCTTTGCAACCCTATGGATTATAACCACCAGGCAGGCTCCTCTGTCCATGGGATTCTGCAGGCAAGAATACTGGAGTATGTTGCCATGCCCTGCTCTAGATGTTCTCAATTCTTTTAATAATCACTAATCACTGGGCGAGTACCTAGTGGTGCCAGCAATGTGCTCTGGAGTGACCCAAATTATTAGAAGACAGGTATACTCCCAAACAATGAGATAAGTACAGATGCGTGGGCTTAAAGGTATAAGAATACAGAAGAGGCGGGGTTTCCCTGGTGGTCTAGTTGTTACGCATCTGCCTGCCAATGCAAGGGACAGGGGTTCAATTCCTGGTCTGAGAAGACCATGCACCATAACTACTGAGCCTACGCTCTTAAGCCAGGGGTCCGCAACAAAAGAAGCCACCACAAGGAAGAGTAACCCGGCTCCCCGCAGCTAGTGAAAGCCCACACGCAGCAACGAAGAGCTCTAGAAGGATTGAGTACAGGCAAGTTAGAACTACACCTATTGTGTCAGCACAGAGTCCTCGCTAGGATTTTATATAAAGAAAAGGTGTACAAAAGTGCTTTGCAAACTCTAAAGGCCAATGCGAATGAGTTATTGCAATTCTAGCTACATGTAAGCTCCATGATGAATTTTGCCTATTTCCTCCTTGACTGTGCCTCTGGAGCCCCATCCTGGACCATAGTAGGCATGCAGGCTATTTGTGGCAGAGATGGACAAATGCTTTCTCAGGAGGAGATACAAGCTGAGAACTCAGGGGATCAGGACTGGAAGCCACTGCTCCCTCCCTCCCCACGTCCCCCCTCCCAAGAAACCAGGTTGTGGGGGCAGGGATGTAACCCTGGCTATCTCTTCAGAGCTCACCTCAACCCCCAGACCTAACCCGCCCAGAACCCTCTCTGGTCGGCTGTGGGCTGCGTGACACATGAGTGTCCCGGATCCATCCAAGCCCATTCCAGTCACCACCTCCGGGCAGGGGCTATTTTGGATCTGAGGGTGTCAGCAGCGTAAAAGGACTGTCGTGGAAGTTGTGGCCGAGACACGGGCAGAGCATGGTCGGTTCTCTCTCCACGTCTAAACTGGAGCCTGAAATAGCTGTGGAGCTAAAGAGAATCTCAGAATAGCTTTTGGCTTCACCACAATTCCAGGCCGAGCACAACACTTACCCAGCTGGGGCCAAATAGGCAGTTTGCACAAGCAGCGCACAGTATGGGAAAGTGCTTGGGGGAGAAAAATGAAAATCACAATGCAAAACCCAGGCTTGCCTTGTTTGGGGAAGAGCCACAGCATCTTCACTGACTCCAACGGTACAGCCAATGGCTGGTGACCGTTGCACCAGGTCATGGAGCCACCGTATGGTGCTTAGTGCTAGGGAGCCCCAGAGTGGGGGCTTCTAAACATCGTGGGCCTTCAAAAGTGTCACCTCACTAAGATGTGACCTGCCCTGGCTGTGATGTAGAGGGGACATAGGTCACCAAGTGCTAGGGTGGCAGGCATGGGGCCATGACTCTAAATTAAATTCTCACACAAGACTGTGAATGCACTATCATTCCTATGTTACAGGTGAGAGCGCCGAGACTCACAGGCCTTAGGAAATTTTGCTCAATTGGCAAATGACAGAACTGGGATTTGAATGCTGGTCTATGATTGCCTCTTGGCAGGAAAGCTATGACAAACCTAAACAGTGTATTAAAAAGCAGAGACATCACTTTGCCAATAAAGGTCTGTATAGTCAAAGCTATGGTTTTTCCAGGTGTCATGTACGGATGTGAGAGCAGGACCATAAAGAAAGCAGAGAACCAAAGAATTGACACTTTCACACTGGGGTGTTGGAGAAGACTCTTGAGAGTCCCTTGGACAGCAAGATCGAATCAGTTGATCTTAAAGGAAATCAACCCTGAATGCTCTTTGAAAGGACTGATGCTGAAGCTGAAGCTCCAATACTTAGACCACCTGATGTGAAGAGCCAACTCATTGGAAAAGACCCTGATGCTGGGAAAGATGAAGGCAGAAGGAGAAGAGGGCAACAGAGGATGAGATGGTTAGATAGCATCACTGATTCAATGGACATGAATTTGAGCAAACTTCAGGAGATGGTGAGGGACAGGGAAGGCTGGTGTGCTGCAGTCCATGGGGTCAAAAACTTCAGGAGATGGTGAGGGACAGGGAAGCCTGGTGTGCTGCAGTCCATGGGGTCAAAAACTTCAGGAGATGGTGAGGGACAGGGAAGCCTGGTGTGCTGCAGTCCATGGGGTCGCAGAGTCGGACACGACTTGGCAACTGAACAACAACTGTGTGGTTTCAGTGCATTTTAGCGGAGGGTGCACCAACGCGCAGGACTCTGACCTCTTGAAAGAGGACAGGGTGGTGACGAGGGCAGGATTCCAGCCCTCAAGTGTTGGAGAACTGTCTCCTGCAGCTCTGGGAATGCTGGAGGCAGCATGAAGGCCTGCACCAACGCTTGAATGAGACAGAGGTGGGGCTCAGGATCCCTGAGAGGTAGGAAGTGTAGGCAGGTGGGGTCGGAAGGAGATCAGAGGAAACCAGGTGGCCGCCCCTCCCCTGCTGGGCTGGCACTGCTTCCGCTTCTGCCTGTGGCATCCTTTCAGTCTCATCACCACTCCAGGAGGTACCCCACCCCTGCCCAGGATCTGAGACCATTCCTCAAGCGTAGACACTGCGCCAGTTTTCAACAGTAACCGTGCTACCCTCAACAATGACTTCGGGAAGCAAGGGAGCAGGGATTGGCAGAGAGAGAGAGGTCAGACTTAAGCATGACCTAGGTTATCCCAGCCGCCAAGCCTGTGACACTCAGCGCAGCCAACACGTCAACATCTGCTGTTGTTACCCTCTGTCCTCTTAGCTCCTCGGGCAGAGACTCGCCTCTAGAGAGGTGCTGGAAAGGCTAGCACTCTAGGCGAGGTGTGGAGAAGGAGCCCACCACCAGGGGGCTGTGTGGAGCACAGTCCCCATCTGCCATCCCACCAAGGCGTTTTTCCTTTCTCAAAACCCCACGACGGAACGGCCATCGTGGAGGTAGTCCAGGGGATCCACAAGCTTCGCATGGAGAACCTTAACATGTGTTTTTTCATTTGAGGTGTAAGTGTGTTCTGAATCCTCCAGAGACACTTAGCCCTGAGGACCACACTGAGAGGCTGTCCTTGACGTTTAGCAATATGCCGCTGCACTTTACCGGCATAAACAAAGGGATAGAGAGCGGAGGCAGAGGCAGTATGGAGACAGCGTGTTTGTTCCCGGTGAAGGTCCTCGGGTACCGCTGCACCGAAGTGAGGGGCTGGCATGCAGTTTAGGGCAGCCAGGTGCCAAAGAACTTGAACCAAGGCCATCAATCCTCCCAGCAGAGCAACCGAGTTTTGGCAAAACCACATCCTCCATTCCATTCCATTCGACACTTTATTGGTTGTATTCTTTTGATGCTATTCAAGCTGAACACTTACTTTAGTTTTAGGATTGTATAATTTAGTGGTTAATATCTCGCTTTCATACATGTACATAGAGTAACATGATGAAGAGTAAGTGAACACAGGTAGACAGTGAACCTTTTTTCTTAGGATGAGATGGGAAGGCTGCAGTGTGGAGCTAGGATGCGTTTGGAGGAGATACAGGGCACTGATGCCAGGTGAGGATTTGGGGACTTGGGATGAGAAGGACTGGGTTCCAGTCTGCAGCTGCCACTTACTTCTCAGGGCTGTGATTTCCTTGGCATGTTGGCTTCTGCTTCTAAATTCAAGCTGCTCGGTGAGCTTCCCTGCTCCCCGCAGCTGGAAAGTCAGGCGGGGGAAGATGCTGCTGGGGGATGAGAGGGTGTCCCAGTGGGAAACAGCCTTGGACAGCACAGAACCTGCCTGACAGACAGACCTGACCTGTCTGGCTCTTGCCAGCTCCCAGCACCCTCCTCCAGTTAAGCCATCCGTCACTCTCCAGTGAATCCATTAGTAGGGGTAAAGGGCAATTAAGCACCAGAGCATGGCAAGCCCTTCCTGGAAAGAAGCCAAATGGGCCCACATTTGCCTGGACTGTCCTCTCCCATCAGTACACTCTGAGTACGCAAATCCCTCAGACCAGTGATTCTCAACCTGAGGCTAGAAATAGGAGACCCTCCTTCTCTTCAAGGGAGAGAATAGGGCCAGCACCACCTAAAGGAAATTTCTGAAGTCCCTGGGACCTCATCTTTCCAGGACAAGGTTCCTTCTGCCACTGGGAAGATCAAGAACAGTCAGCCTTTTAAGGGTTTCCCTGGTTTTCCAGTGGTTAAGAAACTTGCAGTGCAAGGGACACCAGTTCAATCCCTGGTCTGGGAAGATCCCACAAGCCAAGAGGCGGCTAAGCCTACATGCCTCAACTACTGAGCCCCTGAGAAGCAACTTCTGAAGGCAATGCACTCTAGAACCCGTGCTCTGCAACAAGAAAAGCCACCTCCCTGAGAAGCCCATACACTGCAACTAGAGAGTAGCCCCTACTCTCCCTCACGCAGCAACAGACTCAGCACAGCCAAAAAAAAAAAAATTAAAAAACAATAGCATTTTAAAGTAAGTCTTTAGTTTATAAAAGATATTTGCATGTTATTTTATAATCAGGATAAAGAACTTCCAATTTCCCCATCTCATTTAATTTTTTTAATGTTCGTTCTCAAGGCTTTATCAAGTATAGTAGAAAAGCTTTTGCATGCATATGTATATATAATAGTATGTATAATATATATGTCTTAGAAAACTTATGAATTTTTGCCTAACTAAAAAGTTTATGACATTTTGATTCCAGTTGCTTGACTTAGTATGAATAGAATGCTAGATTTCTCATTTTTAAAATATAGATATACAACAAGCAACCAAGGTTTACTATGTAGTACAGGGAACTATAGTTGATGCCTTATAATAATCTGTAATGGAAAATAATCTGAAAGATTATTATATATATATGTATGACTAAATTACCTTGCTGTGCACCTGAAACGTAAGTCAACTATACTTCAATAAAATACATATATTAAAAAAAATTCTTAGAAAACAACTTCAAGAGAAAGAACCCAAGCCACAGAGGTTAATAATGTACCTGAAAACACAGTTATAAAGCGGACATGCGTGAGTGTGTGCTAAGCTGCTTCAGTTGTGTCCAACTCTTTAAGACCCCATGGACGATAGCCCGCCAGGCTCCTCTGTCCGTGGGATTCTCTGGGCAAGAATACTGGAGTGGTTTGTCACTTCCTACTCCAGGAGATCTTCCTGATCCAGGGATCAAACCCAGTCCACTTGCATCTCCTGCATTGGCAGAAGGTTCTTTACAGCTAGTGCCACCTGGGAAGCCCAAGCCCAACTTATTCTGCCACAATTCAGCAAGCAGAGCAGGCCCCTCTTCCTTCCTGAGGCAGGCTCAGGCGATGCAAAGGAGAGACCAGGGCTGTGCTCATCTATCTCCCTCCTCAGGAAAAATGCCAAGCAGCTGCTGACCTTCCTTGGATAACTGCACTATCCTCAACTGCATGCAGACTGCAGCAGAGGCCTGGCACCTGGCCCAGCCAGCTAGGTCCATCTGGAGCCTCAGAGTCTTTACCTGTGAACTCCCTTCCACCTTCAGTGGCATCTGGCTTTGGAGGCCCAATGCAAGCTTCCTATCTCACATCCACGCATCTTAAGGGATCCACTGATGGGCTGAGAAGGGGGAGCCGTGTATGTAGACTTGCGTGTGCACGGTTTTCTAGGAGGATGGTCCAGCTTTCCAGACATTCTGGAGCAGGGCCCAAAATTCCCAAATGATTAAGAGCCACTGTGTTCCCAGAGTCGAAGGAACTGGGATGTTTTGTCTGGAGATTTGTTCTCATAAATTTGAAAGGCAATCATGTGAAAGGAACTAAAGAGCCTCTTGATGAAGGTGAAAGAGGAGAGTGAAAAAGCTGGCTTAAAGCTCAACATTCAAAAAACTAAGATCATGGCATCCGGTTCCATCACTTCATGGCAAATAGATGGGAAAACAATGGAAACAGTGACAGACTTTGTTTTCTTGGGCTCCAAAATCACTGCAGATGGTGACTGCAGCCATGAAATGAAAAGACACTTTTTCTTTAGAAGAAAAACTATGACAAACCTAGACAGCATGTTAAAATGCAGAGACATTTCTTTGCCAACAAAGGTCAGTCTAGTCAAAGCTATGTCATGTATGGATGTGAGAGCTGAACCATAAAGAAGACTAAGTGCCAAAGAATTGATGCTTTTGAACTGTGGTGTTGGAGAAGACCCTTGAGAGTTCTTTGGACTGCAAGGAGATCCAACCAGTCAGTACTAAAGGAAATCAGCCCAGTCAATCCTAAAGCAAATTAGTCCTGAATATTCATTGGAAGGACTGATGTTGATGCTCAAGTTCCAATACTTTGGCCATCTGATGCAAAGAGCTGACTCACTGGAAAAGAGCCTGATGCTGAGAAAGACTGAAGGCAGGAGGAGAAGGGGGCGACAGAGGGTGAGATGGTTGGATGGCATCACTGACTCAATGGACATGAGTTTGAGCAAGCTCTGGGAGATGGTGAAGGACAGGGAAGCCTGGTATGTTGCAGCCCGTGGGGTCACAAAGAGTCAGACACAACTGAGCGACTGAACAGCAATGTGTGAAAGAAGGTGAGTACTGTGTGACTTACCAGGAAGGAACGGAAACCAATGGTACAATCTCTGGGAGGCCATTTCAGCTCACTATAAAGACCAATTAGCTGAGTGATGGAAAATAAAACAATTGCCCAAAACGGTGTGTTCCTTATCACTGAGGTGTTCAATCAGTGGTTGGCCATGGTGTTGGGGTACAAGATAGACTGATGGCCTTGAGGGTCTGGTCCAGCTCTCGACTGGACTGAAGGAAGGTGTGGCTTCTGATGCTGCTCAGAGGAAAAGGTGAGGAAAGAGACAAAGGTGAGTTGCACCTTTGAATTGTAGAAAGAGACCCGAGGTATGGAAAGCTGTTTGAATGTATTGCTTGTTGGCCTTTTTAATGCCCCTTAGTGGAAGAGGACATCCTCAACAGGATTGTAGAACCTCAGAGCTCAAGTCTGCTAGGGCTGGGCAGAGGCTGGACATTTCCGACTTTATCCTGCTGACATGCACTGGATTGGATCTATGCCCTGGTACCTGGGAACCACAGAATCTGTCTTTGTTTGTACTCTCCTTTATTTATTTTTAAATATTTATTTCTTTGGCTGTCCTGGGTTTAATTAAGGTCCCTGCCCCATGTGGGATCTTCTACCTTCCTTTCGGCACGTGGAATCTTTTCAGTTGTGGCATTTGAGCGCTTATTTGCAGCATGTGTGTTCTAGTTCCCTGAGCAGGGATCAAACCCAGGCCCACTGCACTGGGAATGCAGAGTCTTAGCCAGTGGACCACCCAGGAATTCCCTGTTTGAACTCATTTAGGCAGCTTTTCTCAATTATATTCTCTGTGATATGTGAAATGCTTAACAGATCTCCAAAAATTATTTTTGAAATATAGGCAAGAAAAACATTAATTATGTTTATGCAATTTTTATAGGTTAACTAATTAAAAAAATTTTTTTCCTATGAAAGTTCTTTTTTTTTTCTTTTTTTTTTTAAACTTAACTTTTTATGTTGTATTGGTCTTTCCTGGTGGCTCAGATGGTAAAGGGTCTGCCAGCAATGCAGGAGACCCAGGTTCAATCACTGGTACAGCCGATTAACAAACAATGTTGTGGTAATTTCAGGTGAACAGGGAAGGGCCTCAGCCATACATAGACATGTATCCATTCTCCCCTAGACACCCCTCCTATTCAGGCTATAGGTTAACTATTTTTAAGAAAAACACACCATATGGAAAGTGCCCTTCTCCTAGAAGACTTGATATTGGAGTTTCCAGAAACACTTAGTACTGATCCAGCGTTTACCACCTTAGGTCATGTTAACAGGTGGCTTATAGTCGATAATTACTGACACAGCTTATGTATCTTGCCTTCTAATCTGAACACATATTTTCCATTTAGTCAATATTCAATGCATATATGCTTTTTTATTCCATAGACCTTTGTTTCCTATGGAACTGTAGTTTAAAGGAAGAAGATTTTACATGAAATCTTTTACAGAGTTATATGGTTCTCAGTCTGCCTGAATCAAATAAGCAAACAGACGTTAACACTTCAAAGTGAAGGCAAACAGTCACCGTCTTTGATTTCTAGAAAAAATGGAGGCGAGCTGCTGTGGATGAAACAATGGTTTGGGAGCAGCCTAATCAGGATTATCGCAAAACTATCACAAACTTGTTTCCCAGGGGCAAACACTGCCTCTTATCCCGGTTTTCCTTATTTGTGGAGCAGCCACACCCTCGCTGGCCACCTGGAGACAGCCGGCTGATTTCCAACAGTCAAATGTGTCCTCGTGGGCTGGGGAGCCCTGCGGGCAAAACAGAGTTCGCCTCCAGCTGAGCACCTCAGCTCAAAGAGCAGCTTGGCCGGCCTTCCCACAGGGGACCTCCGAGTGGGTCGGGAACCAAACTGTTTCCCTAGTTATTCCAGCTGGGCTGAGCCAACTTGGTGGAGGGGACCCCAAACAAGGGAACCAGACCTGGTCGGAGGAGCTGTGTGATGTAAGAAAAGAGGGGCCCAGTGTGGGAGCCAATGCCGGCCAGTAGCCCCTGCATTTCCTAAAGAAGGTGAAGCTGAAGGGCTGCTGCCCCCCACCCCCATCACCCCAGACTAGACGGAGCAGTGGGTGCCCGTCTAGCAGGAAGTGCTCAGACCCTTATAAGAGGCATTTGAAAGCACAAGACACCTGGCCAGGGGACCAAAGTCTGTGAACAGAGCCCATGAGGAGGCCAAGGCAGGGAGGGATTGCCAGCTTCCCTGCCTTGTCTGGGTAGGATCTTATGGCCTGAAGCTCACAAGGCCTCTGTCCTCTTGAAGAACTGCAGCTCTTGAAGGGGAAACCAATTTTGCTTGTGACACTGTCCAATGTCCATCGGTCCCAGACGGCCTGGTTGGGCAATACCTCAGCCTCTTTGCCTCTCCTAACAACCCCGCAGTGAAATGAGCTAATCTGGCTTTGCTATTGGAGAATGGCTCAAGGTCACTGAGCTCTGAAGAGGTCCTCTGAGGGTTTGCAATTGGATCTTCTAACTCCAAAATCCAATCTCTTTCCGATATTCCCGCCACCTTACCCACATACCCCAGAAAGGCCTGAATGCACCCTCCCTTCATAAAGGAGATCATGGTTTATAAACTACTTTGTATATCCTGGCATCCTTTTGTGAGATGTACATTGATTTATATGTAAGACAGAGAAACTTGTGGTACTCAGAGAGGTTAAATGGCTGGGCCAAAGTCACACAGCAAAGCTAGGGTTCAGTTTGAGTGTGTTCACCTGCTCTTAAGAATCCTGAAGAGGGTAAAGGGTCTAACCAGCCCCAATTCTTGCCTTGCTTTATGTGACCCAGCTTTCTGTTTTGAATGGAAGCAGCTTATTTCCAAAAGGCAAAAAGGGAAGCAAAGTCAATATGACGTCTGGGAGTCTGAGGAAGGACCCATAATGGGTCAGGCTCATCCTGACAGCTCACAAACACTGGCAGACATGGTCTAAATAGAGCCCATGGCTCTTTCCAAAGTCTAAAGTCCATGGAAATGATTGTCCATCCCAATGCAGCACCAAGGATGAAAATATCTCATTTTCTTAAAGGATAATACAAGCCCATGAGACCACTCAGCTTTATACAGAAAGTAAGCAAGAAACTACTTTTATTATTATTAAGTGGAAACAAAAGACACTTAGCAAAGCAAAAGTGATTCACTAAAGCAACCCTACAGGGAAGTGACTCATGACTTCATATCTACAACTGTGGGGTAACAGAGGCAGCCCTGGATTTGGGGTCAGAAGACATGGGTTGGGTGATCTTGCACGTGCCTCAGGGGGGTGGCGATGAGCTCAGGACCAGCATGTGTCCTAGAGGGACAGGGGAGGCATCTCATCGTTTGCGCCAAACACTGTTCATGACATCACCATGCCCTTTTTACCTTGTGGTATGATTTTCCGCCTACTTCACCACGTCTTCTCATCAGCTCCACTACCTGCCACACTGGGGTGTTTAATGAATTTTTTTTTCAAACGTATTATTTATTAATTTTTGGCTATGCTGGGTCTTCACAGCTGTGTGGGCTTTTCTCTAGTTGCAGCCAGCTGGGGCTCCTCTCCAGCTGCGGTGCTCAGGCTTCTCATCGCAGAAGCTTCTCTTGCTGCGGAGGACAGGCTCTAGGGTGCACAACCTCAGTAGCTTGGCTCCCAGGCTCTAACGCACACGTTCAGTAGTCCTGGCGCAAGAGTTTCGTTGCTTCGCAGCATGTGGAAACTTTCCAGACTAGGGATCAAACCTGCGTCCCCAGCTTTGACAGGTGGGTTCTTCATCACTGAGCCACCAGGGAAACCCTGATGAATGTTTTTTGAGTGAATTAACAAGTCTGGGAAGCACAATGCAGACTCTGACTTTTTTTTTNCATGAGGAGGCCAAGGCAGGGAGGGATTGCCAGCTTCCCTGCCTTGTCTGGGTAGGATCTTATGGCCTGAAGCTCACAAGGCCTCTGTCCTCTTGAAGAACTGCAGCTCTTGAAGGGGAAACCAATTTTGCTTGTGACACTGTCCAATGTCCATCGGTCCCAGACGGCCTGGTTGGGCAATACCTCAGCCTCTTTGCCTCTCCTAACAACCCCGCAGTGAAATGAGCTAATCTGGCTTTGCTATTGGAGAATGGCTCAAGGTCACTGAGCTCTGAAGAGGTCCTCTGAGGGTTTGCAATTGGATCTTCTAACTCCAAAATCCAATCTCTTTCCGATATTCCCGCCACCTTACCCACATACCCCAGAAAGGCCTGAATGCACCCTCCCTTCATAAAGGAGATCATGGTTTATAAACTACTTTGTATATCCTGGCATCCTTTTGTGAGATGTACATTGATTTATATGTAAGACAGAGAAACTTGTGGTACTCAGAGAGGTTAAATGGCTGGGCCAAAGTCACACAGCAAAGCTAGGGTTCAGTTTGAGTGTGTTCACCTGCTCTTAAGAATCCTGAAGAGGGTAAAGGGTCTAACCAGCCCCAATTCTTGCCTTGCTTTATGTGACCCAGCTTTCTGTTTTGAATGGAAGCAGCTTATTTCCAAAAGGCAAAAAGGGAAGCAAAGTCAATATGACGTCTGGGAGTCTGAGGAAGGACCCATAATGGGTCAGGCTCATCCTGACAGCTCACAAACACTGGCAGACATGGTCTAAATAGAGCCCATGGCTCTTTCCAAAGTCTAAAGTCCATGGAAATGATTGTCCATCCCAATGCAGCACCAAGGATGAAAATATCTCATTTTCTTAAAGGATAATACAAGCCCATGAGACCACTCAGCTTTATACAGAAAGTAAGCAAGAAACTACTTTTATTATTATTAAGTGGAAACAAAAGACACTTAGCAAAGCAAAAGTGATTCACTAAAGCAACCCTACAGGGAAGTGACTCATGACTTCATATCTACAACTGTGGGGTAACAGAGGCAGCCCTGGATTTGGGGTCAGAAGACATGGGTTGGGTGATCTTGCACGTGCCTCAGGGGGGTGGCGATGAGCTCAGGACCAGCATGTGTCCTAGAGGGACAGGGGAGGCATCTCATCGTTTGCGCCAAACACTGTTCATGACATCACCATGCCCTTTTTACCTTGTGGTATGATTTTCCGCCTACTTCACCACGTCTTCTCATCAGCTCCACTACCTGCCACACTGGGGTGTTTAATGAATTTTTTTTTCAAACGTATTATTTATTAATTTTTGGCTATGCTGGGTCTTCACAGCTGTGTGGGCTTTTCTCTAGTTGCAGCCAGCTGGGGCTCCTCTCCAGCTGCGGTGCTCAGGCTTCTCATCGCAGAAGCTTCTCTTGCTGCGGAGGACAGGCTCTAGGGTGCACAACCTCAGTAGCTTGGCTCCCAGGCTCTAACGCACACGTTCAGTAGTCCTGGCGCAAGAGTTTCGTTGCTTCGCAGCATGTGGAAACTTTCCAGACTAGGGATCAAACCTGCGTCCCCAGCTTTGACAGGTGGGTTCTTCATCACTGAGCCACCAGGGAAACCCTGATGAATGTTTTTTGAGTGAATTAACAAGTCTGGGAAGCACAATGCAGACTCTGACTTTTTTTTTTTTTTTTTTTAACACAGAGAATACATGAATCAAAATGCAAAGAAACTCATTTTCTAAGCCTCCCGATGACCCCAAACTTATGGGATGCAGCAAAAGCAATTCGGAGAAGAAAGCTTATAGCAATACAATCCTATCTCAAGAAACCAGACCTCCCAAGACCCACTCTTCCCCTTCCTGGCATCCACCCTGTGGTCCCATGATCCTGTCTGCTCCATGGCAGCTGTGTCCAGTGCTTTTCCCTCCCTCAGGGATGATGGAGGAGGACAGTTATGAAGAAAAGAGTCATGACACTGTGACTCTGGGGACAGGGCCAGCCCCTGCACGTTCCGTCTGCCTGGCAGCCACCCAGGACTTTCCCCTTCACACTGGCTGTCCTGCGGCCTCAGGAGACTGTGGCCTAGAGCTGAGAGACAGCCAGGCGCCCTGCGCATCACTGTGCTCCAGGCAAAGATGGTTTCTCCGGGGAAACAGAGACAGACAAACCCTGTGTCGAGACAGAGAAGCAAACGGCAAATGCCAGGAGAGGAAGCAGAGGCGGGGCAGGTGGAGCAAGAGGAAGTGTCTGCAGAACAGTCCGCTCTGGATGGTGGCTCTGAGTCTCAACATGGCTCCAGGTTACAAGTCTGGCAGGGCTGGCCGAGGCCTCGGTGACCGTACAGTCCACACTCTTGCGCCACAGACGGGGAACCCAAAACCCAGAGAGGGGAGGGCGCTGCCCAGTGCTGCACGCTGCATAGAGACAGGGCAGGGCTGGGCTCACCGAGTTCATGGTCTGGAGTGTGTCTGGGGGCCTCTGACTTCACCTCCCCATACTGCCCCACCCAACCCCGCCCACTCTGTT
>SJYA01000564.1:625614-842622 GCA_006410615.1 Neotragus moschatus | reverse complement strand
TCTGTTCTTGGTCACCAAGAGAAAGGCAGTTTTTCTGGTGGCATTCTAGAAGTTTAAACCCAGTTGGAGCTTCCCAGGTGGCGCTTATGGTAAAGAACATGCCTGCCAATGCGAGAGACATAAGAGACACAGGTTCGATCCCTAGGTCGGGAGGATGCCCTGGAAAAAGGCTTGGCAACCCACTCCAGTATTCTTGCCTGGAGAATCCCATGGACAGAGGAGCCTGTCAAGCTACAGTCCATGGGGTCGCAGAGGTGGACACGACTGAAGCCACTGAGCATGCATGCAGACAAAGTTTATCCTAATACAGAAGATGTGTCCAAAAATGTGTGCACCGATATTAGGAGGTTGTGACGTGCAACTCACACCAGCTGAATCCTGACCATGTTTTGGGGAAGACACAGGGAGATGTGACCAGCCTCTGACTGCTCCCCAGAGCACCTGAGATCTTCCAGGAAGAGGCTGCCAGAGCAGGGCAGCTTCGGCCTGCACTGACCCGGCTGTGGGAGACCACTCCTACCAGCAGTCCTCCAAAGGAGGAATTTGCTCCGGACACTAATTTATAGCCCCTCCTCCAGCCCGACCCTCCTGCTCCTGAGTTTGATGAGAAAGGAAAGGACAAACGGAGACAAAAATCCGTGGGTTTCATTCCAGCTGTGCTGTGCAACAGCTGTGTGACCTTAGGCAGACCACTTCACCTCTCTGGGCCTCCTTCTCTTCACTTGTGGTGTGAAAAGGTGGCCTGCCTGAGCCCTGAGATCCTTCCAGCCCCTAGACTCTCTGACTCACACCAACTCAAAGAAGACTTACCCATGCCCGCCCGTCAAGGACTCTCTCCTTAAGCGGCTTCCTCTGTGGCTCTGATCTCAGAGTTTTGATCACAGGAATCCTCACCCCTGGAGTATGGAGATGAAGAATGACACCATCATTCAGAGAGAAAGTCCTTCTGTAAGGAGAACCTCCTGCCTTTCACTTTCTCCTATCCAGTTACCTAAGGAACACACAGCTTGTCGTGGCTCCCAGCTAACCAGAATGGAACCAACTTCCTCTGTGGGTGAAATATCAGTTTGTTTGTTTGTTTGTTTCAAATATATTGAAGGATTATTTATACGCTATCATGTGTAACATGGATGGTTGGTGGGTGGGAAGTTGCTGTTTAACACAGGGAGCCCAATCTGAAAAAATTAGCTTTTATTTCATCCCAAGGGCCTCAGTAAAGAAACCACTTGGTGTTTTGATGCTGAGGACATTCTGTATCTAGTTCTGTGTGCTCTGTGCCCCCATCACTGAAACTTTTCTTGGTACCCAAGATCTAGCTGCACTTTAGCCTTGCATATTTGTCCTTGATTCTGAAGGAAGGGGTTGGGGGGGGGGTCCCTCCTCTATTCATGTACAGGCTCCATTGCTCTCATGCACACCTTTCACTGACATTGCCAGCCCCTTGCAGTGTGCAGCCTGGGAGCTGCCCATGGCAACTCTGGTGTCCAGAGTGCCATTCCTCAAACAAAAGTCTAGCTGCTCTTTACTTGCGACTTCTCAACCCTGACAGCTGAAATGGGAACCTTTAAGAACTGGATTCCTGGGAATTCTCTGGTGGTCTAGTGGTCTAGACTCCAGTGCTCCCAAAGCAGGGGGCCCGGGTTCCATCCCTCGTCAGGGACTAGATACCACATGCCACAGCTAAACATCCCATGTGCCACAACTAAGGCACAGCCAAATACATAAATTAAAAAAAGATTTTTTTTTTAAAGAACTGAATTCCTTGTACAAAGCCAAGTGGTTCATTTGGGATGGGTCATTTTGCCAAGAAAGTGCACTGGTCATTGCAAACACCCTCTTCCAACAACACAAGAGAAGACTCTACACATGGACATCACCAGATGGGCAACACTGAAATCAGATTGATTATATTCTTTGCAGCCAAAGATGGAGAAGCTCTATACAGTCAACAAAAACAAGTCNGAAGGACAAGGAGGCCTGGCGTGCTGCGATTCATGGGGTCGCAAAGAGTCGGACACGACTGAGCAACTGAACTGAACTGAACTGAAATCAGCCTCTAGTTACTCAGCACCTGGAGCAGAAGAGAAATGGGTTTTGTGCAGCACAGTACCAAATTTGCACAGCTCTTTCTGGAATACCGGGACTTACCTGGACTTGAACACTATTTCCCTTCTTTCCTTCTACCTCTATCACAGACGCTGTCTATCAGGGAGCTCTTGTTACAAAACTGTGAACTACCAAACAACCAGAATGCCTCAATGACATACTCAAGGCTCCTGGGGGCTGGGCTCAGGGCTGGCGCTCTGTCGCCGCTGCCCTAGTCTACAGACTGGAGTTCTGCCACATGGAGCAGGAAATACTGTGCTTTAAGTGCAGGAACCCCAGAGTTGCATGGCAAGTGGACTGGACACAGGATGGGTAAAGAATTGGGGCCTTGTTGAGATTAATCTACGACACACGCAACCCTGTGTGGTCATCAGACACTCTGATCCTGTGTCTTCAGCTGCTCCCTCTCTACTCAATCAGACCCTAACACAAAATATATTTAAGTCGTCCTTGTCGTAAGACAAGTGCTTGCCAGGTGGCTCAGTGGTAAANAGAATTGGGGCCTTGTTGAGATTAATCTACGACACACGCAACCCTGTGTGGTCATCAGACACTCTGATCCTGTGTCTTCAGCTGCTCCCTCTCTACTCAATCAGACCCTAACACAAAATATATTTAAGTCGTCCTTGTCGTAAGACAAGTGCTTGCCAGGTGGCTCAGTGGTAAAGAATCCACCTGCTAATGCAATGCAGGAGAAACGGATTTGATCCCTGAGCTGAGTAGATCACCTGGAGGAAGAGATGGCAAGACACACCAGTATTGTTACTTGGAAAATCCCATGGACAGAGGAGCCTGGTGGGCTACAGTCCATGGGTCATGAAGAGTCAGACACAACTGAGCACTGAGCAGTGTCTTCAGACAAAAATATTATGTAGCCCCCTAAGCATTTATCGATTCATGGGGTCGCAAAGAGTTGGACACGACTGAGCCACTAAACTGAACTGAAGCATTTATCCAGAGAAAGCAATTGGAACCCACTCCAGTGCTCTTGCCTGGAGAATCCCAAGGACAACGGAGCCTGGTGGGCTGCCGTCTATGGGGTCGCACAGAGTCGGACACAACTGAAGCAACTTAGCAGCACCAGCAGCAGCATTTATCACCTTGTGTCTCCCTGCCTCCTGCCTCTATTCTTTAGGAAATTCTTTCCAAGAAGGAAAGAAATAAGGACATATGTATACAGTATAAAAAGAATATAATATATAGAACAGTGCTGGTCATAACAGTGAAACTGGAGGTAATGTAAACCTCAAAAGAGGAGGAAGAATTTGGCAAACTGCCTCATGTCGTGGGTGGATGTTCATTTATACAGACATTATAACTGATGGTTATAAAGACGATGCAAAAATATATTTTTAAAAACCCTGTGAAATCAAGTAAATTGAAAAAATTAAATTTAGGCCACACATACAAGCCTATGTTAACAAAATAACCATAACAGGTGAAACTGATGAAATTCGAATAAAGTCTGTGGATTTTACCAAAGCTAACTTCCTGGGTTTGATACTGTATTCGTGTAGGACATTATTATTTGGGGAAACTGGTTGAAGGGTATTTGGGACCTCTCTGTTCTATTTTTTCAACCTCCCATGAATTTATAATTATTTCAGAACAAGAAGTCTTTTTTAAAAAGTCCCAACAGTTACACAGAAAAAAAAAAAAAAATCCTGAAAAAAAAAGTTATATGTATTGTGTGGGTGGCTTTCTTCCTTTTTTCTGAATTTTCTCCATTTCCATGTCATAATGCAGGGGAAATACCCACTGTGTTTTTAAGAAAGAAATCCTAGATTTTCTCAGCTGGGCCTGTGCCCCCTGCCCCAGGCACAGTGGCTGGTGGCTGTCAGGGCCCACTGTTGCCCTTTCTCTTGTTCATCTCTGCCATCTGCCTCCAGACGGCGTACTCCCCGAGGCGGGGATGGGTCTTATCGCCTTTGTGCATCTCTCTCTCCATCTTGTGCCCAGACCGGGGCTTCATACAAACAAGCTCAGTGTTCACCAATACATGCTGACCAAAAAACTCCCCTGGATCCTGATCCTGGGGACCCAGAGCCAACGTCAAGGTGTGTGGAAGCACAATTACTTCCAAAGGGCTCACAGTCTCCAGACAGGTGTTTGTGCATAACCCAACCCAGGGAAGCTCGGTGCAGGCTGGAGAGAGGATGGCAGCACAGGGAGCCCGCTGAGCCTTGGCTGCAGGGAGCGCTTCACGGGAGCGGCGACACTTGGCTCTGCCGAAGATTGAGGAATCAGCTGGCCGCTCAGGAGGGCATTTTCCAGACAAAAAGACATCTTGGACAAAAACTTGGGGAAGTAGAAGACCCTGGGAGGCAGTGCACAGACAATTGAATCCATCATTTTCATCCTGGGATATTTTAATTGGAACTATTTCTAATCAGAATTGCATAAACACTAATGACTTTTTCTTAAGAAAGTATTTTCCAGCATAAACTCTATTGAGCCAAGTTATTTTCTTTGTCAGTTTTTCTATCACACACACGTGTTCAGTCATGTCCGATTCTGTGACCCCATGGACTGTAGACCATCAGGCTCCTCTGTCCAGGGGATTATCCAGTCAAGAACACTGGAGTGGGTTGCTGTTTCTTACTCCAGGGGTGCTTCTTGACCTCTGATCAAACCCGAGTCTCTTGCATCTCTTGCAGCGGCAGGCAGCTTCTTCACCACTCGTGCCACCTACTCTGCAGTTAAACAGTTTCTGATTTTTCCTTATTTTTATCCCACCAGAATTATTTTTGCCATCTCTTCTATTTTTTCCCTTCTGCATTTGAACAGAAAAGATTTCATTTATTCATTAGTCTACTTTGTTCATATCAAGTTGTACTGATTACTGATTAAAGCTTTTGCCATTATGAAGATATATGTGCCTCTGTTTCTATAAGCTTTGACCCTGCTGGGTCAAAGTGTGTATAAATAAATATGGCCTAGGATTGTTAACATGTTATTAATTTTTTTTACTAAAAAAGCTATTTTATCAAGTATTATACAATATTTGCCATGTTTGCTTTTATTTTGGTTAGGTTTTTTGCTACCAGAAATATTTATTATGAATTGAGTAAACTCATGAGCATTTTTGTGTCTTAGATTCTCCACGACAAAACTGAATGAATTTGTGAGACACGCGGAGAGACAGACGAAGAGAACAATCACACGGGGTGAGACTGAGAGACCAAGGCTACAGCGCCGCTGGTGGCCTGCCTGCCAAACACAAGCGCAGGGAGTAGAGCTCACCGTCTCCTTTTGTTTCGAGAATGAACCTCAGTTCCCTTTCAAGGAGGACAAGGAAATCCAGACTCCCTGCAAACGATCATTCACAAAGTCGAGTGCACGATAGGAAATCACTAGACGTGTGAAGAGACAGAAAAATACAACACTGTGAACAAAAGGGAAAGCAGTGAATGGTTCCCAGTGGACGTTTTCAAATGGGGGAAAGGCATCATTGTGTATTTCAGAAGGGCCACTCAGGTAGCCACTGAGAAAAGACTGGCCCAGTGAGTCCTGCGAGCAGAATGTCCTAATGGCTCTGAAGGATGATGATGAAGATACAGACGAGGCCCTGCCTATCTGTGAGTTTTGTGTTTGCATTACAATGATGAAATGTCAGAGCTGAAAACATCTGAGATGGTATTCTATCTACCCCTCACATTACATATAGGGGAAGCAGGACTCAGAGAGGATAAGTGATTTCCCTAAGATCCCACAGCCTTTTTAAAGATGAAGCTGGATTAGAACCCACACCCCATAATTTTCCCATATCACATGGCCTCCCTACAACTACCTTGTGCTAAAACAGGCCCTCTGAGATGACTCATGTGTGTTCTCAAAGTGACAAGTCCCAGCCATAGACAGCACCAAAGTGTCATTTCTTCTTTCTTCTCCCACACAGAATAGGCAGGTTTTCCTTAAGCCATCACACAGAGACCTGAAGTCACCATAAACCTAGCATGGTGACACTAATGCCAATTACTACTTTGCATATGTAGTTGAGATCTGAGGCTTCTGATACTAGAACTTCTAGAAATGGATGTGCTCAAAGTTCACATTTGAGGCTGTTTAGTTGCTGAAGCAACACGAAGAGGCAGGGACTGTGGCTTTGATTTACGATGGTGCCCAGTTCATGGAATCCAGGGGAAAGGAGCATACATTCCATGACCTCAGTTTGGGCTTGCAAATGACGTTGCTGGAAACACGCAGCAGCAAGTGAAGGATGGCAGTGGATGGATCATGGCCCCTTCTTGATCCTGAGCACAGACACAAGGCATCCACAGCGGCGCCTCAGGCCTTTTCCCTCCCAAGACAGCTGCCCCTCACTCAACTGCTCTAGTCCAATCTCTCAGGAAGTGCTTTCCAAGTGCTTAACAAGCCTGACAGTAAAGTAGGCTCCCTCCTGTAGAAGTAAATGCCTTCCTTGTCCCTAGAGCTGGTCAAGCCTGGGCTACACAATCCAACTGAGTCTTACAATCCTTCCCTGAGAGTTTGGACTGGGAACTTGGTGCTGGGACTTGGTGCTGGTGTGCTAAGAGGACCAGAGCAGCTCTGTTGGGAGTTGGTCATGACTTCTAAGGCTCCTTCCTACTCTACAATGGACAGAATTCTCCTACTGGTTACAGAAGGAAAGAGGCTATCCTTTATCAAGTACCCTCTGGGTTGTGTAGGTGGCACTGGTTTTATGCACATCTAATTTAGTCCTAAGGGCTTCCCTGGTGGCTCAAATATAAAGAATTCACCTACCAATGCAGGAGACATGGGTTCGATCCCTGGGTCAGGAAGATCCCCTGGAGGAGGACATGTCAACTCACTCCAGCATTCTTGCCTGGAAAAAATCCCATGGAAAGAGGAATCTGACAGGCTACAGTCCACAGGGTTGCAAAAGAGTTGGACACCACTTAGTGACTAAACAACAACAAATTTAATCCTAAACACAATGCTGCAAAGAAGACATCCTCATAGCCACTGTTTTCATTAATCAGGAAACCTAGGCTCCAGAAATCTAGTCTTTGCCCAAGCTCATGCAGTTCATCACCCACATCCTGAAAGTGGTGTCCTGTCTGCCACATCACACTGCCTCCAAAACTACAACTCTGGACACACACCTGGGGAAGCTTTCGGGTTCCTGTGAGTTTGTAATTGAGTGTTCTCATGACATACACTCAATGTCTGGAAAAAACAAAAATATGTTCATGAGATGTAGCGGCTGACACTTGGGTATTTCTTGTGGGATATTCAAATCTTTACAAACCAACCAGAAAAAAAGTTGAGGTGGGTATGTGTGGTTGTGGTTGTGTGTGTGTCCTTTCAAACATGGGCATCAGCATCAGCACGTGTGTGAACGGTTTGGGAAGCATGTTTCCACAGATGAATAGTTCATTTATTTCACTTCTCAAAGTCAGAAAATGAAACCAAACCAAAAAAGCACCTGCTTTTGTTTACAAGATGGTCTTCAAAGATCTATGTGACTTGCAATTTTAGCATTTTTTCCCCTTGGGTTTTCGAACCATTTATTTAATGGTTCAAAGTCACATGAAGTGGCATATTCTCAGTTCTTAGAAACAAGTCTTAAGGAAACACACATCACGACTTACCCAAGGGAGTAGTAATTAAACTCTTGCTGGTCAGGTTCTCTGGAAATTCTTATCTCGGGTTTGCATGCATGTGTTGAGGCCAGGAAAACCAGACTGGCCCAGCAGGCTTAGTGAGGGCCTGGTAGAGGGGAGGGGAGGAGAGACGGGCTGGTAGATTTCAAGCCAGAAGACCTGCATTCTTTATCTGCTTTCTTCTGGAACTGCAAGAACCCAGCAGGATCCAGGGGCAAGCAGCTTATTTTTAGAAAGTGCTTCAAGTCCTCCACCAGCATGTTCAGGCATGAAGAGAAGAGCTTTCTGGCCCAATCAAGAGGCTGCCAGCATCCCCAGAGGGAATAGAGAGTGGGAAGAAGGGGCCGCCTGGTCAAGACCGGCAGCCCGGGGCCTCTGGCTGAGGATGCTCTCCGGCTACTGCTCAGCCACTGGTAAGCAGGCTTCAGACCTGGAACAGAATTCCAACTCCCCCAGCAGGGAGGCGTCCTGGTAGAGAGGGAGCCTTAGTTCTGACCCACCCCCCATTCCAGGGCACACAGAACCTCCTCAGCCTGCAGCACACTGCTCAGCCTATGGTGGACACCCAACAGGCAACTGTTCCTTTTGGCGTGCGGAGCCATCGGAGGAAGCGTGGATATCCTAGCCACTTAGGAGGGGAGAAGTTCTAAGTGGATTCCGTTTCGTTCAACCTTTAATGAAATTGCACAGCACACATAGGTCCGGGAGCAGAGAGACACCACCGAGCTGTGGAGGTGGGGAGGCGGTGGTCCCCCCAGGACAGTCATCAGCAACTCCGCATAGCCTTTTTCCTGCGGAACGAGAAGCAGCCTATGGGCTCTCTCAGCAAAGCCACTACATGGGATGAGGACTGGCCCTCGGGAGGGGACCTATCTGCCATCCTGATAGTCGTGTGTGCTCTGGCCCAGCTTCTGTGCTAAGTTTGGAAAACAAGGCATGAACGAAATCTCCTGAGCTCTAGAAACTCATAACTGGGGGAAAGACAAACACCTGGGGGGCTGAGGGGCCCCCTCAGGAAACTGCTGCCTCCCTGACTTGGGCCACCTGCTGCCTGGTGTTGAAAATGAGATGCTTTTCAGCTCAGGAAACCAGGCGTGCCCACAGAACCACAGGAGACACTGGGGGTCTACCACAGAGTCCCCCATGCCTCATGATGGGGTTCTGCTCCTTCGAGGCAAGCTCCCTTTCTCCTCATATCAGGACCCCAAGTCTCTCCTCTGGGGACCCTGTCACTCTGGGCTGCAGGCTGTGCCCCCTCCCCACCCCAGGCGGGCCCCCCTTTGCCTCAGTGCCCACATTTCGCCCCCCCAACCCCGATGCTAGAAGCAACCAGGTTGCAGTGGCCTTCCTGAAAACCTCTGGATGCTAGAGTGCTTGAAAAACCTACACGGAGCTGTTCCAAGGACTGCCTTTGAGCCGTTCTTTGTGTTGGTAAAGCTCGGCTTCCCCGGAGGCTGTGGTGTGCTGGAACACTGTGCCCTCAGCAGTCTCTTCAGTTCCTCCAGTGTGCATTTCAGGGCCCAGGGGCCATGTGCACACAGCCGGCAGCCTGGGAGACACTTGCCCAGGGCATCCTTAACCGGGGATCCTGCATGAACGGCAGGGAACCTGGAGCATGCGTGCAAGGAGGAGACAGTGTTGCAATACCTTCATTTATGCTGTGCTCAGCACAGCCCCAGGCACTTCTATTACCTTTGTCATCCTCCTCAAACATGCAGGAAGCATGGGGCACATGGCTTAGGTTATGCGGCAGCTACAGTCTTGTGGGAAAGCGGCTATTCACATAAAGTGACAAACGCCATCCAACAGCTTCTGTGCTCAGAGCTGGATCAATAGGACAGACACGCACAAGCCCACCCAAGTTCTGGGAAGCATATTAACAAAAATAAAGTCAGAATCCAAGTCAAAGTCAGGAGGAGAAGGGGGTGACAGAGAAGGTGATGGTTGAATGGCATCATCAACTCCATGGATATGAGTTAGAACCAACTCCAGGAGATACTGAAGGACAGGGAAGCCTGGCGTGCTGCAGTCTACGGGGTCACAAAGAGTCGCACAGGACTGAGAGACTGAACAACTTAGTCAAGTATCAGTTTAAGTATCGTATATATCATATCACACTTAATCAAGTATCCTATCTCGATAGTTGGTATTTCTTTCAGATTCCTTAAAAAACTAGGTTGACTCTTTTGGACTCTGGGAGCAAAGAATTACTAGGCAAAGTTTTTCAACTTCTTTTTTTGCAAAAAGAGTAAATCATTTTTTATTTTAAGTAATGATTACAAATGTCAAGTTTTGAAGCATTTGCCTGAAAAATAACATTTTATCTATCAGAGTCTGTGATCTGGATTTTTTTTTTTTTTTAATGATGGAAGAGATTTAGCTCAGGGGTTAAACTGAAGAAACCAATGGAAATTTGGCATATGGTTGTGTCCACATCTTTGTCAACTCACCGACTCACACAGAATATCAGCTGCACGCCCCCTCTTTCTCCCAGTACAGAGACTGTGCCATTTGGACCATGGAAGGGGCTGAAAAACAGTCAGGTCCATCTGCCTGTGGGAAAGTCAGATGTTCCTGCTGTCTAAAAGAATCATATCCCCCCAGAGGGTCAACTCAGCCGCACATTCTCTACAAAGGGCCTTAGAAGCTTCTCCCTTGACATATCTTTCCCTGTGTGGATTTCACCCTGAGTAACCCCTCCTCTCACTTGGGTCCCAGCCATGCTTCAGGTCTCAGCTTAAATGTCACTTCTTCCGGGATGTCTTCCTTGGCTCTTGATTAAGTCGCATCTCTACTTTACACATCTGACCATCATTCCTCACATTGGGAGTCTCCAGCTCCATTAGTTATATGTCCTAGAAGGGCAGGGACTTATCCACCTGTCTTGCCAAGGTTCAGCTCCGCATGAATACCGCACGGCAGTTATGTTCAAAAAATATTCCATGAGGGAGGGAGTGAATAAATGATTCATGAGCAACAGCCCTTGAGGCCTGGGTACTCTCGTCACTTTTCAGGCATGAGGCTCTCCATGGCCGGATACTTGGGGGCTCTCTTCAGGCAAACATATTTTATCTCCATATCGAGCAGAAAGAAATGTAAATCTGCCACAATACCCAGCCCCAGCACTGTTGAGGGCAAACTCCAGCCCACAGAATAGACTTGTATGGATCTTCACCCACCCATTCACATACTGTCTATAGCTCCTTCCACCCCATGTTGGCAGAGTCAAGTTGCTACAACAGTGTAGGCAATGACCTGACTGTTCACTATCCAGGCCTCTGCATAAAGTGTGCTAAGCCTTGCTCTAGGACCACAGAGCAGATGAGGATCAGAAGAGGATGTCGGGACAAGTAGAACTGGAGCAACGGGCAGCACAGGGGTGAAAGAGGGTCCGGGGACATAGAGACCTCCTCCAGAGAGAGGGTGAAGGTGCAGTGGGGGCAGCGAGGGTGGGAGACTGTCAGGAGAGATGGTCAGGGCCCAGGAGGAGCCTCCGAAACCCTACATGTGCTGAGAAGAGCGTGAGCTTGGCTGTAAGACAACTGGGCTGGATCCTGATGTCATCGTGGTTTACTACTGACTGATCTTAAGCAGGTCACCTCACCATCTGGACCTTTGATTTCACCTTTCAAAGAGGAACTGCTTATATCACAAGAGTTTGGTTAGAATTCGATGAAATAAGACTGATCAAGTGATTCTGAGGGCTAATACAGTGCTGAGTTTTCCCAGACCCAGGTTGGAATATGACCCTGCCTCTTTCTTTCTAACTCTGGGTCCCTAGGGAATACTCTGCCCCCCTGTGCCTGCTTCTGCATCCCTTAGAGGAGGAGGTCACGGGTCCCAGCAGGGCACTGCTGGCAGGACAGACCGCCAGCCCACACAGACAAGCGCCCCAGCACAGAACCCAGCACCAGGGGCCAGCTTCACTCTTAGCACTGAATTGTCTGGTGCAGACCTCGATCCCTGGTGGCTACTCAGAACTGTAATCCCCTCCTAGCCTTCCTCCTGCCAGTTGGCAGGACCTGGTGCCAGGGATTCATGGCTCACCCTGCTCAAAACTTGCTGTGTGACTTTGGGCAGCCCTGGGGCCTCTCTGAATAGCTAGAACTTGGCTTATTCAATGAAGGGGTTGAGGTTGTTTCCAAAAATCTCCTGGTGATTAAAAAAAAAAAAATTCTCTTGCAAACCTTGGATAAAACATCCAGCTTCTCCAACTTCTCCCTCAGGGATTTTGACGCTGGTGATCTGGCCTGGGACCCAAGTTGGAATCTATCACTGAAACAAGTCCTTCAGGGGATCCTTGACACCAAGGTGGTTTGGGAAACACTGGGATCAATAAGGCTTCCCTGCACACTCCAGTCCCACAGCCCACGCATGTGTGTGTAGGGTGGGGAGGGGGTGGCGAGGTGTGTCCTTGGTTAATGAAATTGTTAACTGGGTATTACATTTCAAAAAGACTTCAGATTTTAGGTTGTCAGCTTTCCAGAATTAGTCATCACAGGATTACTTTGATGCCCGGGCTGCCAGTATTGCAGAAGGGACCTGTTTGTCTCTGTTCTCTGACTCATGGCTGATTTCTTCCAGGGACCTCTGCCCTCTCCCAGAAGAGTGCTGAGCCGAGCCCTGCAGCTGGAGTATCCTGTCAGCCATTGCAGGCTTCACTTCCTTGAGTTTCTAGAAAACTCATCATCTTCCCAGCCCCTCTCAGCACAGGCCAGGGCTCCAGAAGGCCATGTCTGAGGGAGGCAACCCACTCCAGTATTCTTGCCTGAGAAATCCCAGGAACAGAGGAGCCTGGTGGGCTACAGTCCATGGGGTCGCCTACAGTTGGACACGACTGAGGGGCTGGGCACGCAGGCAGGCACCCCATAGCCCGGAAGGGAAGCCCCCAGCAGTGAAAGCCCAGTATCAAAGGCAGGAGGCAGACTGGTGGGGGCGGCAGAGAGCAAAAATTTGGAATTAGGGCCTGTGGGGGTGGGGTGGGGGAGGCAATCTGAGCCCACACCTGCCCATCACAGCTGCAAGCCTGGGGGCAAGTCTCTTTGCATGTCTACAGCTTCGTCATCTATAAACACTCCTGCACAAAACTGCCACGGGGTTAAAGGGAGCCTGTTTAGAGCTCCTGGGTGAGCCCGTTGAGGTGTCGAGTGCCGGTACCATCGACACACGTCACCACTCTCTGGTCCTCTTGAAAGCTGCACCTGCATGCCACCAAGTTTCTAGTGGCTAGACCTAGTTTTTCTTAGCCCCTTAGGCTGTGGAGATGCAAATAGCTGTGCACCTGGAGAGTCATTTAGGTTACGTGCCCCTCCTAGCCCTGTTTCTAACCTCAGAACAAAGGCATCGAATATGCAGCCCTGTCTTTTGAGGCAGGACAGCCCCAGAGGGTGAGAGTAGGTAAGCCATCACTTACCTGAAGAGTGGATGAGGAGGAGACAGCTGGGTGATGAGTGGGTGAGAAGAGAGTTCCAAGCAGGGAAGACTCCTCATAGACAGGCCCTGAGGTTTGAAGGAACTTTGCACGTTCAAGGGTGTGAGAAGTACTCATTGGGGATGGGGGGATAAAAAGAAGCCACCCACGCGGGTGCTCTCCAGGGAGAGCACTGGTGCTAAGGAACAAGATATTTTTACTTTATTTGTTTTTATTTAAGAAATATTTATTTATTTCACTGCACTGAGTCTCAGTAGTGACCCTTGAGATCGTTGGTTACAGTATGTGAACTCTTAGCTGTGACATGTGGGATCTTGTTCCCTGACCAGGGATCAAACCTGGGTCCCCAGACTTCCCTGGTGATTCAGTAGGAATCTGCCTGCCAATGCAGTGGACCTGGGTTCGATCCACTGGGTGTGGGAAGATCCCACATGCCAGCTAAGCCCATGTGCCACAACTACTGAGCCCACACGCTAGAGTCCAGGCTTTGCAACAAGAGAAGCCATCACAATGAGACGCTCGAGCGCTGCAGTGAAGACCCAGCACAGCCAAAACAACACCTGCCCCCAATGGAAGTGCACAGTGTTAGCCACAGGGCCACCAGGGAAGTCCCACAAGATAAAGATGATTTGGGGGGAACAGGCTGACAGGAGCAGGGAGCAGAAACAGAGAGTTAGGTTCTGAGCCCCTTCTTAACGTGCTGTTACTTGCAACAGTTCATTTAAGTCTCATGACACCCTTATGGGGTGGCTGCTATTAGCCCTGTTACCCTGGGCCTGGGCAGCCATGAAGGAATGGGGCTTAGAGAGGCTGTGGCTTGCCAAGAGGCCACCCAGCTGGTGAGCTGTGGAGTCAGCACCCCAAGCCCAGGCTCTTGCCTCCTCAAGCCTCGCTGCCTTTTCTGTAAATAAAACATCTGCACTTAGCGGTCCTCACCTCCCATTCACTCTCCAGCCCCTACAATAGCGCTTTGTCCCCTTTTGCTCTCTGCGTCTGCCTCTGCAGTCACAGGGATATGCCATGTCTATTCTCTAATCCATGCCAACCTCAGATGCTGCCAACCACCACCCCCTGCTCTCCTTAGCTCCTGGGACATCACACTCTCCTGGTTCTCCACCTGCCCCCTAAGTCCAGCTCCCTGCAGGGAACTGAATTCTACCAATGAGGTGAGCTTGGAGGTGGATTCTTCCCCAGTCAAGCCCCAGATGAGACCCAGGCCCTGGCCACCTTGACTAGACTGTAACCTTGTTAGACACCCTGAAGCAGAGGACTCAACTAAACTGTGCTCAGATTGCTGACCCTTAGAAACTGTGAGATAATAATGTATGTTGTCTTAAGGTGCTAAATTTGCACTAATTTATCCAATGGCAATAAGAAATGAAGACATTTAGGCTCTTCAACTGTTTAAACAAATGGAGGTGAGCTCTTTCTGCTGATAAGCAGGATGTACCCCAACAGAAGTGCCCCAACCCCGTGGGACCAGCCCATCTCACTGGCTTCTCCCACACATCTTCCCCTATACCTACTTTTCTGTCATTCCTTGAGCCTATGCTTTCTCTGCCTAGAATATCTGTCCTTTTTCTTGACCTGTGGCCTCACATTTATACCTGGACTATCTGAAATGACACCTCTTCCATGAAACCCTCTGAGATTGACTCCTGCTGGGGGATTTCACATCTGTTCCCTCCCCCATATCCTGTGACTGTCTGAGCTGAAATCTCACCCACCACTCAGTGCCCCTCTATCTCATCTCATCATTGTATACCCAAGGCCTATGACGTCATAGGGATGCAATAAATATGTGTTGAAAGTATGCAGAATCCAGCCCAGCATACCTCCTCCACCACGAATACCACTGCCAGCGGGGGAGTCTGTAACCACCTTGAGGAGCAGACAAGGCCTGGCTTTCACCATAGCAGCCCACTCGAGGAGTGTTATCATATGATTTTTATGTAAGTGGGGAGAACTACCTTCACAGAAGAGCAGATCTGGGCGAATGAAGGGCCCTTTTGTCGTGCTTGGAGCCAGGATGATTTAGGATGTGTAATCTGACTCCCAGTAGAGCAGAAGGTAGGGGCGGGGAACAGTGGCAAGCACTGGGAGCCCATGGGGACCACAGAGGTGACACAGACCACAGGAAACTCCAATTGGGGAAAGGCCGAGGACAAAATATCTGATGTTCATTTTGCAGTGGTCAGCATTGCTGTTAGGGTAGCAAGATTTAGAAAACAATATTTGGGACATGTTTATCTGAAATAAAGATTTAACTGGATGTTTTGGATATTGTTTGGATATATACTTGCTGTGATATAAATACCTGTTCCTATAAATTTTCAGTCAAGTCTACAATAAATACTGTGCCTTGTATGATTACATGCTATTTGCGCATATACGTTAAGTAAAAATCTTTCCCTGAAACTTTTGTTATGACTATATCTCACAGACATACTAGGTTGCAAGGTAAAATGTATTTCTGAGTTGTGATCCAATTAGTTTGAAGGTTACCAATTTATCAGATGAACACCACAGACCGTAACATGGAACACGGAAACTGGGACAGTATTCTTTTTCTTATCATCACCCAGAATGTCAGTCCACAGACACTCAGTAAAAGCATACCGCTTGAAGGAATGAAGCTAGGGGGTAAGAGAGAGGAGGAGAATAACGCGTGTCAAAGCACTGATTCGCCACTACTGAGCACGTCTGGCCTTATCTCTGCGATTTCTGTGCACTGGGGAAGCAGAAGTCAGGCTGCAGAGGTAAATGGAGATGAGACAATCCGGCGGAGACTGAGAGGCACTTGTCTTGCTTTGCACTGAAAACATGAACATTCAATACGTGCCCAGAAGTGATGATACAAGAGCTGCTGCTGCTGCTGCTGCTGCTGCTGCTGCTGCTGAGTCGCTTCAGTCTTGTCCGACTCTGTGCAACCCCATAGACGGCAGCCCACCAGGCTCCCCCATCCCTGGGATTCTCCAGGCAAGAACACTGGAGTGGGTTGCCATTTCCTTCTCCAATGCATGAAAGTGAAAAGTGAAAGTGAAGTCGTTCAGTTGTGTCCAACTCCCAGCGACCGCATGGACTGCAGCCCGCCAGGCTCCTCCGTCCATGGGGTTTTCCAGGCAGGAATACTGGAGTGGGGTGCCATCGCCTTCTCCTGATACAAGAGAGGCACACTCTATTACTGTGCTGTCCAATAGCAGAACCACTAGTCACATGTGGCTATTTAAATGAAAATTAATTTTAAAATGCAGCTCCTTAATCACAGCCGCTGGACTTCCCAGGTAGCACTAGTGGTAAATAATCTGCCTGCCAATGCAGGAGATGCAGGTTTGATCCCTGAGTTGGAAGATCTCGTGGAGAGGAAATGGCAACCCACTCCAGTATCCTTGCCTGGAAAATTCCACAGACAGAGGAGCCTGGTGGGCTACAGTCCATGGGATCCCAAAGAGACATGACTAAGCGACTGAGCACACACGCGCATGCACACACACACACACACAGACAATCACAGCCACTAGGTGGTTACTGCACTGTGTCTAATGAAGTGTTAAATGGCTTCCATATTGCACAGAGCAGGTTGAGAACATATCCATCACTGCATAAAGGTCTATTGGACAGTGCTGCTCTATAAAAACATTTGAATTCCTCATGTCCATGCTGGCTTCAATAAAATAAGCCTAAGTTAAACCAGTGCACACTCCCAAAAAACTCCTCCTACCTGAGACATTCTCCAGAATCAGCAGAAAAACTGTTGGGATTCCATTACAATTTATACACAGTGAAATCACATCAGGTCCCAGTGAGTGAAAGTTAACTCTGGGAGAGTTCATTGGAGACCTCACAGATGCTGCTGGACCTCAGATGTGGTCTGGGGGCAGTCTGGGCATTCCATGTCTTTGTGAAGTTTTCTTACCAAATCCAGAAAGGATCCGTGATGACTAGAAGCAGCTCACAATCTTCTGGACTGAATGCGCAGGGAAAAGGAAGGCTGGGTGTACTGATGGAAGGCATGAGGGTTGTGCTCAACAGAACAGGTTGGAGCATTCAGGCTAGGGTAGACAGAAAACGGTGAGTAAAAGGCAGTCATCAGAGCCAAAGTCTACTTCTACAAAATTCAAGTGACAGAGAACCAACAAATTCTGTCTGTGATCTCCATGTGTAACTTTCATGAATTTCATATGCGTTTTAATAACAAAAAGAAATGTGACAAAAGACAAGATGTTATTATCCATCAGAGCTGTCCACTGAGGCTCTGTTATTAGAGATCCTACTGACCTGCTGAAGTGAGAAAGCCACTTCTGAAATTTTCAAAATAAAATTTCCAGTGATACGGGAAAATCTCTCTGTTTTTGAAATCACCTTTGTTCCAAAAGATATTTTCCCTCTGCTCAATGTAAAGTGGCTTTTCATCATAAAAAAAATTGTTTACTTTTGTGATTTATGACACCCCGCGTTATATTCATCTTATCTCTTCTGCAATAAGATAAGAATTTGGAGGAGGCTCTAAAACCATCTCTGAACCATAGTCTGTGATGAGGCTGATAAAAGGTAAGTAACGTGTCCAAAAACATGAGAATGACATGTTCAAAATCCCCTGAATAGAATAGAAAAACATTCTATTCAATACTATAGTTGGATTGTACAAACATTCTATTGAATGAGAGTGTTAGGGGACCAGACCGGAGCCATGATAGGCCTGACAGGCTGCACTAGGCCTAAGTTCCGAATTCTTGTAAACCTGAGTCATGATTCCGGGAAACTACCCCCTAGGAAAGTCCCACTCACCCGAGAATGAAGGGCCTGAGCTACTCCATCTTGTAAAAGAATTCCATCCTGCAAAGTTCCGGGCAAAAGAACTTTGGATGTTACCCAACCTGAGCCCACTGCCTGTAGCCAATCAGCCCTCAGATTATCTAACCTAGCCCCACTGTACACGAGCCAATTGACCCCTAGGCTAAACCTTCTGACTTTACGTCCAGGAGCTTGTGATTTACCTTGGAAGTAGAAACCAATCAAGAATCTACACACAAATCCTATGGATGGAAGGAAGCAACCAGTTATCTGTCAACTTGAACACCCCCTTAAGTGACCAATCAGTTGTCCTCCTGCCTGAACACCCCTTTTGTACCCTTTTACCTGAATAATTCCCTATAAAAGCAGTGTAGCCCAAAACTCGGGGCTCCCTTCCTAGAGCCGCTGCGTCAGTGCCGGTGGGAGCCCTAGCTCGAGCTAGCAATAAACCCCTTTATGCTTTTGCATTGCCGTGGACGTCTTATTTCTCTCAGTTTTGGGGACTCAGACCTCAGGCATAACAGAGAGAGCATGTTCTAAAAAAATGAAATTTTAAAATCATTTCTATCAAGTTCAAAAGCAGGGAAAACTAAACAATGGCACCTAAAGGTACATAAAGAGGTGATAAAACCATAAGGAAAAGGGGAAAAAAAACTGTTACAAAGGTCAGGAGAGCAGCGCCCGTGAGGAGGAAGAAGAATGATATAATTCCAGGTTCTTGTGGGACTTCTGAGGGACCAGGAAAGTTTTATTGGTTAAACTGGGTGGTAGTCATAACAAATAAGGAAAAGTGAAGCATACATCTCCTCATCTCATTGATTAAAAAAATTACTTTTTAATAGTACAGATGAATCTATCTGCAATGCAGAAATGGAGACACAGACATAGAGGACAAATGTGTGGACACCAAGGGGGAAAAGGGAGATGGATAAACTGGGAGACTGGGATTGAAATATACACACTACTGCGTATAAAACATAACCAGTGAGAACCTGTGGGACAGCACCAGCAGGGAAAAAAAAAGGTGCAGTCTGTCTATAGAACATATATTAAGGTTAAAAATGCATTCCAACATATAGTAGATGCAGACAAATACTGTTTGATTTCACTTATTCGAGATTCCTAGAATAGTCAAACTCATAGAGTCAGAAAGTACAGTGGTAGATGCCAGGGCCCAGGGGAGTGGCAGGGTGGGGAGGGGGAATGGGGAGCTAGTTTGATGGGGATAGAGTTTCAGCTGAGGCAGATGGGAAAATCTGGGCGATGGATGATGGTGAGAGTTGTACAACAAGGTAAACGTACTTAGTGCCACTGAGCTGTACCGTTAAATACGGTTAAAATAGGATGTTTTGTATTTTGTGACTTCTACCACTATTAAAAGAAAAAAAAAAAAAACGCTAAAAATTACTTTTTAAAAAGCTCACTCATTTGGATACACCGGTCCAGAATCAGTGAGAATTCCTAGGTGGAGCAGGTCATTTTTCTGAGAATCGAACCTTTCAAATATGGGTTGGGTGGCACATGGGCTTTCATGGGGCTCTGCCTCTTCTGGCAGTGCCTCAGTTCCTCTTCCTCTTATTCTGCAGTGGTTTCAGAGTGCAGTCCTTGGGGGGCTCTGCAGGGGTGAGTCAGAGCTCCTGAAGGAGTAATCGGCACCCAAGTAAGGCTCCAAGTCCCAGACCAGCTGCAGCCCCGCTGCCCGCCTTCCAACTGCTTTACGTATACTGGGAACCCACAAGGGACTTCAGTTTTAATATGACTTTTGATGCTAAAAGAAAAATGTAGGAGATCCCTGGGCTATCAGTTCTCCCTTCAGTAATAGACATACTATTAAAAAATACTAAAATTACTTTTTAAAATTTTTTCTCAAAAATAAAAATAAAATAAAAAATTTCTCTTTTCCAGATTATTCACGAAGAAAACTTCCTTCAGGATTCCCTCTGGACCCTGGACTCTGAAGTCCCAGATCCTGCTCCCTGACTCCCCACCTCCTCCACTTCCAACTACACTCTCTCTGACTTCTGGGCTGAGGAAAAGGCTGCTTCCTTGGGGCTGCTGTTCTTGTTCAGTTGCGAAGTTGTGTCGGACTCTCTGAGATCCCATGGACTGTAACACGCCAGACTCTTCTGTCCTTCAGTTGTCTCCTGGAGCTTGCTCAGATTCATGCCCATTGAGCCTGTGATGCCATCCAACCATCTCATCCTCTGTCACCCCCTTCCCCTTCTGCCTTCAGTCTTTCCCAGCATCAGGGTCTTCTCCAGTGAGTTAGCTTCCTTGGGGACTATGGGCCAATTTCAGCAATGCTGGCTCATCCAGTGGTCTTCTTTAGGAAAGGTGGGGTTCCTCGGAGGTGGAACTCCAGTCCACCCCAGTCCACATGAGGCAGGGTGCATAACTAGGCCACAGGAGAAAGGAACTAGGGACCAGTTGCAGCCACTACACTTTAGATTTTGCAGGGCTAAGGCATGTGCTGCTAGGCCTGAGGTCGCTGCCTAGACTTGTCTTGTCTTTGGGCCTCTGGGACTTTCCAGGTTGTGCAAGTGGTAAAGAATCCACCTGCCAATGCAGGAGGGGCCTCTAGGAACCCCTGGCATAAGACCTCTGGCCTCCCCTCTGACCTGCTGGCTTCTAGAGCTGCTGATATAGGAGTCCTTCACCATGCAAGCTGCCCAATCCCAGCCAGAGTGAGCCAAGCACAGTGAGAACCAGTCATGTGACTGCCTGGGAAGCCAGAATGCAAGGGGCTGTGCTCAGAAAGGCTGCCCAGTAGGGTGGCAACTTGGGCTGGAAGCTTACTGGGCAGCTGCACCAACCCAGCCACTTGCCATTCAGAGAACAAGCTCCCTCCAGAGCAACTCGCCCATTGTGGCTCCGAGACTACATTCAAAGTCATGAACGGGATGTGTTATGTAACCAAAGGCAACAGTTCATCTCGGCCTCACTCCAGAACACCGTTATTAAAAAGAGCTAAGACAATTTACTGAGTTACTACTATATTTCAGTCATTCTATTAAGGGTTGTATGTACATATCTGGGTCAATCCTAGTCAGTCCTCTCTAAATGTTAAATATTTTTCTCCATTTTAATGATACGGAAACTAGTCCATGGAGAAGCTTGGTAACTGTCAAGATTACCCAGGCAACACAGGTGAAGCCATGTCTGAATGGCCCCATCCAACCCACCCAAGTGTCAACAGCCATCACCCTGCTGCACACAAAGGGCAAGCCCACGTTTGCTGCCATCCGTGGGTTTCAATACCCACCTGCTACCACGTCACTATGGTGACATGCTTCCCCCATCATGTTGCTTCCAGTTCCCCTCTCCTCCCAGGGCCCATTATAGCCCCCTGCCCTTCATTTTCTGGGGACATTCCCATGTCTTGTTTCTCTACAGGGTGCCATGCAGAGCAAATGTGGCCAATGCAGGGTCCTCACTGAGCCCTCAAGGAGCCTAATTTGGGGGACCCCAGGTCAATTCTCAAATTTCTAGACCTGCCATATGTGTGTCTACATGCATGGCTACAGTCCAATATTATATTTTGGCTCCAAAGAAAGCTGAGCACGGAAGGATTGATCCTTTTGAACTGTGTTGTTAGAGAAGACTCTTGAGAGTCCCTTGGACTGCAAGGAGATCAAACCTGTCAATCCTAAAGGAAATCAGTCCTGAATATTCATTGGAAGGACTGATGCTGGAGCTGAATCTCCAGCATTTTGGCCACCTCATGCAAAGAACTGACTCATTGGAAAAGACTCTGATGCTGGAAAAGATTGAGGGCAGGAGGAGAAGGCAATGACAGAGGATGAGATGGTTGGATGGCATCACCGACTCGAAAGACATGAGTTTGAGCGAGCTCTGAGAGTTGGTGATGGACAGGGAAGCCTGGTGTGCTACAGTCCATGGAGTCACAAAGAGTCAGACATGACTGAGCGACTGAACTGAACTGACAATCCAATATTAGATGACCTGGTGGTATTGTTGAGTTACCAAGAAAGATTAAATTGCCCTTGGTGATTTGTGAGCCTCAGACAAATACTGGATCTCCTGTGTCTGTTTCCTTAAATGGTGTCAACACTTGTACAGACCTCACAGGGTTGTTGTGAGAATTCTGTTAATTAATACAAGCAAAGCGCTTAAAACTGTGCCCAACTCATCATGTTAGGATTATTACTATCATTGGTATTGTCAACTTACTGCTCGCATTAAGGCAGAAAAGTACCTACTGAATTTTAGAAATAATTATATCAGGAAGGTAAAAATTTTGAAGGGCTGATACTCAACGGCTAATCTCTGGGTATGTGAGAACCCAGCTGGTCTGGCACTCCTATCGCCCGGGGGCAGGATGACTCAGAGGCGTGGCCCCATAAGGCCACTGGAGGTGAGAGATAAAGGACCAGGGAGTCCTGGGGTTAGTTTGATCTTTCTCAAACTGCCAAAGTAAGATTCCCTAAAGAGCAATGCCCCTCCATCCAGTGTCTTAAAGAGATTGAATAGCAACCACTTAGAGGAAACTTTCTATTTATTAATTCTTAAATTTTTATTTATTTGTGTATTTATTTTTAAATTTTGGTTGTGCTGGGTCTTTGATGCAGTGCAAAGGCTCAGTAGTTACAGTTCAAGTGCTTCTTTCTAGTTGCAGCACACAGGCTTAGGTGCTCCACGGCACATGGGATCTCAGTTCCTGGACTGGGGATTGAACCCATGTCCCCTGNCTTAAAGAGATTGAATAGCAACCACTTAGAGGAAACTTTCTATTTATTAATTCTTAAATTTTTATTTATTTATTTATTTTTAAATTTTGGTTGTGCTGGGTCTTCGATGCAGTGCAAAGGCTCAGTAGTTACACTTCAAGTGGTTCTTTCTAGTTGCAACACACAGGCTTAGGTGCTCCACGGCACATAGGATCTCAGTTCCTGGACTGGGGATTGAACCCATGTCCCCTACACCGGAAGGTGAATTCCTAAGCACTGGACCACCAGGGAAGTCCCTAGAGTAAGCTCTTCAATCAGAAAAGCAGTATTGTTGTAATGATCTTGCTCTCTGATGGTTTCATTGCTTCCCACCCCCATCCTTTTGCTACAGTTTCAAAGACAGATGCCAGCCTTCTGGCCTTTGGGTGAAATCAAGCACAGCCTCAACTGCTGATTCTCTGGCGCCCACCATGGCAGGTCCCATTGGAAGAGGTGGGTGGATGACATGGCTCCTGGCTGGCTCCATCAAAACTGAATCCAACCTCAAGCTCCAGAGTTGTACTCAGTGGACATTATTTCTATCCTGACCACACGGTTATGGGTTCTGCCTATGCTGAACATGGCAGGAATAAAGATCTGTTTTTTTACTAATAATTGGTCCAATTCAAAATGAATCTTCCGACTTCCACTTTCAGCTATTCTTACCCTCTTGCCTGAAACCAGACAAAATATGTGAAAGACACTAGGTGTCAGGCAGTAAAAGGCAGTGATCCCTAAGAGATGAGAAACCAAGGAACTGAGCCTGAGAGAGTGTCATGGGCTTTTGGGGGGTATGTTGGGTGAGGGAGAGAAGACAGCTGATTTGGAGAGAATAGAGATAAATGAGAATATTCCAGGGGATTAAATACAATGACTGAGGAACATAAACAAGTATGCCACATGCCCGTGGGTTTATAGAACAAATTCTATAAAGCTATTTTTGGTAATGCTCACATTTGTAAAGGGCTCTGTGACTGTTCTGGGCCCAAGTTCACGTCGACACACACACCCATACTACCACTACAGAGCCTCGCTGGGGCTCTCCCCACCTCCAGTCTCACCTTTGCCCCTCCCTCCACTGCAGTGACCACAGTGATCTTTGGCAAATCTGATGCTGTCCCTCACTGGCTCAAACACTTTCAATGGTTTCCTGCAGCTTCCTTGGGCCCCAAAGCACACATAAACTCATTCCGTAAGACCTAGCTCCGAGGTTGAGTTATTCCCAGTCATTGCTTCCAATGAACCCTAACACTGTACCCCTCTATTTTAGTATGATCCATAGTGTGACTCTTGTGTGTCTTTTTTTATTATTAAAAAAAGTTTTCTTTAATTTTTTTTTACATCAGTTCAGTTCNTTCCATGTCCAGTTCTAACTGTTGCTTCCTGACCTGCATACAGATTTCTCAAGAGGCAGGTCAGGCGGACCATTTTAAAAATCTTTATAATGTGTTACAGTATTCCTTCTGTGTTATATTTTGGGTTTTTGCCTGTGAGATCTTAGCTCCTCAACCAGGGATGAAACCCATACCATCTGGATTGCAAGGTGAAGTCTTAACCACTGGACAAGCAGGGAAGTCCCTCTTGTATATTTTATACAGTATTTTCAGGAGCCCACCAGCTCTTCCCAGGCTGCTTCTCATCTGCCCTTGGATCTCCAGGGCCCAGCACGGAGTCTGGCATGGAGTAAGCACTCCTAGAACACCTACTGAAGAGAGTTGACCCTCATGAAAAGGATGAGCTCAGAGAAAGGCCCCGGGGCACCCCCGTGTGCAACATGGCCCAGGGCCCTACAGTAGGTCAGGCCTCCTCTGAGCACCCAAGTCCTTCACAGCTGTTCTGAGTCACAAAGGTCACCATGACATCAGGCTCAGCTTAGACCTGTGGGCTAAGGCCTCTACAGATGGGCTGATCCAACACCTGTATTTTGCAGATGAAGAAACTGTNCCCTACAGTAGGTCAGGCCTCCTCTGAGCACCCAAGTCCTTCACAGCTGTTCTGAGTCACAAAGGTCACCATGACATCAGGCTCAGCTTAGACCTGTGGGCTAAGGCCTCTACAGATGGGCTGACCCAACACCTGTATTTTGCAGATGAAGAAACTGTAGCCTAGCAAGGGCCAGTACCTGGCCTGAAGCCACATGGCCTCACATGCCAGACCACAATGCAGTCTACTGGGCTCCAGGCCAGTGTCCTGCCAATTTTTGCACCAGGTTGGATGGGACCAGTGAGAAACTGGTGAGTATTTTCCACATAAAGGAAGAGCTTCACCTCCCCCATCTTCCCTTATTTCCAGCAGTGGAAGGCTAAGGACGGGAAAAATGAGAGGAGACTTGGAAGGCGATTCAAGGCCAATGGTGGAGAATCTAGAGATTTCTAGAGGTACCAAGGCATTAGTGTAGGCTCTTCAAACAGGCTGATTTAATTGGAAAATGGCTTCCCACTGAAGCAGTGCTCAGTTGGTTCTGACTCTTTGTGACCCCATGAACTGTAGCCCACCAGGCTTCTCTGTCCATGGAATTTTCCAGGTGAGAATTCTAGAGCAGGTTGCCACTTCCTGCTCCAGGGGATCTTCCTGACCTGGGGATCAAATGCATGTCTTTTGCATCTCCTTCATTGGCAGGTATATCCTTTACCACTAGTGCCACCTGGGAAATGCAGGCCACCAGGGACCGTGAGGTTGCTGTAAATGATGGGTCCTGATTTATGGACGCTCCAACTAGTAGTACACGGAAAGAGGCAGACTATATCTCACCTGTGCATCAAGGTCTTTGCTGGAAACTCTCAGCTCGGTGGATGTAGAAATCAAAAGAGAAGATCCTGGGTAGAGAGCAGCAGGAAATCTGTCCCTGGATTCTATGGTCTAGACTTAGGAAGGGTCAAGAGGTCGTGGAGGTGACCTTGGAGTAGTGGTGACAGTAACTGTGAGTCCCACCAGTGAAGGCTAAGACCAGGAGCCAGCCCCTAGTTGCTGGAGCACAGGACTGGCCAGCCAGGGATGGTGTGGGCTGGAGCCCCAACGACCAATTGACCTTGGGGAGCACCAGGAGCCAGTGCTTGTCCTATAGTTATAATCCTTGCTCTTTCTATATTTATTTTCCTTCTGTTCCCCTTTAAAATGTAGTAAAGTGTTGTTTTAAAACGTCCAGATTATCTCAGCTGGCTCTGGGAAACCAAGGGTGTTGGTGGTGCCTATGCAGGGACGGGGGTGGGGTGTAGCTCCAGAGAGAAGGCTCTAGAGGGTCCGTAAGAGCTGCTGGTCACTTTCCAGGCCCACTGGAACATTCTCCTCACAGAGCCAGGCCCTCAAGGCTGGGGATTTTACCATGGGAAGTGAAAACCTTTTACCACCACCCTCTGAGTGGACGTCCAATTCTTAGACGCAGTTTTATTCTACAAATCACAAATCCTCTTGATCTGATTACCATTCAGTACACAGTTCCTCCCCAGGAACAATTTCCTAAAAAAAAAAAAAAAAAAAATCTGAAGTTAAATGCAATGTATTAACAATAGTCAACTAAAACCACAGAGACAAAACCATGTTTCTGCATCTGATCTGGAAGTCTAAGAAAATGACAGGCAGGTTGGTCTCTCTTATTGAATATGGGTGGGCAACTGTTTAAAATTCAAACTAATTCTGAGGGTGTGTGGATGTCTAGCTTATTGGTTTGATGTTTCTGGTTACCCTTTTTCTTGTTGAGAACTGTGACATGTGATCCCATTAACAAGTGTTTTCTGTGCCCTGGCAGGTCAGCGTAGGAGACTGGGGCCCCATTTCCAGCTCTTACGGACCCTCTGGCCATCCCTGTTCTCGTAGTATATCTCCTCCTCAACCCTTAGGGCGTGCGTGCATGTTAAGTTACTTCAGTCATGTCCGACTCTCTGCGACGCTATGGACTGTAGCCTGCCAGACTCCTTTGTCCATGGGATTCTCCAGGTAAGAGAAATAGGTTGTCATGCCCGCCTCCAGGGGATCTTCCCGACCCAGGGACTGAACCCACATCTCCGATGTCTCTTGCACTGGCAGGTGGGTTCTTGACCACTAGTGCCACCTGGGAAGCCCAATCCTTAGGGCTGTGGTGTCCAAATGCCAAGTGATGAGAATTATCTGAGGTTGATTCTGTGGTGTGACCCCAGACCTGCTGAACCAGAATCTTGGGGTGGGATCTGGGGAGCCCAATTTTTAACTAGCACTCCAGGGGATTTTACCACGCAATCTGAGGACCAAAGTGAAGGCTGAAGAACTGCCCTGTTTACTGAAGAATCGTCCTGTTTAAACACACAGTAGATGTACCTACACACACAAGCTATCACTTATTAACTATCTATTTACCGCTAGGGTCTTTACTAACTTTACCTCCTTTACATGAACCATAGCAGATAAGCACCCCCCTTTCTACAGTCAGGGAAACCAAAAGGTTAAATAATTGACCAAAGGACACCAGATTGGGAAACGGTGCAAAGTCCATCCAGCTCTTCGGCCCCCACCCACTTCTCATTCTCACAGGCACCCAGGAGGAACTGAGCGTGCGGGCTGCTGCATGTCATCTGCTCCACTTTCTCCTTCCCCATCACGTTCCACTTAGCGAAGCCCAGCGTCTTTCAGATACTCTCTTCATGTCTTTGAGCCCTCTTGGCTTATTCTTGACAGGGCTGANCTGCCTGTTCCCTCTTGAATGGGAAAGACAGGCACCCAGGAGGAACTGAGCGTGCGGGCTGCTGCACGTCATCTGCTCCACTTTCTCCTTCCCCAGGTGGTGGGGCTTTGTCCATCACGTTCCACTTAGCGAAGCTCAGCGTCTTTCAGATACTCTTTTCATGTCTTTGAGCCCTCTTGGCTTATTCTTGACAGGGCTGAGCCCGTCTGTCATCGTGGCCCCTCCATCACTCTGTCCCTTGAACACCTGAATGGCTGTAGTCACACTGATGTCATTAGTGCCCTCCCATCCCCTTTTGGACTCATCAGTTTTCCCGTTTGAAACCTCCATCCTTCTTGAGGGTTTGCTAGGTCAGGCCATCATGTCTCTGAACCTCTGACAACCCATGTGCCTGCTGCAGAAGTGTGGGCTGAGCTCCTGGGGCAGTGCGACCTGAGCCAGATGGGAAGACCCTGCTGGACGCCCAACTGAGGTCACAGTGAGCTGCACTTTCAAACCTTAGAGAGAAGTGGTCTCTGGAGTCTGAGAGTCAGCCCCCAGGGTGCCAGAATAGGGCTTGTTTTAGCCTCAGGAGAGCATTTTGGGGTTCTGGGGGGTTATGGGCAGGAAGGGTACATTTGACTCAACACTGAGAGGTACAACTTGAAAGTCTCCAGCAAAGTGTCTCAAGTCCTCTGAGAGAAATTATAAGGAGTAGAACCAGCCTATCTAATAGGAGTTTCAATATTTGAGGGCTCTATGAAGAACTGGGGCTTCCTTGGTGGATTAGTGGTAAAGAATCTGTTGGCCAATGCAGGGGACGCAAGTTTGATCCCTGGGTCAGGAAGATCCCCTGGAGAAGGAAATGGCAACCCATTCCAGTATTCATGCCTGGGAAATCCCATGGACAGAGGAGCCTGGCAGGCAACAGTCCATGGGGTCACAAAAGCGTCAGATACAACTTAGCAACTAAACAACAACAAAAGAACCATCAAGGGAGAGAGAGTCCAGCCTCTCTGGGAACACAGAAGAAATTGTGATCCTCCTGGGGAGGAGGAGGTATGGTGGGAGCTGGGCCAAGAGGACCACTTGGGTCAGAGGGCAGTGATGTCTGTGTTGCTAGACATGGCCCCCCCCCCCATTCAAGTTCAGAGTCATGGTGACAGCAACTCACCCTGGCAGGTGCAATGGGTCATCACAATGAAACCCTGAGCAGGGAGCTCACAAGAAGGCTGACATATGGGTGACAGGACTGGTGGTCTGCATTTCCAGCTGGTTGAGGGACATGGTTGGAAGGGGGGCAAGAAAGAAGAGTTTTTCTCCTGTGCAGCAACCTGTCATCTAGAATAAGAGCTGCCAAACTATGCTAGGGGCCNCAATGAAACCCTGAGCAGGGAGCTCACAAGAAGGCTGACATATGGGTGACAGGACTGGTGGTCTGCATTTCCAGCTGGTTGAGGGACATGGTTGGAAGGGGGGCAAGAAAGAAGAGTTTTTCTCCTGTGCAGCAACCTGTCATCTAGAATAAGAGCTGCCAAACTATGCTAGGGGCCACATCTGTCTTGCTGTCTGTTTGCTTATAGGAACTGGCAAATAAGAATGGATTTTTGCATTTTAAATGGTTGGGGTAAAAAAAAAAAAAAAGGTATTTCACGACACATGAAAATTATACAAAGTTCAAATTTCAGTGTTTAGAAATAAAGTTTTACAGGAATACTATCATGCCTGTTTATCTACAGATTATCTCCAGCTGCTTTTGTGATTAAAAAAAAGTATCAGAGGAGTAAGTGTGACAGAGACTGAATGGCTCACATAAACCTAAATGATGGCTAAAGGGGGCTTTACAGAAAATGACTGCTGACCCTTATGCTAGAAAAATCCCGTAATATCCCAAAAATGTTATTCATCCGATTGGTTTCCACGATGATGGGATCAAAAACTCCCCGGAGCCAATCCCACGTGGCTGGGCAGAGTGCCCCCTCCACCTGCCCTTCCCCACAAGCCCTGGCTGCTGATGCTGCTAGAAGCCACTGAATGCTCTCTGGGTCGAAGAGGCCCTTGTCTGGCAGAGAAAACATAATAGTGTGTTGGGGGAGGAAGCACGTGTGTGAAATCTCCAGCCAGGAAAGCCCTGGCTCCCTCCAGATCCATTTTGCCACTTCCCTGGGCTGCTAGGTCCCTGTGGGGGAGCAGCCCTGGTCAGGGATGAGGGGGCTGGCTCTGGGGCTCAGGCAGGAGGAACATCTGAAACAGCAGCTTTGGAGAGAGGAAACGCCCCTGCCATGCAAAGTCCTCTTTGTTCATCATCACCATTATTAGAAATGTGCACATCCCAGCAAAACCAGTGGGTCACACAGTTACAAAAGAGCCTGCCACACTGGAGCAGGAGGGTTCTGGGCTTTTTCAGCATGTAGGTTCTAATTCCTGCTACAGGGAAGTTGTTCCGTGAAAGAACAGAATGACTTCATTGTACAGTGAGTTTACCGTGGTTGTCCAGAACAGTATCTTTCATTCTCTGCTGACCCTCTGCCCAAGGGCGGGGGAAGGAGGTCTGAAGTTCCAGGGAACTGTGTGAGTTGGCAACCCCTCGGAAGTGAGGCTCATTGGTTGTATAGCAGGAATTATGATGATATTGCAACCATGGGCCAATGGGCAACAACAGGGCAGTCTGCCAGGACACAGCTCTGGCTGGCACCCCAGCTTCAGCCTAGCAGCTGGGCATGGTCCACATCATCTTGGCTCCAGGTGTGAAACTGTTCAGCCCAGGTTGATCAACCCCTCAGCAGTGGTGTGGGCTGCGACACGTCACTTAACATCTCTGAGCCTTGGTTGCCCATCAGCTAAGTGCTTGGGAGGTGGGATGAAGAGGGAGAGCCTACCCTCACCTGGCAGAGCTATCATAGCATTATCAATAGTATGGTGACACCCTTAACTGACCTCGTAGATTTCAATAAATTGTAGCTAGTGTTACCATTAACTTCCTGATGTCCAACAGAACCAAGAATCTGCGGCACACATGTTAATGCTTTCACATACAGTCTCTTAGTGCCCCAAGCAGACTGTAAGCTCCTGGAAGGCAAAGGAGATCAAGGAATAGATATCATCTAGGAACATCTGGTATTGGGCTTGGAGTTTTAAATCAAATGCTTTTCTAATTCTCAGCAACCTCAAAGTATGCACCATCATCACTGACATCATCCTGAGGAAAGCTGGGCTGGGAGTCGTGTGTGAGAGCTTGTAAGGAGTCAGGGAGGCATACTGGGTTTGGAGCTCTGGCCTTTCTCCTTGCCTGGGGTCCTTTGCACCCTGCTAGATATGGGCCTGGCACTCCGGCAAGAGGCTGGCAGCATAACGCACACAGCCTCTGATTTGACATTTCCCGAAATAGAGGCTGTGGCCAAGCAGCAGCCAAACTTCTGAAGTCAAAAGTGAGGGAAGAATCCTCTTCCTTTGAGTAGTACCCGCAGTAGGATGGAAAATGACCCCACTGGAGAGCTGCCTGTAGGACTGAGCTGTAGGCTTCTCTCCCACCCCACACTAATTATGTGAAGGCCAAGGAAACTGATCCCTCACCTTGGCGGAGGGACAAAAGGCACAAGGACAATCAGGTACATGGAGCCAGCCTAACAGAAGCTAAGAACCACGGAGGGAACCTGAAATAGCAGGGGTGGCAGAGGAGTAATCAGCTGCCAGGAGGCTGCTTCCCCAGCCTCCAGCTGACCCAAGCCAATGTCAAGATTCTGAAAAAACCTTTGCCTAGCTGGTGTTTATTCAAGGATAAGATGACCCAGCTACCACTATATTTAGTGCATGAAAATCTACAGGTGTGTGACTCCAGGAACTGTTTCAGTTCAGTTTGCTATTAGTTTTGAGTCCCCTCCCCTGGTGGGTTTCTTATGCCATAGCTGTGGGTGAGCTGATTTCCTGAATCCTATAGAGCCTGCCTGCACTCCCTCGCCCCCTTCTTTGGCTTGGGGGTAGTTTAAATACTCCTCTATCGAGTAACTTTAAGGGAAAAAGGATGCTGTTTCCATTTTAATTGTGATATTAAACTGTATGCCAACCCCAATCCAATAGAAGCACCTTATTTCAGCTCAGTCGGCTTTATTTTTGCTTTGAACTGATCAGTTCAGTCGGTCTCTTCGGCCTCCATTTAATCACATTTACTAACCACAGACTCAGGAGGTATGCTCTTTGCTTTCCAAATGCTCCTGTTGGAAGGTGAGATATTTGTTTTCCTCGCCTCCTCCACATGCCACCCTGTAAAATACAGGTTGAAGGCCAAACAGCATATTGCAGAAGGGCTAAAAGCTTGAGTCCCAAAGTTAGACACCCTATAGCCCTGTCCTGGCTCTTTCAGCTGTATGATGGTCTGGTTTCCTCTGTAAACAGAATCGTCCCGAGTCATCGTGAGAGGCAGTGCAGACTTCGCTGAGGACACGGTGCTCAGTGACATTCCTGGAACATGGTAGCCGGCCTGCAGCAGGTCCCCCCACCTCCGTCACCTGATTCACAAAGGGATGGTTGTCTGAGAAAAGCCGCTGGCCTGTCCAAGGAATGCCTTTCCTGCACAAGTGGAAGCGGATCTATTACCAGGGAACTCAACACCTCCTCACCGCTTAAGAGGGGCTGGCATAACAACTAATATTGTCAGGTGATCTGTGGTTTACAGAGTGCCTTTGGGGGCTTAAGAGGGGGAAGAACAGGACCTTGGAGTCAGGTCATTGTGCACGGGCTCTGCCTTGGGAGCGCTGGGGCCTTCTGGTCCTTGTCTGTAATGTGGGAATACTGCTCCCTGCCACCAGGTCACTGAGGCCCACCCACAAGCTGACATGCATGTAACGAGGATATGGTAAACACTCAAGCCTTGGTCAAAAGTGAGCAACTGTCATTCCATTTCTTCATGGCTTTAGCTTCCAACAGACCCCTTCAGCAAAAACTCGAGACACTACGCATATCAAACAGATGCAAATTGTTTAGGAGAGTCACTGTTCTGTTGCCTGTCTCCATCTCTGTCTGTCTCTCTCTCTCTCTCTCACACACAGAGTACAGCTTCAGAGCCCTCCTTCCCAGGTAAGGCATCTAAAAGAAGGCAGGTGACACCTGTTTCTCATGCTTCCCCCTGGGACCACTTGGAAGACACTTCTACAGGAAAAGGCAGCCCGAGTGGTGACTGATGAGACAGACCTGTGACGCAGCCGTGGCCAGAAGAGGCGAGCCGGCTTGCTCCTGGCCAGGTGTGGAATCACCTTCCCAGGCATGAAACCTCGCCTCCCACCACGGCCCAGCTTCTGTGGCTTTCCGGTGGTGCTCACGGCCAGGGATCTGCTCAAGAGAGGGATACCGATCAAGCAGCCGAGAGACAAGTGGTTCATCTGCCCGGCCAGCACATTCTTCCAGACGGCATTCACCCTCGGGAGGGGGTACAGCCGTGTACAGGAGACGGCACAGGGCTGGGAGGCAGGAAGCCAGCCCTGCGGGCCCAGCTCTGGTGCTGTCACTCGGGGCAGGAAGTCACTGCACCAATTCCCCCTTAGCTTTTGGGAGGCGGGGGACGACACTCACCCTGGTGCTTTCCACCTTACTGTGTCCCACCTTGACTTGCCTCTTGACTACCCGCCATTCTGTGCCCAAGGAGGGGCAGGCCTTTTGAGAGGATGAAGGTTTAATAGAGGGTGTGTCACAGCTGCCTGTGCTTCTCCCCGAGGCACAGGATAAACCCTCTCAGGTGTTGTTAATGCTCTTAGCATCTTCCAGCAAATGCTAATCCTCAATTACAGGTATGTGACTCTTCCAGCCAAGTCACTCCTTGGAAGGAGTGGAGGAGGAAAACTGCCCACTAATTGCAAGTGTGCTCCTGGAGATCCTGGGTGGCCCTGGGAGCAGTCCTTCAACGCTGAGGAATTGCCTTCAGAGGTGATCAGGAGTTCTACTAAAACATCACAGGGGAAAATGTCTGTGGGGGATATTAGGTGGGTAGGGAGTTAGGAAGAAAACAGCAGAGTGTGAAGTTTGCAGCTGGTAAGCACTGACCTTGTTTAGGGGGTAGAGAGCTTGTGGTCAGTGGTGTTGCAGCACTCAGGAGGTAACTACTCATTCCAAGAACTGAGCACCACCACTGTCCCCATCAGTTGCTGTTGTGTAAATATTGGTCTGGACGATGGCTGGACTCAAATGTCTCCTGGCATGAGAATGAGGCATGATAACACATCCATGTTAGTATCCAGGATTCAGCCTCCTGGTTGCTAGTGGCCCAAGTTCAACTCCTCTAGGGGCAAAAAAAAAAGCCAAGTTCAACATTTGCACAAGTTCAATCTCTGCCAGTTGTGTGGGAGGCAGGCTGGGGGAAACGAAACAAACAGGTGTTCACAATTCAGGTGAAGAACTAATGTAACCCAGTAAGTAAGCAAGTAGAAACAGAGGCGGGGGAAGGTGGCCTGGGAAGCCAGGAAGGTGTGACAGCTCAGCTGACTTCAGGGGCTCTGGGACCAGAGGAAGGCCTGCTCAGCAGAGAAGGTACTGATACAAGGCTGAAGCTGGCTTGTATATAAGGTGAGGGACTCTCCCACCCTGGCACAGCAGAACCTGAAGCAGGTTTTAATGTCTGGGAGGAGCAAAGGCAAGTCTGCTTTAGAAACAGCCCTTGGATGAGTCAAGAAAAATGGAGGGCAGACCAATGACCTGACTCATGAAATAAACCAGGCGAGAGGTGGAGGCAGTGCCAAACATTTCAGAAGGAACACGCAGTGCAAAGGAGGAGGAAAAGGATTCTGGTGCTGGCTGGTGAGCAAACAGAAGAGTGTAAAATTGCTCTTTGATGGATCCTGATGCCTGTGGCCATGGAGGGAGCAGAGAGAAAGTCACTCTAAGCTTCATGAGCAGTTCGAGGCCCAGACTAAGTCCAGCCAGGGTGCGTTGGTAGCTAGAATGGAGGTAGTCTACCTGAGGCCAAAGACGCCGCTGATTTGGTGTCGACAGCACCGAGACGAAGGGCAGGGTGAGGAGGCAACAGGGACGGTGCAGCTGGGAGTCAGGGCTTCCGAGAAAGGGTCATTAGATAAACACGCCAAAGCAGTGATCTGGAAGGACCCCACATGATGGACTCCAGAGAATTCTCATCCTCAGACTGGAAGGTTTAAGAAGGAGCAGCAAGAGGCAGGTTGAAGAGAAAGGGATGAAGGCTTTTACACAAAGACAAGACAACCACTCACGTTATCACTTCATCGCATCTACACTTCCTTTTCAAATGTGAAGAAACCATAATAGCACTGGTATCTAGTACAGCTGAGGTTGATTTGGTTCTTACTGAAACAGGTCTAAGGCCAAACTCCAGGGAACCGAGCCTTTCGCACTGAATCAAACAAGATGCCATTGAAGGTGGATTTCACCATCGAATGTAGCCGTTAATAGAGATGCTGTGATCAATAACAAAGCTTAGTTGAAATCCAAATACTGAAGAAGCTACAGCCCCCAAACATAACCACACATCCCTTCCCCTAGAGAAAGCATCATCTTTCAGACAAGTATCCAAGGCTGATCACGTTGATAAACACTCACCACCATGCTACATACTTCCTGAAACCTAAAATAAGTTCACCATCCAGGAGACATAAAGAACTGAGCAGAGCCAACATGGTCTTTTAAATAAATCTTTATTTCTCAAACTCAAAGCTTTATTTCACAAGTTCTAATACATTTTGCACTGACAAGTGATTTCACCTGCATCCCATGAGAAGGTCAGTGGCCATCACACCAAAGAGGAAACCTCACACAACCTAGGAAATTAATATTGGAAAGGCTATGCAAGTATAGAATAACAAAAAACTTTCAATTTAGTCTAATTTGTATCTTTTCATCTATAGTAATTTGGAAATTAGTGGATAAAGACTTAATTTTCCTAAAGCAGCCATTTTTTAAAATTCACTAAAAAAAAAAAACCCAGATGGCTTGAGTTTTGAAACACCCAGAGATCCATATCATTTAACGACTTCCTCTTTAGTGGATGGTTTTCTCACCTTCGTATGCAAACACACTTGAGGATTTGCACCAAATCCCACTAGCCCAGGCAAAACTCTAAGCATTTTCTTTTGCTTCCACTTAAAACTATTTTTTAAGTGATAGTAAACAAGATTTAGAACTTGATCTCACAAAAAAAGCCTTTTCTTTCTTGATCCTCACCTTGGAAGTCTCCACAAATAATCCTGAAAGGTTGCCTGGTCTTTTAAAACATATCCCCTGCTATCCACCCCTCTCTCGGTGCTCTGAATGGAACTGGCCGAACCAGAGTATGTTCCAAAGTCAGCTGTGACATTCTGGTCTCTGCCAGATGAAAAATTCAAATCCATCCTTGGCAACTGGAAACTCTTTCACCTCACAGAGTCCACCCCCAGGGTTCGTCCCCAGTGTGGAGCCCCAGTCAGACGCCCAGGAAGTAACTTCCCTGGGGAGCATCAGGGTCTCTGCTCACAACTACATAACTCTCATTTGCTCTCTGGAAGAGGAAGTTTGAGCTCAGAATCCAGCTGCATCCTAAAACAAGGCACCGGGACCAGAAAGTTAACTAAAAAGGAGGTGTTCCTAAAGTTAGGAGGTCGCTCTTGAGTGGCACTATTTCCCAAAGTTCACAAAGCAGTCCTAGTTGTAATCTACTGTGAAGGTAATGGGCTAGTGCTAGCAGAGAGGGTGAAGGACAAGAAGATCTGGGGTTTTAGCAATTTGATTACTAATGCATCACCACAAAACACAGGTTCACACACAGCTCTCCTGTGACTCTAATCCCCAGGGGGTAAAAAAAGTCAAACTGGGGGAAAAGAAAAAACAAAAACAAACCTTGAATGCCAAACCACATCTGTTACCACATATTAGGAACCTAGCATCTTTCCTATCCACCTCTCTCCATCCGCCAGGTCCCCCCAGCTGTGAGCCATGCCACCTCCCACATGCAGTCAGCAGGAACCCTGATCTGAAGGTGTCAGTGATGTAGTTTGGTTTCAGAGCTGAAATTATGGAGTGAGGAAGAGCGTCTCACTGCCAAGGGAAGATTTAGAGGTGAGATGAAGCTCAAGGCAAGAATCTGATGTGTCCTCTTCTGCCAACACGAGGGGGGAAAGGTACTGCGTTAATCCCGCGGCTGCTCAACCTGACTCCAAGAGGCAGGCTGGGCTAACAAGCCGCATGCCTGCAGAAAGCATCAGAAAACTGTTCGGAGCCCTGAAGCAAAAGTGAGGCTGCTTGCGTTTATATTAGAACTTGCACTTGAACTGTGGTGCCCTTGGCCTCTGCCAAGTTTCATATTACTCAATACACAAAGAAGAGGAACCACTGGACTCAGTACAGGTTCTGAGTACCTGGCGCTTGTGTGAGCAGCATGAAAGGCAGGTTCCAGCTAGAATTTCCAGACACCTGAAATTCAAGGTTACCTGGTTTATTCTGAGGCAGGCCAGAGGCTCCTAGAGCAGGTGGAGACGCCGCTAGTCCAGGAGGTGTTTAAAAGCGCGGCTTCGGTGAGTGCACTTTTCTACCCTGGTGGTTCTAGAACACAGGTCTACTCTCCAACTTCAAAACGGCTGGGCTAACTAAGAACTTCAGGTGAAGGGCCATCGTGCGGTGTTGGTAAAGAACTCAGGGGCTTGAGATTTCTAGCAACTTCTGTGCCTCTCTTCATCCTTAAAGGACTAGTACCAGACAGGGAAAAAAAAAATAATAATAATAATGGAAGTAAAAAGATCCCCAAGGACAAACTGGAAATTTAATTACTTGATGCAGTTCTGACCCCATCTTCATCTGGACCCTGGTTACCCTGATCCATGAGCCTTCCAATAGAAGCAATACTGACCTCTGTGAGCAAGTGCTTAAGTTGGCGGCTTCATCATATTTCAAAGCTTTGGTTAAACAGATCTGTTATCTTTGTGTAAACATGTTGCCATCTGACCACAATGGCAGCCTTTTAAGGTTGTGGATGATCGCATAGTTTTAAAGCTGGGGTGCACTCTTCATTGCCCTTTTTAACACTGAAGCACCTCAGGGCCCCCCAGAACCAGTCTTGACTCAAAGCCAGCAGATTCAACTGTTAACTGTCAGCTCACAGGTAACAGGAGCTAGTTACACTACCAAGTGGCTTCTATTCGCCTTGTCCACACAGGGATACCAACTAAGCCCTGGGTTTCAGTCACACTTAATCTGTTTTCTAGAGGACCAAGACATCACATTCCAGAACAACAAGAACAACAACAACAAAAAACCCTGAAAATATAATCTTTAGAAAAAGGTAAACCACTCCTTTTCTACTAAACATTATGGTAACTTCATTGCTTCAAGCAAGGAGAAAACAATCACTCAGGGCTTGGGATTTTTATGGCCACAGGAAAACATCAAAATCGGGAGTATGGATTTGATTAGATCACTTAAGAAACCAAGCTGGCTGGCAATATGGCGTTTCTCTGTCCTTGATACCCTAAAGTGATGCTTTCTAAGAGATCCCACAAAAAGTTTCGAAACAAAGTCCCTTATCTAAACCTACTGGGAAAGCAACAGTAGCCTAGAACTCTCCCATTTACTAAGCTTGCTTCAGACTAGAGAATAACACTGTTTTCCTTCTAAAGTGCGAGTATGAACAAGTACAGTCAATCTACCAGCATAAGGAAGATTCTCTCATTCTCTCAATTCTTCCCAAACACACCAGGAATAACCCTCTTGAGGTGCCTTGCGGGCTCGCAGGCGCACAGGGCCCCATCAATGGAAGGAGCGCCCACCCCCCACGCAGCGCAGGGACAGCAGGCGAACCTGAAGCCATTGTAAGCCAGGTTCTGAGCACCTGGTGCTTGTGTGAGCAGCACAGGCCCCGCGCGGGCGGCCGTTCCGCAGGTCCCTCGGAGCTACTGACATGCCTGCATTCACCTGCTGTCCGAAAAGCCTGGAGAAGGAAACCACTACTTTTTGAAAAGAAAACAAAAAACAAAAATCAGCCAAAGTGCTCCAGAAAACAACGGCCAGTCGCACTTGGAATGTGGCCAGAATGGGCTTCCAATTAAAACATGGGAAGCCCCTCATGTCAGTTACAGCGATGGCTCTAGACTCGGCACTGCCCTTCGTCTCGGGGAGAGCAAAACAAAAGCGTTGAGCTGGTAAGCGGGGGAAGTGCCATTCCACGAGAGTTCCTTACTTAAGGAAAGAAAGACTGAACATTCACGTTTCCTATTTACAGTCACCCCCCCCCCAACCACCACCACAATTCTCCTTAACGTTAGGTTGCACATTTTGTTTTTCAAGTTGCATTTCAAGAAAAGGTCATTTTTTTTTTCTCTCAGCAATACCTCACAATTCCTGGAGATAGCATAGCATCTAAACCATAAACCACATCCAACCAGATCATAAATTCTCTAGCTATCGGCTTTGGTTTATCGAGGAGACAAATCCTCAGCTCCGCTGACAGAAAATAAACATGAGCGATTTAGCCCCTTGAACAAAAAATTAAGCCACAAGAGCACCCTCATGTTTATCATTTTTTCTGCCTGACTCAAACAGATACAAGAAAACAAGGCCATCCCCACGACTTTCACGTTAAGTGCTGAGAATTCCAAGTGAGGGCTGACATCGCCTCCCCTGGGCTCCAGTGAGGACCCCAGCAACTGAGGCTCCTCCTGCACCGCCCACGTGCTTCCCAATCTCAACAAGTGCCCGGAGCTCAGACGTTCAGGACGTGGTGTGTTAGTGTCTGTTTTGGAAAGATGTGGAGAGGTCATACTTCCTATAGCATTTTCCAAAGTGGCACTGGAATAGCAGGTCCCTCCGCTTATGACACACTGGAGACCCATTCCAATGGGCACACAAAGAAAAAAAAAAAAAAGCCGAATCAGAGCTGAGTTCCGCTTTAAAAGCCAAACACCTACATCTAGAAGGAGGCTCCCCTACCTGAGAGCCTTGCCCTACCCGGGGTGGGGGCGGGGGGTTCCCCCTGTGGAAACCCTCAGGTCTCAAGGTTAGTTACAGGGCAGCCAGGTGGGGTAGGGCTGGCTGTAGGTGAGCGGGGGGTGGGCCGCGTAGTAGTTGCTGAAGTTGCCGTCGCTGACGTAGGGAGCAGGCTGGTAGTAGCAGGTGACGGTGCTGGCGTTGGGGATGATGTTCTGCTCGGCCAGCACACGCAGGGCCAGCAGGGAGATGAGGTTCAAGGTCTGCCTGCGCTCATGGCCCATGAGGCACACGGTGCTCTCGTTGACCACCCTGCGCAGGGTCATGAGGTAGTCGTACTTGCTCCTCTCCTCCTCAGCGAAGTGGTTCTGCAGGTAGGTCTCCAGCTTCCTCTGCTGCTCGAGGATGTCGGGGAAGTCGATGAAGAACCGGGAGCACATGTAGCGCTCCAGGGTCTTGATCTCATCCTGGTCGGTGGGCCGGAAGTCCCGCACCAGGAGGTTGCTATACTTGAGCAGCCCCCCGCCCCGGATCTCCTCGGGGTTCTTGGTGGCGATGAGTCTGTTCTGCAGGTGGTCCAGGGCTTCCTCGAAGTCCCCATACACGCTCTCCCCGATGACCGTGGGGTGCAGGTGCTCGGACAGGGGATGGCCGGAGCAGTCGTAGAAGAAAAGCAGGGAGTCCAGAATGATCTGGAATGAGTCCACGCTGAACTCGAACTGGCGCCGGATGGAGTCAACAAACTTGAGCTCCACGTTGCGCCCATTCTTGTTGGAGAGGGAGATGAGGCTCCAGCGGTCAGCGTCTGTGCACACCTTCACCAGCTTCTGGACGTAGGCCTCCTTCAGGGTCGTGGGGCTGATCTTGAGCTTGTTCACACCCTCCGGCAGGAAGTTCAGGAGAGAGCACAGCACCACATCCCTGACCAGCTGAAACTCGGCCTCTGTGGGAAGAGCCACGTGAAAGATGAGGTCCAGGTCTTTGCAACCCAACCCATTGTCTTTGACCAGGACATGGCCGGCCGCAGAGCCGTTCAGCCGGACATCCTGCACTTTGATGCCTGCCTCCTCCAGGCGGCCACGGACAGTCTGCACGATGTCCTTGAGTGTGATCTCCAAGGTGGGGAAGTTGCCTCGGCCATGGATGGGCACCACCTCAGTCAGGACCTCGTGCAGACGGCTCACCTGCTCCCAGGTGAGCACGCTGAAGGACACGCAGTCCCTGGTACTGCTGCTCTCCTCTGCCATCTTGGGGGATGTTGTTGCCAGGGAAACTGAAAGGGAGGGGGGAGAAACAGAGCAGAGTTAGGGTTCACTTCTCTGTGGCAAAGCAGCTCTGGGGACTCAGAAATGAGGTTGGTTTCTCTCTGAACATCTTCCTTACTGCCAAGTGGTAAAGCGTACCTACTCTCGGGTGCTGGGGTAAGGATTAAATGAGTTAAACACGTCTAGAACGGTGCCCGCATGGAATGAGGTCAAAATACACATCAGCTTACCCTGTACCAATCTGACAATGTGAGCATTTTGTTTTCTATGAGGTGTGTTTGTTTTGCCCGCTTTGTCTTCATGAAGGTAGGGTGGGGGTAGTATTTGTGTGTGAGGGCAAGCAGACAAACTTACTAAGCCAAGTAACCAAAACACAGCATTATTCAACAGAGGGTCTATAGGTTTTGCTAATTTCGCCTCTCCTGTTTTTGGCTCCCTATCTACATCCTGAGCTGGCTGACACCCAGGCCACAATGCCAACACAGAACACAGGACCCACAAGAGAAGATTTCTTCCTTCCGTGAATAGATGGATTCTCAACTTCAGGCTTAGTCCTGCTAGAACCAAGTATGCTGGTACCCTCTTCACTTTCAGGACCTGTCAGCCCTGTAACAAACACTCCTGTCATCCAGGGTTGGGTCAAGGAATTTATGAATGACAAAATTCCTGCGTAACAAAGGGTTAGGTCAGCTAAGTACTGGAACTGCTGACCCAGCAAGGAGGCCCCACCCAGGATGTGGAAAACCTCCTCAGGGAAGTATGATTTTTCAACTCTATTTTGAAAAAGAATCCCTTCAACCTACCCAAGGAAAACAAAGTTAGCACTCAATACTAGCAGAAAAACGTTTCCCAGGTGCCTCAGTGGTAAAGAATCCATCCACCTGCCAATGCAGGAGCCACGCAGGTTCGATCCCTGGGTGGGGAAGATCCCCTGGAGAAAGAAACGGCAACACGCGCCAGTATTCTTGGCTAGGCAATCACATGGACAGAAGAGCCTGGAAGGCTTCAGTCCATGGGGCTGCAGAGTTGGACATGACGGAGCACGTATGCACTAGGAGAAAAGCATCCTTCTCCAACATCGCCTGCTAGAGCCACAAAGTTACCCCGGCAACTTTCAACTAAGTTATACTGTTCAGAAAACAGAACAACAGATCCCTGGAAATTCTGATGTGCAATGACAAAAACAGATGTGTTAGAAAGTCCAGGTGGCATGAGTCCCCATGGGTCACGCATTAGCTGGATGGATGGAAGAGACTGAGGTGCTGTCCTCAGACTTCACCTCAGACTTGGCAGCAGAGACTTCGCACCCGCTTCACTTTTCTGACTTGCTAGACACACAAAAGCCATCCCAAGGACCTGCAGCTTCACTGACTGGAAGCTGCTGCCTTTGCACGCACACCCAGCACGCACATAGTCCTGGGCTTCCAACTTGGGTTTTCGGTCCTGTGCTGGTGGTGGCTTCTGCCCTTGCCCTATCTACAGAGCTCAGATTGATGGCTGCTGGTCTGTGCTGGGGGCACTAATGGACACACCAAGACAAACAGCTTTCCAGGAGCTGGCCAGCAAGGAGAATGAGAACGTGACATCTCAGTACGAGAAAGAAAATGTAATATGAAGGCAGAAAAAGGAAGCGTCAGTTAACTGGGGCAAAAAGGAAGGTCACAGAAAAGCTCATTTATGGGGCAGGGATACGAGCCAGCAGAAAGGCCACAAGAGTGCTCCGCTGCGGTAGAAGGCAGCAGGCAGTCGAGAACCTGGTGAGTTGTCCAATCTGGCCATCATGCGCCTCTCTCCTCAAGTCAGGTCACAGGCTCCCTTTAGTATAGGGAGGTAAGGGGACTGAATTTGCTGGTTGGCAATGGGAAGGTGGATGATCATGTGGTCAAAGCAGACTCCAGGAAGACCTGTGGGGGATGGGTGCCCTTCTGCTTGTTGCTGAAGCATACTTGCCAAGGGGAAGATGAAACTTTCCCTGCAAACCTGTTTGGACAGCGTTAGAAAGCCCTGGGCTATCTAGATTATCCTATCAATACCAGCCGAAATCTGTGAGGAAATACTTGATGTTTACTGTGGCTGGCCTTTGGCTTCAAGTCAAATCCGGGACAGTAGAGATCTCTCTTTAATGTGCTGTTATATACCCTTGGTTCTTTGTGGCCCCTTTAATGATGATGGGTAGAGCATGAAGTACACTTGAGCGAGCTGTGCAGGACACCACACAATTAAGTCCAAATGATTACAGAAAAGCATGGCTCCAACTCGGCTTTGAAACCCTGCTAAATTATGATTTGGTGACATAGATTTCTGCCAGGTACGCTGACTTACCTATAAAAATACAACTTGCTTTACACTGTGTATCAGATCTTAGTGTGTTTCCAAGGTTCGTGTTTAAGAAGTCACGGCAACACAGGAGCTGCGATTCAATCAGTACTTCGAAAAGGAGGAACAATTAATTTTAAGAAAATCTCCAGGAAGAAACTCAATAATGCTACAGGAATCACTTTTGTCCTCACTTTTAAGGACTTGTTTAAAAAAAAAAAGTCATCTAGAGTTTAAGTCAGGACTGTTCCCACCTCTAGAACAGTGGCTCTTAACATCAGAAATAGGACATCTTAGACCTGGGAGGATATGAGGAAAGCTATCACTTGTTCTTGGTGGGGGGAGGGGGGCGGGGGGAAGGTTGGGGAGTACCTATGCATGAAAATTTTCACATATTTTAAAATATCTGAACCTGCCACAGATTCAAAGTTAGAATTTATTTTAGACTGAAAATTTGTAAGGTTCTAATGGGAGGAGGGGCAGGAACAGTCCAAAAAGTTATGAAAAAAATGGAAAGAGGTCTACTAGCCTGGCAGGAGATATTATGAAGCCGCAAAAATTGTACTGACACAAAAAGATGGACAAATTTATAAAACAGAACTTTTAAAAGTCAGAAGGAAAATCTAGTACATAAGGGTATGTACCGTATAATAAAGAAGGCGTTCAAAACAGAAAAGGGAAAATTGAGACATCTGGATAGTTATTGAGATTTAAAAAACGAGATGGCTCTTAGCTTGTGTCAGTCTAAGATCCAGAAGACGAATCAAAGACTTCATCTTCTAGTGTAAAAAGATGAAGCCCTAAGAGTACTAGAAAAAACCTGAAATTTCTGTAGATTTACACAGAGTAGGTATTCCTTTCTAAATCACACAGCAGTCACAAAAACTGATGCATTTGCCTACATAAAAATTAAAATATCTGTATGGTGAAAACAGTATAAAAAAGTGAGAAGACAAAAGTAGGAAAATACTCATAATATTAGACAGAGTACTCACTTCCTTAACGAATAAGGAGCTCTCATGCATCAGAAGTACTAGAACCCCAAGGTAAAAGAAAGGGCAGAGGATATAACAGTGTCTCCGACACCTGCGACATACCCAGCCTTACCTTAGGGGTGGGCAAATTTAGACTTCACACACCAGTATTATCTATCAGACTAGCAAAGACCAATAAGCAGACACCGTTGGTACACTGCCCACGGGCTCCCTCTGAGGAAACATGTGGGACTCTCAGTTTTAAGTGGACCTATTCTTTGGCATAGCAATTCTACTTCTGGGAAGTCTACCCTGGATTGTATTCTATGAGTATACTTGCAAGTAAGCACAAGGATATTCACTGAAGTATTATTTATAAAGCTACAGATACTCATCAGTAAAGAAGGTTAAATGACTTGACGCGTCTATACAATAGGATACAAATGCGCGCAGTTGTCCCTAAGAATGGTGGTAGCTCTATCTGTATGAATATGAAATGCTTATCAAGATTAATTTAAAAAAAAAAAAAAAAAGCAAGTCTGAAACTGTGTGTGTAAAGGCACAAGTCTATGCTTATACAATCAAAAAATCCCTGAAAGGATACATAAGCTCAGCTTACATCAAATACCACTTCCAGGCTAGAGTACAAAGAAAACTTGTTTTATTTCTTTGGAATTTGGAAGTTACATATATATTCACTGAAAAAAGTTAAAATCTTATGAGCCACGTTCCAAATCTCTCCCCTATGAAACTTCTAATCTGCTACCTTATTTGCTCTCTTTAATTCCTTTCCTTGAAGCCCATCCCACCATCCCCATACCCATTTATCAACATCCAATGCACTTAGAAGCTTTCCCCATTTTCAGCCTAGAAATTGGTCTCTAGAGGGGCAGGATGAGGAGGGACAGTTCTGATCTGGAAGGGCTTTTATGCAATTTTCTACTTATGCGTTGTCTAAAAGAAGACATCCATTGTGGGTCTTTTACAAAAAAAAAAAAAAAACAACTTTCGATGGGTAAGCCATCTCATCTAGTGTCATTCTATTTAGCATATAAAAATGTTTTCTGTAGTTCCACAAGAATTACTGTTTCCCATTTCGGATGTACTATAGCTATGTCTATATACATAGCTGTATGTCTATAGCTATATGTGAGAGTTGGACCATAAAGAAGGCTGAGTGCTAAAGAATTAATGCTTTCAAATTGTGGTGCTGGAGAAGACTCTTGAGAATCTTTTGGACTGCAAGAAGATCAATCCAGTCAATTTTCTTAAAGAAAATCAACCTTAAATGCTGAAGCTAAAGCTCCAACACTTTGGCCACCTGGTGTAAATAGCCGACTCATTGGAAAAGACCCTGACACTGGGAAAGATTGAGAGCAAGAGGAGAAGAGGGCGACAGGATGAGATCATTAGATAGCATCACCGACTCAGTGGACATGAATTTGAGCAAACTCCAGGAGAGAGTGAAGGACAGGGAAGTCTGGCACGCTGCAATCTCTAGGGTCGCAAAGAGCTGGACACAACTGAGCGACTGAACACCACCACAGCTATCCTCATGGTGCTGCTGATTATTGGCTGCAGTTGCAAGAACCTGAATAAATGCAATAAGCACTTTTTCAGGAACCCAAGATGCCTATGGTTGGCATCTTCCATGTCAACAACTTCTGACACATATATGAATAATGGAGTTAATTCTCAGAATAAAACAGTCTATATAAAAGCACAGTGTGGGACATGTGCTAAATCCATGGTACAGTTTTGTTCTTTTGCTAATCTTGGTCTATACACATTTGTCCATTTAGTTACTCTTTAGATTCAGTCGTGAAGCCTGAGGTTTTCTCTGTTTGTTGAAGATAGATACATCATTTTTAAAAGAGCTTTAACTGATTTAATTATTTGGCCATGCCGCCTGTTATGCAGGATCTTAGTTCCCCAACCAGGAGCTGAACCCATGCCCCTTGCGGTGGAAGCAGAGTCTTCACTACTGAAAAGGTAGGAAAGTCCCTATGGTATAGTTTTTAATTCCCTCGATTTACCATGACTTAGATCTGGAGGAGCTCTTGAAGCTATTCAAAGTTCAAATTTAGGTTGTGTTTGTGGTTTAGCTTATGAGAAGTGTCCCAAAAAAGTTAACAATGCCTATTAGAAATAAATCCTTCATTTTCCCTCATCCAGCCAAACAATTTCAAATACCAAAGTACATTTACAAGTTAGACAAATATGGGATTACTAGAACAAATCTAAGTCATAGGCCCCAGTGCTTAGATTATACACCAGAACTTGAGATCAACACTGATATAATCCCCATATAAGAGAATTACTTGAAACAGCCTCAACTCATGAAGGGCTTTGGTTAAAGGCAAATTCTAATTAGCAGAATTAACAAAATAGTAAACAGAACACAAAATAATTTGAAGCCTGGTAGATTCAAACTGAAGTACTTCTTGCTGTCTTTTTACTGCCCAAGGAGCAGATTCATTGAATTTGCTCCATAGAAAATGGGAAAGGTGGGAACCATGATTTCTCATTGATTTGAAAATGTAGGCACCTTTTCAGGCACAAAGAAGGATGAACAGTTGCCTGCTCAGTTTAAGCTACTTAATCTTCTGAAGTTTGGCTCATGATGAACAACTATCTTAGGTACTCTTAAATTCCCTTTTCTCTTAGCATCTGGCTGCAGCAGCAGGATAAAATACACACCTGGGTGGAAAACAGCTTTGCAGAGATGGCAGCACAAGGTAAGAGGAAAAGATGAACTAAAGCCCAAAGATGAGACCAAGCTCCCTGAGGAAAAGAGGATGTCTAACTTATCTTTGTTTCCCACTGTCTGGCACACTCAAGGCAGCTGGATCTGAAAACCAGTCTGAGCCTCCATTGAAAAGGAAAAAAAAAAAAAAAAGCTATTTCCAGTCCTGGTGGTTCAGAGGGTAAAGCGTTTGCCTGCAATGCGGGAAACCCGGATTCGATCCCTGGGTCGGGAAGATCCCCTGGAGAAGGAAATGGCAACCCACTCCAGTATTCTTGCCTGGAGAAATCCAATGGACAGAGGAGCCTGGTGGGCTGCAGTCCACGGGGTCACCAAGAGTCAGACATGACTGAGTGACTTCACTTTCACTTTCAGTCCTGCTCCCTAGTTTCTCTAGACCCCAGAAACAGGAGTGACAAAGACTATGAAAGCATGAAGGGACTTCAGGAGAGCTAAAGGACAGGCAGGTGGACAGGTTGGAGACAAATGCTAAGAGCACTCGTCATACTTTCAAGCCTTAGGGTCGAGAGCTAGTATCAAATCAGCATTGATTCCTCTGTGTAGNCACTTTCACTTTCAGTCCTGCTCCCTAGTTTCTCTAGACCCCAGAAACAGGAGTGACAAAGACTATGAAAGCATGAAGGGACTTCAGGAGAGCTAAAGGACAGGCAGGTGGACAGGCTGGAGACAAATGCTAAGAGCACTCGTAATACTTTCAAGCCTTAGGGTCGAGAGCTAGTATCAAATCAGCATTGATTCCTCTGTGTAGAAGTACCCAGAGTCCTAGCACGTGTGGAGAGGCACATCCGTGAAGTTAAAGAATGGTGTATATTTAAGTCTAGGTCCCAGCATTTGTCATGAAGTCCCAGAAGGTTCTGTGGAAAAACTGCAGTGTGAAACAGGGTGCTCTCGGCTGTGGCAGCCTCTCCATCCAGCCCACAAGGCAACTAAGCGGTGCCTCTGTCCCAGACCCTGCTGTGGGCTCAGAACACAAAGAAACTCAAACACAGGTCAGCGTTTCTTTGACGACAGCACGCCCTCATACTGTGAACCAGCTGTTACCTCAACGGTCTGGATCTTCCTAGTGACCCTTTCCAGCTCAGGGTCAGAGACCTGGCTGTGGACACTGGACTAAGCCTGGTGTCAGGGTCCAAGGGAGGTGTGTGTATATGGAACAAAGACCCTCACCACCCCTGATTCCTGGCCCTGGGGGGACTCATGTGCCCATGGCTGCCATGTTCCACATGAACTCTTCTCCTCCGTGGACAACCGAGAGCACTTTAAGCAAAAAGGAACTCAGTCAGTCAGTCAGTTCAGTCACTCATTCAGTTGTGTCCGACTCTGCGACCCCATGAATCGCAGCATGCCAGGCCTCCCTGTCCATCACCAACTCCNAGTCAACCAGCCTTCACTGCCAGGTTGAGTGCAGACTCCAGATGAGCAAAAGATGTGAGGCAGGATTCGTTGGCTTAGAGGTGCCCCTCAGAGAGGCACCAGTGAACCGAAGCCCTTGCCAGGGTGCAGGAACCCAGCTCTCAAGGGAGGTGCCTGTACGTCAGCTGTTTCATACCAGAAACATTTAATTAATTCTCAACCACATCCTTTCCTCACTGGGTTAATTTTACCATGTGCTCAGATGCTCTGGCCAGTACTAAGAGGTGCAGAGCCTTCCAGGGCCTCTTCCTATAGAGACGGCCACAGGTAGGTGCCCTATGAGCCACTAAACCAAATATCTGACAATGTCCCAAACAGATGGCATCGTCTACTCAATAGACATGATTTCAAACAAACTCCGTGAGACAGTGAAGGATAGGGAAGCCCGGCAAGCTGCAGCCCATGGGGTCACAAACAGACACAACTGAGCGGCTGAACAACAGCAAACAGGCAGCAAAACAGTGCTGGAAGTTCATCTGGATCAACCTGTTTGATTCCTAAAACAATCCTGCAAGGGAGATACTATTTCCTCACTTTTAAAGGTGGGGAAGCTAGGGAACAGAGAGACTACACAGTGTTAACTGTCCAAGGACACACCACTCTGAAGAGACAGAAATGGGACTGAGGAGGCTTCCTGGGAGGCAGGTAGCTTTGGCATACATGCTGGGGTCGGAGCACGGCTTTGAAGGTAAGCTGGTTGCTCAGGAAGTTGCAGGAAGAAAATGGCAATAAGAAAAGACAGAAGAAAGGTAGGAAGCTTTGTTATAAGATGGTGGGAAAGAAGTTGGCCCCCTAGGTGGAGTAACACCAGACAGCAACTGGCAAAGCAAGGCCTTTAGAACCAAAGTATCTAACAACTGTCAACACAGCAAAAGCATCACGGATGTGAGGGTGTATCCAGCCTGGTGGGAGCCACCAGAATTGAACGTAACTAAGTATAGACATGTTAAACAGTCATGAGAATGTGTGTTGTAAAGGAACAATGGCTGAGAGGTGAAGGCCTGGGATCCTCCCTTCTGAGGAAGCTCCAGGATGCTGGCCAGGTCAGGAGTGGTGGTGATTTCAGAGAAAGCAAGTCAGAAAGGGAGAGGGAAGCCAAGAATGGAAGGAGCTGGGGCAGCCAGCTTGCTGAGCATTAAGAGAAAACAGTAATAGCGCAGCAGGGAGCTTTTAAGAACGAGCTGATCCAGGTCTGGATCTGCAGCTAAGGTGCATGCCCCGCGCACAGAATAAAGCAACAGCCCTTGGGAGTCGCTCTGGTGGCTGGAAGATCAGGACTGTGAATCTGCTGACGAAGCAACAGAACAGGATACTCCCTGCAGACAAGAGGGCGATTTGATGGGATCCGAGAACAGATAACCCCACTGGAGCTGCAGAGAAGAGGTAGACAAATTGGCAAGAAGTGACCAGGACCCCAAGGGCTGACGCAGGAAGGAGAGCTAGAACACACCTGAAAACAGAAACAGCCTGGAATAGACTGACAAACGCCTGCACATTGAACCTAGGGCTGGACACCTGCCTCTTTTCCCACCAGCATGCGATCTGACCCCTGACAACCTTTTATCCTCGAAAGAGAGTCAGGCACTTGGAATGACCATGGACTTGATATATGCTGCAGCAGATAAGTGGGCAGAAAGCAGAAAAACCAGGGTCAACAGGGATTCAGTCTTCTGCAGTGAAATCCTCCTTCACTCCCTGAATTCCTAGGGTGGTGAAGGTCGAAGTTATCTAGGACCAGGGGGCAGCCTGAGGAAGCCTTCTGTCTGCCAGCCCCTTGGCATGGCTCTGGGTGAGCCCAGCACCTGCAAGGCAGCCACATTCTGGAAGCTCTCCCACCACCCCAAAACACACTACAAAGTCACAGATAACCAAGACGCACACCTGTCGTTTATGTATGTGGAATAAGTTTACATTAGTAGACAGCCCAGAGCAACAGAACCAGACACAATAATGCCCTGTTTATTGAAAGAATAAGAAAATACATTATTTGTTGACTTTTTCTAAGAAATTATGTTTACAGCTGAAGTTATGATGTTGAAGCTGAAGCTCCAATACTTTGGCCACCTGATGTGAAGAGCCAACTCATTGGAAAAGACCCTGATGCTGGGAAAGAATGAGGGCAGGAGGAAAAGGGGAAAACAGAGGACGAGAGGGCTGGATGGCATCATTGACTCAATGGATGTTTGAGCAAACTCCGGAAGATGGTGAAGGACAGAGAAGCCTGGCGTGCTGCAGTCCATGGGTTGCAAAGAGTTGGACACAACTGAACAGCAACAATAATGTTTNATGAGGGCAGGAGGAAAAGGGGAAAACAGAGGACGAGAGGGCTGGATGGCATCATTGACTCAATGGATGTTTGAGCAAACTCCGGAAGATGGTGAAGGACAGAGAAGCCTGGCGTGCTGCAGTCCATGGGTTGCAAAGAGTTGGACACAACTGAACAGCAACAATAATGTTTACAGTTGCTTACTCAACCACCCGCAGACACACTCCCCCTCAATCAGAAGAAAAAAGTGCCCCTTGCCTCAAAGCCTTGCCCAGTTCTCAGTGAGACGACGATTCAGCAGGTGGTCTTTTCTCATTCAGCTCAGGCACACTCAGCCAGAAGCCTCAATCTCTTTTCTCACTTATCAGCCTCCTCCTGGCCGTTTAGCTCTGATGTTTACTAGAGTCAAAAAATTTGGTTCAGTTCCCACAGTGACTGCAATGCTGCCTGAGCCAAAAGCAAAGAGTGGCCCAGGTGGAAGCGGAAGCAGGTACAGAGGCAAGTGTCCCCTCGCTCTGCCCAGGTTTTCCCAGAGAGAGGCACCTACAAGCCGCCCCTTCCCACGGATGCCAACATATAGTTCTCCCAGCTATCAGTGCCTGGGCCCCACCCACAGACACCCACCCTAAGATGACTCCAAACAGAAAGCTCGCTCCTGTCTTTCAAAATAGGACGCTTAAGCAAGTGTGGCTGGAGAGATAACGCTGGAAGAAGTCATGCTGTGGCAGCAAAACAGCATGAGGCAGAATCAAAACGCTGGCCCAGATGTTATAACAGGAACACCACAGAAGTTCAAGTGCTTGAAGGAAGACCCTGAATCGTGGCAAATGCAAATATTAACGAGATCAGAACATAGGTATCTTTGGAAAGGAGAGAGGCACAGAAGCCTTGATGTTTCCAAGGTCTCAGCATGATTAAGTGCTACATACACAACTGGAACTGGAAATAATCCTTGTTGCTACTGGGTACCTCCCTCCCTCCTACCAAATGCCTCTTTCTAAAGCAGAGATGTTGCTGGTCTGAACTCACTTAAAGAGATCCCCAGAGCCGGTCCCACAGTTTCAGACATTGACTAGGCTGAGAAAACAGGATGATTTCAAGGAGACCTTACAGTAAAGACGAACAAGTTTACATACAATCGATAGGGTTTAAGGGCTGAGAGCTTCCAGGTGTTATCAAGGGTTATATCCACAAGCTACTTTACCATCTAACTTTCTGCTTCAGAGCTCTGAGCAGTTGTCAGTTGTCTAAAAGGACAACTCAGTCAGCTCAAAGCCCCATCACATCACAAGCAGCATTGGGCCTTATCAGCAGAGGGACAATCAACTCTCAGTTGCTCAAATGCAGCACCGCACTTCTCCAACTCTGAACATATACAACCCCCTTCACTGATACCTAGCAGGAGCTGCCTTCATTTCCATGAGGATGCTAACTACATATACAGTTCCATGCCAGTTTTAGTTTGGCACAGATCCTTCCCTGCAGAGTTAACTCGCATAGCAGGTATCTGACCTCCAGATACTGAGCATGGAGGCGGCCAGAGTGAAGATCACCAGGCTCAGTGGTCCCTCTGATATCCCTCTGATACTGCTAAGGACAGAAATTTATTAGGTAGGAGGATGGGGAGGCAGGGAGGGAGTGAAGGGATAGGATTAAAGTGGAGGAGTGAGACCACAGAGTGATGTCTATTTCTACACCAATGGCCAAACCATCCCCTTGTCTGGTGTCCCCCATTGTGTGAGCCCGACCATGCATATGGCTCACTGGGATACTTGTCATCAAATTAGCATTTACCAAGTAGCATCAAACAGCATCATGTGTTGCTGTTATCAGGCGTCTTGTAGACACCTTTTACATAAGATATTTCTTCTCCCATTTTCAAGTTTTAATTGTTGACTAAATTTTGGATTCCTGCTCCCCAGCCAGTCTCAGAAGATTTTACCTGCAGTTCTTTGAAATTCTATAATGTTATGATTATTCTCTAGGAAACCATAGAAAAAACAAGAGAAGGAGCACAGGACTAGGATTCAAACATCCTGTATTTTAGTGTCAGGTCTGACACACACAGTGCATGATTACCAGTAAACAGGCCACAGTGACTGAGCTTCCCTTCGTTCTTTCGGACAGCAGAGTGCCTACAGCATTCCGAGCACTGCTCTAGGAGCTTACAAAATCCATGCGAAAGCAAGAGACCAAGATATCTGCCCTCACAGCACTTAGACTCTGGCTCACACTCCTTCTCTAAAACCTCCTGTTATTAACTCTTGACTCCCACATACAGAGAGTCAGGATTTGAGAATGAAACAGTTCCTGCAGATGGCCTGGATATGTGCCACCCGATAATGTACCACAAGCTGTCGGGCACTTGAAATGGGGCAAGTCCAAACTGAGATGTGCTGTCTACATAAAATACACACTGGATTTCAAGCACTGCGTACAAGGGAGGACAGTAAAATAACCCATTCATATTTTTATACTGATTACACAATGAAAAGATAATATTGGACATAACGGGTTAAATAAATTTTTTTTCACCTGTTTATTGTGACTACTAGGAATGTAATCGTGATTCATATCTCTATTGTCCTTCTTACAATGAAGGAACTAAAGAGGTCGAATCTGAAGATAGTGGTGCTTCCAGGGCCAGAACCCAGGTGTCCTCACAACTAAGGCCGCTTCAGAGGTGGGGGAGGGGGTGGGGGGAGTGGAGGAGGATGAAGATAACAAAGGGGCTGGGCAAGGGAGACAGCAGAAGTGCCCATGCCTCATCCAACACCCCCAGGCCAGCACCTGGTCACACAGCAGGAGCCCAGTCAACCCATTTCATCTCTGGGTCTGGATCCGCACCCTTCCCAGGGCTGGCCAAGCCCATGCAGAGTTAGTTGGCTTCAGTGGTCCTGACACCCTCAACCATTGCGAGCATGGGTCAGGGACAAACAGGGTATGTCTGGGGGGAAAGGGGTAGCATTCCAGGCAAGGATCACCCCTGCTCCCATTCTAGTAAGCACTACACAGGGCGAGAAATGCTTATGATGCCAATATGAGATGGTGGGAGCAGTTAGTTCAAGGTTCATGGATAATTTTTTTCTCAAAATGCGTTTACGGGGGTAAATATAGAGACAGATGTGGAATTTTCTGTGCTCATCCACTGTCAAGATCAGGTTTGAAAAAAAACAGAAAATAAGCTTTAAAGAAGTATTGATGAGAAGGGGATGGGATACGGGCATCCCCAGGTGAGGTAAGAACATAATTTTCTGAGAAGGGGCCAGAACTAGGTCAAAACAGAATATGGGGGAGGAGGAGCATTAGCTTGTTCAAATATTTGTGTGTTCCATGAGGTAAGGGAGGGCAGTTAGGAAGGGGGGTCAGGACCGAATGGAAGGTGGGGAAGGTACAGGTCCCAGAAGGAGCCAGTCTTCTAGAGGGAGGGGCAGTTCCCATGAGCTTGTGAAGGTGTGGAGGTGGTGGGTGGAGAGCTGGCCGGAGGGAGGGAGAGGCTCTGGGCTGCTGCCCTCATGAAGCAGCTGTCTGCAGACCAAAACCAGGTCAGCGATGGCAGCGGGAAACAAAAAGTTCAAAAAGAGAAAGACTCAGCAGATCAAGCAGCCGAGTGAACACAGAGAGAGAAAGGCTGAGTGAGCATTGTGAGGCTGTGCTGGGTGGATGGGCAGAGGGGAAGAGCTTGAAGGGAGTGGGTTCTGGAGCTCGGCCTGAGGACTTCCAGCTGTCAGCCAATTAGTCGTCACTGCCCATGGGCTCCAAACCTACACCCTGGAGGCCTCTGTTTTTAAAGAGGCCCCGAAGCCACCCAGCATTTTGGGCCTGCAGCTTTCGATCCAAAAATGTGTCCCAGCACCTTGGCCCACCAGGACACCATCCCCTGAAAGGTGCCTCCCTCTCTGGGAGGAATGGCAGTGGATCTAGCTAACAGGCACACAGGCCCGGCATCCGGCATTCAGCAATGAGCACAGACTCCTGCCTTCCTGGGGCTCACATGCGAGTGGCTGCCACAAATCAGCAAAATCCGAGTGCCCCGAGGACATTCCGAGGCTGACCCAGCTCCATTTGCATCCAGAGCATTTCCACAGGCCTTTTCACATACCATCCCCTTGGCCTCCTTGGCACCTGGCACAGACGCCTGCCTCGGAAGCACTTAACCACTTACCAACTCGGTCACTGTTATCCAAGAAATAAACACTTTATACAGCTGGGTGACCAAGACTCCCAAAGGCGCTGAGACTAAAAAACATCCTTCATGGAGAGTTGCTTAACGTCAGCAATTATTTCTTCACACTTGTTTTCCCCTATTGTTCCAAGAGGTTCTGCAAACAGTTCTAGAACAGGCTACAGGGCCCAGCTGCACAAAATCTATGAATTCTAAACAATTCATAAGGCTTCCTTACAGTTGAGCTACACAAAGATGCCATCCCCATGTAGAATTCCTCTAAACAATTTAAACTCCAAAATTGACTTCCTCGTTAATCAGGTAGGGAAAGGATAGAAAAGTTTGAGACCAGAAGCGTCACAGATCAGCACTACTGCTGTGCCCAAATGGCTTTTTAAACACACAGGCGTTTCTTGAAACGCAGAGGTGTTGGCTTCATTACAATATTGCTTATGCCAATTTATTTAATATGTTACAGTAAAATCACCAAGATGGCAGAAAGCATTTTCCTGTGTTGCCTTGTTTACCTCAGTGACAACACAAAAGCAATGGACCTTCTCTAACCGGAGTAATGTTTTATCCCAAGAAGATTCTGCGTTGCTTCCCTTTAAGCCCCGCCCCCATCCCATAACAAGAAGATGCAGCCCAGAGTCTGGGAAACCCAAACGCAGAGAGTGAGAAACCCAAACACAACATCACAGGTTAAACTTAACTCACAAAACTAGTCCTGGGTATCTACAAGATGTTTTCTTGGTAACATTGAAAGGGTTTACCACATCCGTTCACTGTTCTTGGCTTGTCATTCTTTAGGGACTGACACCATACACACAACATATCAAAGAGGAAATGCAGACAAGCGTACTATATAATCAAGCAGCTGAAAAAATCATGTCATTTTCTAATTTTGTATTGAATGTGCCAAGTTTCTGGCACTGGGAGAACAAGGACGCTACAGTCCACAGGAAGTTATCTTTACTGCCAGGCAGTTCCTCAGACTCTCATAAGTGTGAGGACTTCTCTGTTCTGATGGGCAGTGCTTAATGTGTACAAGCTGGCCTGGCCTTGAACAGGGCGACGCAGGATCAGCAGGGCACTGCTGGGGGTGGGGGTGGGGCCGGCGAGCGGCTGCAACTCAGGATGTGATTTGAGTGGCTACTTGCACTCTCTGGAGAGCTGAGGATGCTAAGTAGGCAGAGCTGGGTGCTCGACTAAATCATAGCCATTCTGACAAACAGGCCAAGTGCCAGCTAGTCCTTTCCTTTAATTGCCCCAGCTTAATCTCTGGATACAAGGTAGGTATCATGGAAGAAACTCAAAGAGTGCTGCTGCTTATTTCCTGCACATACAGTAACTTAGGAAATTTGGGACTGTTGTTTGGGTAACAATTTAAGAGGCAGAAAAAAAAGTTGTTTTTTTTTTCTACTTTGATGTTAAAGTTATCCACAGGTACCTGAACAATTATATACAATATACCCAAATCTGCTTTCCAAAAACTTCTTTTGAGAATAAGTGGACTCTAAGGGTGTGGGTATACCTTAAGACACAAGCTTTGAGTTATCTCAAGTAAAAGCTTGACTCCAGAGATACTAAATTTTCTATCTTCACAAACAAGAATGTCAAAGGGCAGAACTCCTGCTGGCTCACCTCCAAGCTTCCCTGAAAGGGAGAGAGTCAGCGTTTTCCAGTGACCACCCCACCCCCTTGGATAGCAGGGTCTCAGGGTCTCCAGTTCGAGACTCAGTCCTCCCATAACGCCTCTGCGGATTTAAGAAGGCGCAGTTCCTGGTAAGCACTCCTACCATCCTGACGGCTCTGGCTCACTTGCCAGCTGGCTTCCCTGACAAGTTACTCACGTTGAAAGGTTAGTGTAGCCAACAAGGGCCACTCACATCCCACCCCCACCATCACCACCCGCTGCAGGCAGCTGGGCCAGGCCAGGAGGCTACTTCAGGAGGATTTAATAATCTTCACTTTACTTCCTGGGGAGCTTCAGGTTCCTAACCCACCTACCAAATCTCCTGAATACCAACTGTCACAATACAAATGATTACACAGTCTTTATAAAGGCTTCCTGTAATAAGTGCCCTGCACCACTCCACGGTGTGTATGTTATAACTCCATTACAAACAAATGGACATTTAAATGACAGCAGGTCCCTACTTAAGGCAAAGATTTAGTCAACCCTTCAGAAGCCNGCTGAAAGAGTCTTAAGAAGTCACCAGGTACCACCTGTTAGACACAGAACTAGATATTGAAACTGACATTCCAAGACTCTTTCTTGCCAAATCAAAATGGTTTAAACACCTTTGCTTTCTGAGCAGCTCACTGATCTGTACCTAGAAAAGTTGAGAAGAGGAAAGAAAAAGGAGGAAATAGACTTTAAAATGCAGGCGTGACTCAACTGTGGCCTTGACATTGGAAAAGTTGCATGTCTCAATAGGATTTAATTTAAATACTTAAGGAAATAAAGAGATTCTATCATTAATCCTCTTTTTTAAGGCAAGAAAAACCTTTTGTATAGTGCCCAGTTATCCTCACTTAGCAGGTTTCTGAATACTTGTGTATTTGTATTACCTTATCCCAAGATGGATCACCTCAATAAGCATTTATTAAAATGCCCTTGTCTAAATATCTTAAAAGGATTCTTAAGTAAAGTTTTTATTGATGTAAAGAGAAGGACATAGAGAAGCACACAGATCGTAAGAGCACAGCTCAATAAGTTTTCACAAGCTGAACAAGCCTATCGCTAGCACACAGATCAAGAAACTCAGGAGCACCACAGCACTAACAGACCTGTTGTAAAACCACTACAATGGCATTGTCTACATCCTTGCAAGTCTCTGGTGGAGCCAAAGCATGACTTAACTTTCCACTTCCCACCTGGAACTCTCACCAGTAAACCCCTGTTTCTTCTCAGGTTTCTTTAGGCCAATATTTTTCTTAGGTACTGCAGAATGAGTGCTAGGTTAGATTAGGTGTGAGTTTTATTGGGAGCAAAGCACAGGAGGAAAGGACCTAGAATGTCAGATCTCATGGGACAGGGAGGAGAGGATGGCTGTATCTTTGCACATGGCTATGACAGCAGCATGGCCGGGCAAAGGCCGAGGCACGGAGGCAGCATGAAGCAGGAGAGGGAACCAGAAAGGGGAATGGAATGATGGTGGCACTGCCAGAGAAATGAGCGTGCCCAATATGAGCAGAGCTGACCTCATCTCTCTGAGCAAGTGTCTCTACACCCTTCCTGCTCAACACCCTAAAGGGATCACTGGAGAAAGGATGTAAGATGTATCCAGAGGGCCAGTATCTCTTTCAAATGGCTTAACCCCTCTGAGTCTCAGCTCCCTAATCCAAAAATGGGAAAGACAACAAACTTCCCAGCTTCATGGAGGTCTCTGTGTGTGCTGACCAAGTGAGGTAGTGAATGCATGTGACAGCGGTTGCCGTGTTCACAAAATTAATCTCTTTGCCAACCTTGGACTCTTTTCTCCCTTTATTTAGAAGAGCTTGGCAAGCAAGTTGGATGAGAGCAGAGGAGGGTAAATTCTCAATGGCTTCCTGTGACTGCCTTTACTTCTAGGGCTTCAGATCTCTTATCTAAGGATTAATGTTTTCAAATCTCCCTTCAAGGAAAAGGGATTCCGTCAAAGTGTAAATTGTTAACTGACCATTTCATATCTGTTCTGAACCTGCCTTACATTTAGGCCCCAGATGTCTTGTCTCGCCAGCTGCCATAATACCTGAACCTCCCAGAGCAGGAGTCTGTGTCTCTCGAGGAAGAGGCTTTTGCCATTCTGGTGCAGCCTGCCAGAGGAAGATGATGCCCACCGGCTAGTAATGTCTACCTCACCTTCCAGGGGGTCGCAAACGTTGTCCTCCAGCCTACATATTAGTCTAGATTTTTAGTTGCAAGCAATCACAAGTGACTCTGGATGATTTAATAAAAATCAAATTTGTTTTTAAGATTTGGGGGAGCCCACAGAATCAACGGGATGGCTAGAGAACTTGGCTGATTGGCTGTGCTACCAGGAACAAGGCTTAAAAGTCATACTGTAGGGAAGTAAAAACCATATTGTGGGTCCAGGGAAGATGCCATGATGGCACCACAGATGTAGTTAATGCGTGTTGCTGCTGCTGCCTCTGGAAATGATGTAATTGTCACTCTGAACACTGCCGCCACCCGCTGATGGATGAAATCTTTTTGTCCCATAGCTAACTTCTGATTCCAAATCTGGGTGAGGGCAGCTGATCACCAAAGCCAAGATCATGTACCCAAGCCCTAGTCGCAAAGAAGGCTCAAAACCTTCTGGTTACTTGATGTTTTCAGCTTTATCTCTGAGACGTGGGCTCTCCCTCTTCAGGTAGGGAATTCTCCAGACAGAGGAAGGAGGTCCAGATGCTGGATGGCCAGAACATTGCCTCTTCCTCCCAGCCTTTATCTCTTGTGAGCATGTCTTGAATGAGTAAGCCTCCTCTGGTCCATCTAGCTCTGGGACACAGATCCAGACAAATTTGTGAAGTCCACAAGTTGGAGGACCAGGAAATGGATTATTGGGAAGTTTGGGGGATGTGGTCATCAGCTGGCCACATCTTGCTGATACTCTCTGCTCTTGGTCAAGTGATACTTTTCTTCTTCAGACTCCTTAAAGTAGATCCTGAGTGGATGATGTTCATTAAAAGACAGAAGAAAGGAGGGAAGGGAGGAAAGAGAAAGAAGGAAAGAAAGAAAATAGGGAAGGAGGAAAGGAAGGAAGAGCCTTGAACACATCACTCGCTCTTCCCCAAGGCTCAGATTTCTCCCCTAGCTCTGCATTGCTTTAACCACTGCTCTGGGCCTCAGCTCCCCCATATGTCAACAACAACCACAACAAGGAACCCCGTTTGGCTCACGCCCAGCACCTCCAGCTCCAGCCTCATCACGAAGGAGATGAAGAGTGTGTGGCGTGGCTGCCCAGCACACCAGGGGGTTGTCAAGTATAATGACAGTGTCCCAGAGTTGGCGCTTGGGTAACAGGCAGATTTACCGAGAGGGTACGACTGTTTGCTCAGCAGCTGAGAAGTCTATAATTAGACTGTCACAACATCAGCAAAAGTACAGGATCAATGTAATCAGAGAAGAAATGGAAAAGAACACGGCATCAGTCAAAGTCTCCAGTGGGTCCCCGTGGTTTCCGGAGCACTAATCGCCCAGGCGGTTCAATGTCCCACTTTGGGGTTTCCTTCTGGTGATAACCAGCTTGGTTTGGGCATGACTGCCTCTCATCACCACAAAGCTGTCCTCCTCTTCTTCCCCTTCTCCCTTCCCCTGCTCACTGAGTCTTAGGGATGAGAGTTCGAAGGCGGCAGAAACTGTGCCCCAAACTCAGTGGCTGGGGCACCTTTATTCCTTGTGATGTGTATGTGTGTGGGAGTGGAGGACAGCCAACTGTAGAATGCAGATGCCTCAGCCCCATCTTGGCTCTATTGGGTAAGTGCCTTAGAATCTGCATTTAGCACATTCTCAGATGGTTCTATGGGCTTCCCTGGTGGCTCAGATGGTTAAAAAATCTGCCTGCAATGCAGGAGACCCCAGTTCAATCCCTGGATCAGGAAGATCCCCTGGAGAAGGGAATGGCTACCCACTCTAGTGTCCTTGCCTGGAGAATTCCGTGGACAGAGGAGCCTGAAGAGCTACAGTCCATGAGGTCGCAAAGAGTCAGACGTGACTGAGCACACACACACACACACACAGAGCTCTCTGTGTGCTGAATTTTGTAGGCTACCAGGCTGAACCATCCTCCCTGTCCCATGACAGCCCTGCCCTCTTGCTTCTACTCTGCACCTGGCTTGGTTTTAACATCATCAGGATGGCAGCAAGATTCAGGGCAGCCAAGACTAAGACTGAAGGGCCCTTCCACAGCCAAAGAATGATAACGGGACTCTTATTTTCTTTTTAATCACATTAAGAATTCCAAGCTGCAGACATGTTTATCTCATTAATCCTCACGACATCTGATCTACGGGGCAATGGCCAGTGTCTTTAATTTCTTTCCATCAGAGTGGATCAGGGCTCAGCTCTGTCCCTGAAGGATCTGGACCTGATGGCTTCTGGTGTCCCCTGACTGAGCCCAGTCCTCCTAGATAGAAACCACTGGATCTCATAAATCTGTGAATCTTCATTTTTCATACAAATTTTTTAATATAAATAACGCACGTTGCCGTGGATAAAAATCAGAAAGTGCAGAGAAGCAAAAGAAAGAAAGAAATCGTGGCTACTCCCACAGCAACAATTCTGTGAATACTCTTGTGTTTATCTTTTCACACTAGTGTGTATGTGTACACACTCTCACACATGGATGCCGTCTCTGCTTTAGTCAGGTTCCCAGAGAAAACAGATGGCATACTCGATAATGGTTCTTGAGGAGAGCTTGATGAAGGGACCATTTACCTGGTCTTGGGCGAGGTCCAGGGAAATCTTAACAAGGGATGGGGGACCCTGAAGGACTAGCAATGAGCCATTTCCACACTACCCCTGAAGGGATGAGTAGAGGGAGGTAACCAGAACCTGGGACAGCTAGTAGAGAGACACCTAACAGGAGCTGTACCTGCTGGTTGAACAGCAGTCTGCTCCCAGGAGAGAGGGAGTCAGAGGAAAACCGCCTTGACTGCTCTTTCCTCACGCCCTCCACCCTCCTGCCCGAGCCTCCCTGTGTCCCGACTCAACCAGAAGGCAGCACCCCCTCCACCCCGTGATGCAGAGTGGAGAGTTATGGATAGAAGAGTAGCCGGGGGTCTGGATAGGCGAAAGGAGACTGTCCAACACACTCGTAAGTGCACTTATGAGTGTGACGATTGGTCTTGAATTTCTACAATTCCAGATCTAGGGAATGCAGTGTTCTGACTTAATCCTCTCTTTGACCACAGCCGAAGGGTGAACTGCTGGGGCTTTCCTGACGGTCCAGGGGTTAGGACCCCACGCTTTCACTGCAGTGGGCACAGGTTTGATCCCTGGTCAGGGAACTAAGATCCTACATGCCATACAGCCAAAAAAAAAAAAAGGAAAAAATTTATTAAACAGAATAAAAATACAGTATATCATCTTAAAATTATATGGGAAAAGTGACAAAAAAAAAAAAAAAGGGAACTGCGGCTTGGTGGTATCGCTCTCAATACAGTGAGTTAGGAGCCTGGCAGCTGGCTCCGACTCCCCTACTTCTCATCTGAAGCAGAGTCAGTGATTGACTTCTGCAGCCAGTGTGGCCTCCTCAATCATGTAAGACCCAGTACTGGAGACTAAGGTGGACTTTGAGCAGACTGGCCCCCACGAACCCACATGCTCACAGGGACCTTAGGGCCCCAACAGCAGTATCATAAGCCAGGCAGAGGGACAAGTCCCGTGGGGACAGCACAACCATCTACACTAACAATAGCGAGATGGTGATAAAAGCTAATGTTTTCAGCCAATAGCAACTAATATTTATTAATAATAGATAATGCTTCCTATATACTAGTCTGTTCTAAAGTGCTTTATAGGTATTTGTATTATTTCATTTTCCCAGCAGCCCAAAAAGGCAGGTCATATTATTAGCCCAATTATTGAGCTGAAGAAACAAGTATGGAAAGATTAATGAACATACAGAGAAATTGAGGCATGGACAGCTTAAAGGGTGAAGCCAGAGGGTGAACAGATGCAGTCTGATTCAAAAAACCCGCCCTCTCAAAATAGATGTTCTATTTCAGTGAGTCTGGCACCAAAATGATGTTGGCGATGATACTAAGTCATCATTTGCCTTTTGAACTCCCATCCTCTCATGAGTGCCTAGGAGAAGCTTCCAGACACTGCATGAAGTGATGACATTGGGATCATTGGGATGCTACTGGGATGTTCTTTGTTTTAAAACTTTCTCCATTTGAATTTCTGACACAGTTGATACCCATAGACAGAACTCACATAACCAAGCTCTTCCATGTCTTCAGGTGGGTCCTGCAGGGTCCTTTCAAGGAGTCTTGAGACCAAAAAGCTTGAGAACTACTGCAGTACTGTTTACCTGTGGGGTTCAGAGAAGGGCATCCCACTGCATTATGAGATCAAATTTATAATCACTAGTTTCCTTGCCTAGCTCACAGGACAGTATAAGATAGATTCTACACTAGAAAATGATAGAACCTGAAAAGTCCCAGAGAGGTCAACAGTCCGTTTTCTTGGTTTGGGAAGATGGCTCCAGCTGGGCTATGAGTTTCTCTGCCCTTGGTTGCCTTGGGGGCTTGCTGATAACCGAGAGTGCCTTGCTGGTATTAACCAGGAGCCCTGGGCGAAGTCCAGATCATGTCAGGGTTTGAAATTCTCCAGGGGAATTGAGAGCATCTGGTTTTAAGACCACACAAGTAGTATTTGTCATCTCATTTGTGAACAAGAGTGGAAGCTTAAGGCTTTGTGATTTTTTAGTTCAGTTCAGTTGCTCAGTCATGTCCAACTCTTTGTAACCCCATGGACTGCAGCACACCAGGCTTCCCTGTCCATCACCCACTCCCAGAGCTTGCTCAAACTCATGTCCTTCGAGTCAGTGATGCCATCCAACCATCTCATCCTCAGTCATCCCCTTCTTCTCCTGCCTTCAGTCTTTCCCAGCATCAGCGCCTTTTCCAATGAGTCTTCAGTAGAAGAGTATAAATCTAATTATCTGTCAAAATTTATAAAACATGACTGAAAGGTACCCTATTTTTTTTCAGTCTGTGAAATGGAGAGTACATCATAATAATAATTGCTTTTTAATTAGTTGTGGGTTTTTTGGTTGTTGTTTAGTCACTAAGTTGTGTCCGACTCTTCTGTAACCCCACCAGGTTCCTCTGTCAATGAGATTTCCCAGGCAAGAATATTGGAGAGGGTTGTCATTTCCCTCTTCAGTGGATCTTCCCCATCCAGGGATTGAACTTGCATTTCCCGCATTTGCAGGTGGGTTCTTTACCAATGAGCCACCAAAGAGTCCCTTTTAATTAGTAGATAATAAAAATTATAACAAATGAAGTTTAACAAATCATGGGGAAAGACTAGAATCTAACCCTCGGGATGGCATAAAGTAATTGATGTTCCTTACTTAAAAGTGAAGAGATAATAGAAAAATGTGTATAGTAGGAATTCTACACTGGTGCCAAGCGTCCATTTCTCCTTTCTCAGCTGGGAAGCTACTGTGTTGTTTGGGTTGAATTGCCCTAATGATGGACCTATGGCCATCAGCATAATCTTACCCCTTGCCTTTGATGAGTCAGGGATGAGAAGTTATCTCAAGCTCGTGTTCACCAAGCCACAGATTCTCATCTCTTTTTGGACAGGATGCTGTGCAGATGAGTCCTGGAATCTTGTTGCCATTTAGTTGCCATGAGAGAAGACAATGTGTGAAGAAGTTTACATGCCAGAAAGAGCAGAGCCACAGAAAGACCCAAGGACTAGCAGCCAGAAGACCACACTGCCACTGAGCTCTTCTCTCCCAGAAGCCCATGATTCCCTGTGTTTTACCCAATTTAATTATGTTCTGATACTCAGCAAACAAAGCATCTGATATAATTAAATATCTTTATTTTTCCAACTTAAATACTATCAGATAGAAAAAGTAGGACTATCATGTTGACCAGTGTCAGATCTGACAATTTAAGGACAATCAATCCTGATTTTTCTATCACCTTCACTCAAGACCACCTTCTAAACCTTCCACTGTCCCAAGTGCCCTGGCCCCATCTTCCACATAAGCATTTCCTATTTCAGTCTTTCTTTCCAAATAAAACACTCCTCCCCTCTTTTACTGTGTAGTGATCAAATATCAGATGCTTAAGTCTCAACATTCAAAGCTTATCAAGTGCAATGGAGCACGGGGGCCTAGAAGGACAGCACCACGTGTCATGAGCATCGTTTGAGCTGAATTCTCTGCAACAGGATGAATGTGGCAGGGCAGGCAGCAGACTCATCTGACAGTTGAAAGTCAGGGGGCGGGTGGGGGGGGAGGCGGTTCCTGGATCAGGCTTGCTGGCTTCAAGCCCTGCCTTCTGTCCTTCTGGCAGAATATTTGACCTTCAGACGGTAAAGTGTCTGCCTGCAATGCAGGAGACCTGGGTTCAATCCCTGGGTCAGGAAAATCCCCTGGAGAAGGAAATGGCAACCCACTCCAGTACTCTTGCCTGGAAAATGCCATGGATGGAGGAGCCTGGTAGGCTACAGTCCATGGGGTCGCAAAGAGCTGGACACGACTGAGCGACTTCATTCACTTAAATAGTCTCAGCTTCCTTATCTCAAGATAACAAAGTTGGTAATAAAAAGAGGACGGATCACCTCCAGATGTATCATGGATTAAATGAGATAATGGATGTTCTGTGCCTTTGTGTGGCAACCAGGAATTTTCCCCAAAATGTCAGGCACAATCCAAGAGACTTCCCCTCCCTGGGACTCAGGCTCGTCTCCTAGCGAAGGAGGAGGGATGTCCAGGGTCTCCTCCAGCTCAACATGCTGCCCTTGGCAGAGACAGGAGCCAAAGGCTTTCTGGTTGGGCAGCAAGGGGCCTGAAGCAGATGGCTCTCCTGCAGGGAAGTACTACCTTTGCCCTTAGAAATGACGCATGGGCCATCCGTCAGGTGACCTCCTGGGCCTCTGGAAAGACACTGATGTTTGTTTGGCTTTGGTTTTAAGTGTAGAGGCTGCAGCAGAAAAAACAGGGCCGTCCACACTGATCCTCATGTCCACAGCACATCAACAGCAGGAGCAACCATGCAGACAGCACGGGTTCAAAGGTCTAAAAGACTGTGTTGTTCATTCTAAAATACTCTCACGTCGTTCACCCATGTCTAAGGACACCCTTTCCGTCACTCAGAGGCACTGTGTGCATTACAGAAGATAAGCCACGCAACATGGGAAAAAGCCTGTCACGCTGTGGTGCTTTGGTGTCGACGCTCTCCCTCCCTCTTTTAGGAGCCCAAGGCCACCAGCTGCCACTTCCGAGGGGAAGAGAGCTGGAAAGTGCTCCCACTGGGGGTTCTGCTGAACAAGCCCTCTAAGCTTCAGGTGGAGAGTTGCTGGGATCCTGTGGAGGCAGGCATCTCACTGAGACCCCCACCAGGGAAGAGCTGGGTCTGAGTCCTCATGGCACCCAGGATCCAGTGTGGATTCACACATGAAGGGGACATCTTGGACTCACATTCCTCATCGCCCTCTCAGCAGTAGATTAATGATTCTGCTAGCTCGCGAGACTGGCGACTTTCTTTTGGCTAAGCTGGTAAAGAATCTGCCTGCTGCGTTGGGACGATCTCCTGGAGAAGAGAAAGGCTACCCACTCCAGTAGTTTGGCCTAGAGAATTCCATGGACTGTATATATTGTCCATAGGGTCGTAAAGAGTTGGACACAACTGAGCGACTTTCACTCTCTCTCCATAAATCCCCAACTCCTGTGCTATTTAAAATGCAAACTCCCAGAGATGGACATGTACACACTGCTATATCTAAAACAGATAGCAACAAGGACCTGCTCTATAGCACAGGGAACTCTGCTCAATGTTATGTGGCAGCCTAGATGGGAGGGGAGTTTGGGGGAGAATTAGGTACACGTATATGTATGACTGCAGATGGTGACCGCAGCCATGAAATTAAAAGACGCCTACTCCTTGGAAGGAAAGTTATGACCAACCTAGATAGCATATTCAAAAGCAGAGACATTACTTTGCCAACGAAGGTCCATCTAGTCAAGGCTATGGTTTTTCCTGTGGTCATGTATGGATGTGAGAGTTGGACTGTGAAGAAAGCTGAGTGCCGAAGAATCAATGCTTTGGAACTGAGGTGTTAGAGAAGACTCTTGAGAGTCCCTTGAACTGCAAGGAGGTCCAACCAGTCCATCCTAAAGGAGATCAGTCCTGGGTGTTCATTGGAAGGACTGATGTTGAAGATGAAACCCCAGTACTTTGGCCATCTCATGCAAGGAGTTGACTCATTGGAAAAGACCCTGATGCTGGGAAGGATTGGGGGCAGGAGGAGAAGGGGATGACAGAGGATGAGATGGCTGGATGGTATCACTGACTTGATGCACATGAGTCTGGGTGAACTCCGGGAGTTGCTGATGGACAGGGAGGCCTGGCGTGCTGCGATTCATGGGGTTGCAAAGAGTCGGACACGACTGAGCGACTGAACTGAACCGAACTGATATGTATGACTGAGTCCCTTTGCGGTTCACCTGAAACTATCACGACATTGTTGATCAGCTATACCCCAATACAAGATAANGGCTCTGAGGGGAGGGCTGAGCAACCACCACACTCCTGTCCTGTGGTGCATGTCCAGGAGAGCAAGGCCAGCTTCTTCACGACCATCATTTCCAAGATGGCACTTGGCAATGTCAGTCAGAGGGTGAGGGCTCAGTCTGGCCTGTCCCTTCATCTGGCCAGTGTTCCATGGGCCCTTGGTCACGTGGATGACAGAGGAGGTTCTGTAGACTGCAGGGAGGAGGCAAGGCAGATTGCAGAGCTTTGGAGCAAAGCTGGCCCACCCCTTCTGCTGAATTTGCCTCTTCTCCACACTCGTCCTTGCGCGGGTTTATTCCTGGCTGGGCCTGGCCCTGCGCTGTAAAGCAGCAGCAGCTGAGCAGGAGGAGAGGCTGCTGGGGTCGGTGGTAGCGATATTCTGAACAGTAGCTCGCAGTTATTTAGCGCATCGGGAGCCGTACCAAGGGCTGTTTCCTAGAGGTAGGATCTTTTGTTTCACATGGAAAAACTGATGTGGGAGATTAAATGACATGTCAAACCCACAGGGCTAGTCAGCCGGGAAAAAAAGATTTGAATTCAGGCATCCAGCTCCAGCTCTGGCCTCTACTGAAGAGCAGCACCTTTCTCAAATTTTCGAGGGCGGGACGGCCTCCAGACACCTCCTGGGCAGCTCTGGGCACACTCCTTCAGTCCCTTTTCTTGGAGCTTGATGCCACAGACAAGGGGAAAGCACACCTCTCCTTGGGAAGTTCTCACCATTTGCTCCTTCGTTCCCCGGTCAGAAGCTGCCGGCAGGGGGCACAACCTCCGCCGTCCTAGTCCCAGTTTTATAAATGCTCCCCAGGCCACCATCTGGGGGAACTGTGAGAAAGATCAACACCTCACAGCCACCTCACAGCTCTGAACCTTAAGCAGGCAGAGCGCCTCACTGGGGAACAAAGCACCAGCTTCAAGGTGGAAAGACCTGGGCTTATGCGCTATCCAGCCGGCTCCAAAACCCTCTGAACCTTTGTTTCCTCTGAAATTGTGGATAGTGATGACTGCAGCTTGCCTCCTGCAGCTTTGTTTTAAGGGTGAAATGGGACGTGACAGCTTCTTATGAACTTTGATAACCAGCTCACCTTGACTGAGCTTTCAAACTACAGACTCGACGGTGAGTGCTGTGTTCATTTCGTTTAGACGCACAGAAGGAGACACAGAGACGTCCAGGGATGGCCGGGAACCTGATGCTTAGAAGCCGTAGGCCCGGGCTTGCTCTTGGCTCTGAGTCAGAGCTGCCGCCTCCCTCCCCAAGCTCCAGTGTCCCACAGATGCAACATAATGGTGATTCGGGACCCACTGGGAAGTGAGCCCGGTGTTCCAGAAAACTGGGTGGAGTGGAGACGCTGTGCAGAAGTGTGAGAGCCATTCCAATCAAAAGCAAGCCTGAAAAATGTCTCCCGCTGATAGAATCTGCCACTTCAGTCACTGGGTGTGGCTGCGTCACTGCTCCGCCTGCAGACAGAGACACCCGGTGACTAGCGTCTTCTGCCAACCCCAGGTCCACGCTCTGGGCAGTGCTTCACCCTCTGCCTCCATCACCCCTTTTGTCGGAAGCATTGCCAAAGAGCAGGGGGACACTGAGTCAGAAAGGCATTCCCTCTGTCACCTCTGCCACCCAGCTCCTCACCCAGTCCAATTCACCCCCAGCAGGCTTCTACACCCCAATCTTCCAGCCTCACTGGCCTGAGGGGCAGCTTTCACTGCCTCCGCCCCCACTGAGGAGCTTAGCAACCTTCCCGAGAACTGAGACACAGGTGTCTGTACTCTCTTGGGAATCCCGGTCTGTAGCTGAGCTCTTGTGCCTGAATATGCAAGCACCAGTCCTTCCAGGTCCCACTGTGTGCAACGAACATGTTATTATTTTATAATAATGTTGGTTACAAAGGAATTGTTGCTGTTTTCCAGAGAACTGAGTCCACGTGGACACTGTGCTGTGCCCTTCGCTTGAGTTTTCTTAGGGAATCGTCCCAACTAGGACACTCTTATTCCCATGGGACAGATCAAGAAACTGAGGTGCAGAGGTCAGAAGTGATTAGTCAAGTTCAGCAAACTAGTAAGTGACAGAGACAGGGAGCAAGCCAGGCTGATGGGCACCCAGGCCACACTGGCACGGGCATCATCCTTGCTCCTGGTCTGATCATCTGCCTGTATCCAGACTCTGCCACTCCTCTGCCCTCCTAGAGATTGGAGTATGGGACCCATGCAGAGACCCTAGGACTCTCAGGTCCCATCTTCTTGGACTTGGCTCCTTCTCCAGTCTCCCAGGCCTCTACACCATCCATTTGCCCAGGCTCTAGCCCTTAGCCAAGCCCAGCATCTTTCTAGAGCCTCCCATCCTGTCTTCAGGCTTCCAGGTTTCTTATGCTTCAATCCATTCTCCAGTGGCTGCCAAAGGCCTCCTCCTGAATTGCATGTACCCCTTCCTGTGTGTAATGAATCTAGATGGCATATTAAAAAGCAGAAACATTACTTTGCAGACAAAGGTCCATATAGTCACAGCTATGGTTTTCCCAGTAGTCATGTGTAGATGTGAGAATTGGACCATAAAGAAGGCTGAGAACAGAAGAATTGATACTTTTGAACTGTGGTTTTGGAGAAGACTCTTGAGAGTCCCTTGGACATCAAAGAGATCAAACCAGCCAAACCTAAAGAAAATCAGTCCTGAATATTCATTGGAAAGAATGATGCTGAAGCTGAAAATCGAATACTTTGGCCACCTGATGTGAACAGCCAACTCATTAGAAAAGATCCTGATGCTCGGAAAGATTGAAGGCAGGAGGAGAAGGGGACGACAGAGGACGAGATGGTTGGATGGCATCACCGACTCAACGGACAACATGAGTCTGAGCAAGCTCTGGGAGATGCTGAAAGACAGGGAAGCCTGGTGTGCTGCAGTCCATGGGGTTGCAAAGAGTTGGACACGACTGGGCGACTGAACAACAACAACAACTTCCTCAGCATGATGCTTCAGCCTCAGGCGCAGGTGACAGAGTCAGGCCCAGACTTCGGGCCTGGCATCTGAGGCCTCAGGGTTTGACCGGAACTCCCTTCAGCCTGTCTCCCTCCCTGCCCCTGCTCCTTCAGTCCTACCATGCCTGCCTTCCCCTGCTCCTCACGGGGTACCTATGATTTCTCCCTCCAGTCACCTCAAGGCACAAGATCTCTCACTTAGCCACTCAAGAATACTCACTGAGCACCGACACATGCATTCGGGCACTGTGGGGACCAAAATCCCAGCTCCTGTTGCATGGAGCTAATAGATTTGCCAAGGAGACAGAGTTTGGAGTCTTTGAGGAGCTGAGAAGCCAGGGTTGTGGTGCAAGGTGGGCTGGGGGGGCCTCTTGGCAAGTTTGATGGCAGCCACACTGAGGTGACTCCAGTCAGTAGAGTGCAGCAGAGCTGAGAGACGCCACAAGGATGGCAGTGAGTGGAAGTCACAAAGCACTAGACAGCACGAGCGATCAGAAGCAGAGGAGACAGAGAGGAGAGGAAGCTGAAGGGCAGGAGCCGTGGAAGCGGCAGCAGCTGAGAAAGGCCGAGTTGCAAGGATGCTGAAGACACAGGAGCAGGGAAGAGATGCTGCAGCGTCTGAGGGGCCAGAAGCCGCAGGGTTGAGTGGGGAGGAGCCCAGAGGCAGTACTCCACAAGCCCTGCCGAGCCAACCAGAGCTTCATTCCTGCTCACAGACTCTGCCAGCGACGCAGGAGGTTGCCCAAGCACGCGTCTGGTCCTTGCACCCCAAGAGCACCAAACACAGGCCAAAGCTGCCATAAGCTGCCAGGAGCTGGCTACGGAGGCAGTTTCTTCAAGGCCTTCTGTGACAATTACCCGGACTGACCACAGCAGACCAAGATTCTGCCTGGAAGGTCTTCAGTGCAAGGAGCATTGGGTGGTAAATTGCAGGATTGGAGAGCTCAGAAAGCCACAGGAAAATTCCCGTCAGGGCCAGGAGCAGACGCAAGGGGAGAGAGGCCATGAATGGCTCCCTGGCTGGGAGGGGATAGAGGCAGCCGGAGCCCAGCTAGAGGGTATGGAGGAAAATAAAGAACTGATGGGACAAATGCCTGGAATCCCCGAGTGGAAAGGCTGGCAGGGAGGAAGGGAACTATGTGACCAGATGTTTGCTTTGCCTCCCGGATGGCAAGCACTCAAGCTGGAAAGTTTTCCCGGACCAGTGAGGTCAGAATCTCTGAGCAGTCCCTCTTCCAGAAAGCAAGATGGTGGTGTGGGCCAGACCCTGGGGACCCCTCGGGAAGGACGCAGGGGCCGGAGGCAGGCAGCTCGGTCGAGACGTCAGCCCTCCCTGTCTTTGGTCCCCTCTGAGAAAAACCTCTTCTGGACCGGAGGGAATGTGGCAACACACCATTTGCTCCCCAAGTTTACAGACCCGGCTCTGGAAGGAAGACCCACGGGAAGGGAACGGCATCCAACCGGAGGCCGGGAAATGTTTCCGTCGGTCTGCGGCGGGGGCTGGTGTTGGCGTGCCGCCTGCTCGTCCACAGCAGGATGGCATAAGTGAGGGCAAACAAAACGGGAGCCAATGCAGACAGCTTCCTAGGCTTTCTAATGAGAATGACCCAGAAACCAAGGCCAGGAGCAAGGCAGGAGCCCCCAGGGTGGGGTGGGGGTGAGGCGACCCTGTGGGAAAGCTGGCCAACTCCAGGGACCTGCTGAGTAGTGCAGGGTCTTGTGGAAACAAAGGGCAGACTCTGCTGAGGGTTTCCTTGTGTTTTGTGTGTGTGTGTGTGTGTGTGTGTGTACATGCATGCGTGGGCACACACCTGCGTGTGTGTGTGTGTTTTGTCTACTTCAATCCCCTCCTTGACTGCAGCCTCCAAGAGCTGGCACCTCTCTTCTCCGTAGGTGGTGGGACATCTCCCTAGAGACCCTTCCCTCCTTCCCCTCCTCCACTTCCTCCTCCTTGTTCTTCTCCGCCTTCTTTCCCCCCAGCTTTACTGAGATATAATTGACATCCAGCACTGTATAGGCTTCCTTGAAGTCTCAAACAGTATAGAATCTGCCTGCAATGTGGGAGACCTGGGTTCGATCCCTGGGTCGGGAAGATCCCTTGGAGAAGGAAATGGCAACCCACTTCAATATTCTTGCCTTGGAGAATCCCATGGACAGAAGAGATTGTGGTCTACAGTCCATGGGGTCTCAGAGTCAGATACGACTGAGCGACTGACATAGCACTGTATAGATTTAAGGGGTGTAACAATGATTCGACTCACATGGATCATGAGACCATTACTACAATAGGTATAGTAAACATCCATCATCTCATACAAGACAACACTGGAAGAAATAGAAAAAAATATATAGTTGTTCCTTGTGATAACTCTTAGAATGTATTCTCTAACAACTTTCATTTAAAACATACAGCAGTGTTAGTTATCCTTATTGTGTTATGCTTCACATCCCTAGCACTTATTTACCTTATAACTGGAAGTTTGTACCTTTGACCACCTTCATTTTATTCCCCTTCCCCTGTGCCCCCTACGTCTGCCTTTGGTAGCCACAAATCTCATCTTTTTTTCTGTGAGTTTGTTTTGAGAGTATATTGACCTACACTATGTTAATTCCTGGTGTACAACATAATGATTTGATATTACTATACATTTCAAAGTGATCACCACCATAAGTCTAGTTACATCACCATACAAAGACATTAGAGAATAATTGAGTATATTCCCCACGCAGTGCGTTTCATCACTTATTTTGTAACTGAAAGTCTTTACTTCTTAATCTCCTCACCTATTTCTCTCCTTTTCCCATGCCTCTCTCCCCTCTCACAACCACCTGCTTTTCTCTGTATCTATGAGTCTGTTTCTGTTTGGTTATGTTTATTTAAGAAAGCTGAGAGCTGAAGAATTGATGCTTTTGAACTGTGGTGTTGGAGAAGACTCTTGAGAGCCCCTTGGACTGCAGGGAGATCCAATCAGTCCAACATAAAGAAAATCAGTCCTGGGTGTTCATTGGAAGGACCGATGTTGAAGCTGAAACTCCAATACTTTGGCCACCTGATATGAAGAGCTGACTCATTGGAAAAGACCCTGATGCTGGGAAAGATTGAAGGCAGGAGGAGAAGGGGACAACAGAGGATGAGATGGTTGGATGGCCTCACTGACTCAATGGACATGGGTTTGGATGGACTCCAGGAACTGGTGATGGACAGGGAAGCCTGGCGTGCTGCGGATCATGGGGTCACAGAGTCGAACATGACTGAGCGACTGAACTGAACTGATTTGTTCATTTTGTTTAGATTTCACATACAAGTGAAGTCATAACAATATTTGTCTTTCTCTGTTTGACTTATTTCACTTGGCATAATACCCTCTAGGTCCATCCATGTTGTTGCAAATGGCAAGACTTCACTCCTTTTAATGGCTGAGTAATAGTCCAACCCTTCTTCTTCCTAACAAATCAGTTTAGCTGCAGTAATAAGCAACCACAGCGTCTCGGGGCCTCACAGTCATACACATTTCTTTTTCCCATACATCACCTGCAGCAGCTTGTCGGCTTTGGCTCCTGTGGCTTGGCCCCATGACTTCTCATTCCGGGGCCCTGGCTATAGGAGCTGCCCCAGGGTCAGCTCATTTTTCTGACACACTTCTGAAGCAAGTGCAATGATGGAAACTCTCTTTAAACTTCTGCTGAGATATGGAACACCTCATCACATGTATCCACAATCCATGGGCTGAATTGTGTTACATAGTCAAGCCCAAAGTCAGTGGGGTAAGAATGTACATTTCTCTCACAAGAAAGGAGGGTATTAATAAGTGCAAACTACTATGTTACTGAATGNTACACTATGTTAATTCCTGGTGTACAACATAATGATTTGATATTACTATACATTTCAAAGTGATCACCACCATAAGTCTAGTTACATCACCATACAAAGACATTAGAGAATAATTGAGTATATTCCCCACGCAGTGCGTTTCATCACTTATTTTGTAACTGAAAGTCTTTACTTCTTAATCTCCTCACCTATTTCTCTCCTTTTCCCATGCCTCTCTCCCCTCTCACAACCACCTGTTTTTCTCTGTATCTATGAGTCTGTTTCTGTTTGGTTATGTTTATTTAAGAAAGCTGAGAGCTGAAGAATTGATGCTTTTGAACTGTGGTGTTGGAGAAGACTCTTGAGAGCCCCTTGGACTGCAGGGAGATCCAATCAGTCCAACATAAAGAAAATCAGTCCTGGGTGTTCATTGGAAGGACCGATGTTGAAGCTGAAACTCCAATACTTTGGCCACCTGATATGAAGAGCTGACTCATTGGAAAAGACCCTGATGCTGGGAAAGATTGAAGGCAGGAGGAGAAGGGGACAACAGAGGATGAGATGGTTGGATGGCCTCACTGACTCAATGGACATGGGTTTGGATGGACTCCAGGAACTGGTGATGGACAGGGAAGCCTGGCGTGCTGCGGATCATGGGGTCACAGAGTCGAACACGACTGAGCGACTGAACTGAACTGATTTGTTCATTTTGTTTAGATTTCACATACAAGTGAAGTCATAACAATATTTGTCTTTCTCTGTTTGACTTATTTCACTTGGCATAATACCCTCTAGGTCCATCCATGTTGTTGCAAATGGCAAGACTTCACTCCTTTTAATGGCTGAGTAATAGTCCAACCCTTCTTCTTCCTAACAAATCAGTTTAGCTGCAGTAATAAGCAACCACAGCGTCTCAGGGCCTCACAGTCATACACATTTCTTTTTCCCACACATCACCTGCAGCAGCTTGTCGGCTTTGGCTCCTGTGGCTTGGCCCCATGACTTCTCATTCCGGGGCCCTGGCTATAGGAGCTGCCCCAGGGTCAGCTCATTTTTCTGACACACTTCTGAAGCAAGTGCAATGATGGAAACTCTCTTTAAACTTCTGCTGAGATATGGAACACCTCATCACATGTATCCACAATCCATGGGCTGAATTGTGTTACATAGTCAAGCCCAAAGTCAGTGGGGTAAGAATGTACATTTCTCTCACAAGAAAGGAGGGTGTTAATAAGTGCAAACTACTATGTTACTGAATGTTAATATAGTCTCCCTCGCTTCCAGCAGATCTTTCCACAACTCAGCAGTCTCCTTTGAGCAAGCTTGTTCTGCTCCCCTAACAAGCTTACAAAATAATAACCATGGCAAAAGCACACTTTCTCTGTGTCATTCTAAGTGCCTTATAGCATTCTTTGAGTTAAAACTCACCAGTCCCATGAGGTCAAGACCAGTGTTATCCCTGTTTCACATGGAAGAAAACTGAGGCTGAGAGGTTAAGCGACTGACCCAAAGTCACACAGCTGCTGAGGATCGGGTCTGGGATTCACCCTGAGGGCACCAAAGCCTGGACCTTCAAACCCAACGCTATACGGCTTCTTCCTATGAGGCTGTGCTGGGGTAGCAGCCCCATATGACAGACGTGTCAACTGAGGCTCAGAAAGGTGATTTGACCGGACCAAAGAGACACACTGTAAACAGAACTGAAATAGAAATGACCTGGTGCCCTCTCTTCCTCAGCAGTCCTCCCCGATACCAGGATGGGAGCACTGTTGCCCAGCAATCTGGGGAGGCCAACTCCCTTCCTGGCCTAGAGCCCTGCAGAGGGAGGGCCTGGTGATGGTGCCTGCCCAGACAGTTGGCTTTCTCGCACCGGTCAACCCAGAGGCCATGTACTGATTGGACTGCTGAGGGCCTTGGCAGGTTCCTCAACCTCTTTGAGCTTCACCATCCTGTCTACAACATGAGAGCCACAGACTTCCGAGTGTGATGCCCACCGCTAGTGACTGGCCTCACTTTCACTTGTCAGCTCCTCCACGCTGTGGTGGTGGTGATTTAATCGCTAAGTCTTATCCAACTCTTGCAACCCCATGGACTATAGACAACCAGGCTCCTCTATCTATGGAATTCTTCAGGCAAGAATACTGGAGTGGGCTGCCATTTCCTTCTCCAGGGTATCTTCCTGACCCAGGGATTGAACCTGGCTTTCTTACATTGCAAGCGGATTTTTACCAACTGAGCCCCCTTCACTCTAAATCCTGCTGAATTTCTTTGGTTAAAACACTCTTGGCCCCTGCCTTCAGTTTCTAACCCACACTCCATCCCCTCTCTTTAGGTTCATGTCACCTCCACTGTCTGCTCAGATGGTTTTGAGAGGAAGTGTGTGATGAGGTTGGGATCACAGTTCCACCTGGGCTTCAGCAAAGGACCTAATGGGCTAGCTCTCTGCACTATCCACCCGGATACACATATAGACGTCTGCACACACATGCACACATCACATGCACACGTATAAAATACACACACACATATATACCTGTACACAAATTTGCATGCACACGTCTCTATATGCACACATGTGTGCACACATACACATATGTACACACACACACAACACATGTATACATAAACACAGACACAGGTACACATATACGGAGACACACATAGGCACATGCACACACATATCCACACAAACACCACATACATGTACACATCTACACAAGACACTGGTGTATTTGTGTACACAAGTATCCACAAACACACACACGCACATGTCCATTAATAGACACGTGTATACACAAATATCACAGATATACTCACTCCATGCGTGCACAGCCATTGGTGGGGTGTGGCTTGTGGAGTATATAATGCTGTCTGTCAGCTACTCCTCCCTTGGAGGGCAAGTGCTCTTCTCGGGGTGGGCCCCTTCCATAGCCAGAGAACTGGACAGGACTGGAGGGCTTTTGGTGGTCAAGACCCTCCCGCAGCTGCATCTTGCAGGTGAGGAAACTGAGACTCAGAGAATAATTACAGCTAGTACGCAGTGCTTCAATATGCCAGGCTTGGGAGTGTCCCCGCTCTTCATAAGTATCAAACCACTAAACACACACAGACCCCCATTATCTTGTTTTTCCAAACTGGACACTCAGACCTAGAGAGTTACAAGTTAGTGGCCTCCCAGTGCGCAGTGGAGTCGGGCTCAGGCCCTAGCCTCAGCGCCCCTGCTCAGCTGAGCTGCCTCTCTGCCACCGACTACCATTGAGTAAGCCTGGGCAGAAGAACTGTGATGCCAAGTCAGGAGTCAGGGTAGACCCTGCTCCTGACCCCTGCTGCCTCAGCCAGCCTTCCCGAGAGGCACCGTTCACCACGAGGTAATTTACCGGGACACAAGGACACATGCCAGACAGGCGGGGCTGAGGAGGGAGGTGCCCGGGCTGCGGGGTGGTGTGTGCACTGTCTCTGCCCCTCCTGCTCTCGGGGCGTGGACGCCCCACCTCCCTGCCCTGAGAAGGGAGCCCAGTGTCCGAGCAGGCCACATGTCTGGTTTCTTTGGCGACTCAGCTCACATTCTCCTGGCTGTGCTTCCTGGGGCTTGATTTAAGTTTAATTCCAGCCGGAATGACTGGAAATACCAAGTATTTCACTAGGATTAGTGCTTGGCTGGAAGAGCGAACTGCCTCCACCGCAACCAGGTACCGTGGACCTCAGAGGAGCGTTAATCCTGAGGAAATCTCTGTGACTCAGCCCCGGTGGCTTCTCAGCCCCAGGAGGGCCAACCCAATTTACAGACGCCCAGGCTGGGGTCTGCTGAGCCAGGGAAGGGCAGAGGCCGACAGGATGGCTTGCTGAGTTCAGAGCAGCCCAGCACTCCCCTGCTCCCACCACAGGGACCCATTCTGGCCAGCCTCCACAGCACAGGCTGCAGGGAGAGTGGGGAGCAGAGGGCACGGGGCAGGCATACAGGATGGGCACTGGGATTCCCAGTGCCCTGTTTCCTGGGGACGAGAAGACACCGTGCGGTGGTCCAGGGCACATCTCCCAGTCTCACCAGGGCTTACAGCTTCTCGACCTTGGCCACCACATCTAACTGCCCTGAGCTGTGGTTTCTCATCTCTATGAGAAATGATAACATCACCTCCCACACAGAGCAGAGCGGATGAAGATTAAGTGAGGCAATGTTTTCAAAATGCATAGCACAGTGCCTGGCACACGGAAAGCCCCAGATAAATACTAGGCATCGGCATGAAACCTTCAGCTGTCACATCTGCCAAGCCTTCAACATTCTGTAAAAGAAACAGTCCAAAATGTGAAACACACCCCTTCTCAAAGGAATGGAGCTAGTTTTCCTTCCTATTTATTAGCTCCAGCCTGACGAAGGTCTCTACATACACGAAGGTCTCTACATACACGAAGGTCTCTTACTCTTCAGAGGAAGGTCTTCTAGCTGTGGACTCAGCCCCCCCTGGCAGCTCCTGGCTGACATGTAGCACTCGGAGCCTCCCTGTCACTGCCCAGGGCAAGGCATCCTTAACTGATGCCTCTGCCCTACCCCATCCATCTTCTCTGTCCTGGTTCCCAAGCCTGGCTCTGAGCAGACCCCTGCTGGTACCACAGGTGCCCTCTGAGGTGGAGCCCTGCTCTGAGCCCCACTTGGTGATCAGTGATCAGCTGGGAGGATTGACCTTCCTTCCATATGCTTAGCTTCACAGCTGGGGGCCTGTCACCCACAGATAGATCTCCACTAGTTCACTGGGCATTAGCTGCCCCCTGGAATCCTTGCTCTGCACCTGTTCTCTCCACAAGATCCTGGAGCAGTTCCAGACCCTGCCGTGTGGCTGGGGGAGTCCTGCAGTGCCTTGCAGCCAGGCCCAGACTATCATAGAAGGGGCAAACCCAGAAAGAGGCAGGCGCATTAGAGGGAAGAGAAGGCCTCGGGGAAAGGATGGCAGATGCAGAATGCCAAGGAAGGTTAATCAGGAATTTGAGGCTGAAAGCAGCCAGTGAATGATTGGCCACACTGCTTTCCAAGATGACTGTCTCCTTTCTCAGAATTTTCTGGTCCCCCCAGTAACCCAGCAAGGACTTTATCAATGATCATAGCTTTGTACCCATCATGGACCTTCAGTCCTCCAGGCCCTCCAAAACCTATTTTTTTTCTGCTGGTACCATGTGCAAAGTCCTGTTTATCCTTCAAAATCCAGCTCAAATGTCACCTCCTCCAGGAGGTTTTCCCTGAATACTCCCTCCCATGTTCAATCACACCCTCTTGGGGTGTCCCACAGTATGCTCTGTATCTGTGTATCTCTCTGTGTTGTGGTTTATTAGTTCGTATGTCATCTTCTCTGTTTTTCTCAGGACAGCGAGTGTGTCTTATCCATCTCCATGCCCTCAGCTCCTGTCACAAAGCTTAGCACTGACTGAAGGGTCAGCTAAAATTTGCCGACAAGGAAGGCAACAAGAACACCTTTTGACTCATCCTTCACACACACACATACACACACACACATACCCATCCCAGCAAAGCAAATCTGAAGGCCCAGCTCAAGGCCTCTGAGTGGCTGGATGTGTAAGATGAACATCAGGACAAGCTCCAAACATCACACAGCCTCACAGAAGTATCAGGATGTGCCTGCCATCTGGAAGTGTGAGTCAGAAGGAAGCTTCCAGAATGGCTCAGAAGTCACCCACTGGTGTCCTGCAGTGAGAAAGCCATCTTGGCAGATCTGGAGTACCGGAAGAATGAAGAATAAAAAGGCAGGAGTTCCCTGGTGGTCCAGTGGATAAGACTCCACCTGCCAATGCAGAGGACGTGGGTTTGATCCCTGGTCTGGGAAGAATCCCCATGATGCGGGGCAACTAAGCACCACAACTCCTGAGTCCACGCTCTACAGCCCGTGCTCTGCAGCAAGAGAAACCACCGCGATGAGAAACCTGCACACCGCAACTTGAGAGTACCCCGCTCGCCGCAACTAGAGAGAGCCTGCACGCAGCAACAAAGGCGAATTAGTTAATTAAAAGTAAAATAGTGGATTTGTTGTATGACTCAGGGAACTCAAACCGGGGCTCCACATCGACCTTTCTAGGTGCAATGGGGAGGGAGATGGAGGGAGGTTCAAGAGGGAGGGGACTTCTGTACATCTATGGCTGATTCATGTTGAGGTTTGACAGAAAACAACAACATTTTGTAAAGCAATTATCCTTTGATTAAAAAATTAATCAATACAAAAATAGATAAAAGAATGAAAAGGCAGAGTGTGGCCAGAGCTGAGAGGCTGTACTTGCAGGGAAGAGCAGAGGAGGAGCCCTGCAGGAAAAACCGAGCAAGGCGTGACCTCTAGCCCAGGGGGCTCCAGGCAGAAGGACAGCCTGGTAATGTCAGTCAAGCCAGGCACCTTGTGGGGACTCACACTGTCTCCTGAGAGCACTCTGCGATGCCAGCTCCAGGCCTGACTCCATCAAGACTGTCCTGCTGCGGCCACCACCAGTAGGGGTTGGCAGCTCCAAGTCTGCCTCTTGGCACCTAGCACATGCTGCTTCCACCTTATGGGGTCCTCTCCTCTCTGCCCCCCGCCCCACTGCCCGAACCCAATCTCAGTCACCATCGCCTCCCAGCTCCTAGCAGCCAGCCTCTGGGGCTGTGTCTCTTCCAGGCTTGCCCTCACAATGCAGCCAGATAGTCCCTGTTAACATGTGGATCAGAGCCTATTTAAAACTCTCCCGAGCAGCTCCTCCTCTGGAGGAGGCTGCTTTGGGGAAAAAGGCAGGCGGTCTGATGCATGAGAAACTCCCTGCCCAGCAGACCTGATGCCCTCTGCTCAGCTGTCCAACCGCTTCTCATCAGCCCCACCAAACGACCCGACCTCTGAGGCTCAGATGACAAAGCTCCTTTTTCCACCTGCTGCCCTTTAGGTCTGTCCCCCCAGCTGAGAGAGACCCCCCAGTATTCCCCAACCCTCCACCCCTTGTCTGTTATCTGTCTCTCTGGACTGGGAATTCTGAGCTCCAACTCCTGAGCACCACCAGGAATACGACAGTAAACCAAACAGAAAAATCACGTACTGGAGCATACTTAAGATGCTACATGAGTGTATATATGTACACAAGATGATGGTGCTGGGGAGAAAATATAAACAGGACAAAGAGGAGTAAATGCTGGTGGTGATTTAAACAGGATCTGAGGAGGGGAGGCACCAGTTGTTGGGAAACTTAGGGAACTTCGTGCTGTGGGGAAATGTTCTGTATCTTGACTGTAGCAGTGATCACACAGTTGCATACATTTGTCCAAATTCATCGAACTATACACTTTAAAGCGATGAATCCTGTCATACAAATTATATTCCCCAATGAGCCTGACATGATAAAAGAGTGCCCCAGACAACAGAAATCCAGAGGCAGGAGTGTTCCCAGCAGATCGGCACAGGATTGGAGGAGCCACAAGCCAGATGCTGTGTCCAGTGTGGGTATATATGTGGTGTGTATGCACGTGTGCACCTGTGTTCAGTGCTCTGGGTAGACCGGGGCATCAGCCTCCTTCCAGCTGTCTGCCCGGGGACAGCTCGTGTAGGCGGTGCCCATCAGCATCTATGCTGGCAGCCCCTGGAGGGCCGGGATTGTGCTCCACTCGTCTCTGCATCTCCAGGAGGAACTGAGGAGGTGCTCGGTACACAATGGGTAGAGCTTAAACGGTGCTGATTCCCACCAAACCACGTTGCAGGAATCCGAGGCTATCTGTGGCAGTGGACGCCACCTGCCTCCACCCCTACCCCACCGCCTCCAAGCTGGAGGGGCAGAGCCCAGCAAAGTTCATTGTGGATTTGGCCTGGGACAACCCCATCTCTGAGGCTCACCTGTCTCAAGAAGATGTGTAAGAAGGGGCTAGTCAAGTCGTGCTGTTTGTCAAGTGGATGCCAAGCTTGCTCCCTCTCTACCTGAGCCCAAGAGCTCCAGGTGGGGTGTGGGCTGGCAGCCCTAAACCTGGACTCTCTCATCCTCCTCTGTCTTCAGAGACAAGAAGTAAAAGTGTTAATCTCTCAGTTGTGTCCTACTCTTTGCGACCCCTTGGACTGTAGACCGCCAGGCTCCTCTGTCCATGAGATTTCCCAGGCAAGAATACTGGAGTAGGTTGCCATGCCCTCCTCCAGGGAATCTTCTCGACCCAGGTATGGAAACTGGGTCTCTTGCATTGCAGGCGAATTCTTTACCATCTGAGTCATCAGGGTAGCCTAGAGGGTAGAAAAAGGCTGACATGCAATTCATACACCTCTCCTCCTCAACTAGTCTCACATGAATGAGGTTGATGGCAGTGGCTTATCTGTGTGCTCACTTGTGGGGTAGGGGACTTCGCTTTGAAGACTCTGAGAGCTTACACTGGGAGAGGAGAGGAAACCCCACGTTTCTTGAGCAAATGCCATGTTTCAGGCACTGAGCCAGCACATCACACATGACTTTGCTTTATCTACACTGCAACCTGCAGGGCGCTGGGGTCCTCACTTACAGACACAAGAAATGGGTCAGAGTGGTTGAGTCGTTGTCCACAGCGAGCATGAAAGACAGAGGGCTTTCTGTTCCTAAGATATGAGCCCCCTCTGAGGTGAAGGGAGGAAGGGGCCACTGGGAGGAAAGCCACTTGCCAGGAGGAGCTGGGAAGGGATGGGGTAAGGGGTCGGGGGTGGCAGTGGCCGCACATAGGCTGCTTTGGCCAGAAACCAAGGGATGTCCCTGGGTTCTGAACCAAGAGGCTCTTTTTCCCCCAAACTAATTGTGGTAAGTCTGGTAGTACCCTGGGGTGGGAGGAGGGTCAGCTCGAGGCAAGGACAGTGGCCACAGCAGGAGTCTGAGCCAAGGGTGACTGGAGTACAAAATGGAGAGGAGTCTGGGAGACCTCATGTCCAGCTTGAGGACCACTAACCCTGATTCACTGGCTACCCAACTGGAGTCACGGTTCCTGAGGTCTGCAAGGCATGTGGCACTTTCCACGAACCTTCCAAGTGTCCACATGTGACCACGTTCTGTCTTGCTAGCAGCCTCCCAAGGGTGTCAGGGAGGTGAAGCAACAAGGGATGGAGGGGTTAAGAGGCTGCCAAGATCACACAGCAGTAAGTGGCAAATCAGGGCTAGAACAGCCCCCTCAAAGGGCAGCATCCATCTCCCATCCATCCATCTGTATAATCACCTGTGTGCTTCAGCAAGGTCTGGATAACCAGACTGGGTGGCCCTGGACAGAACTGGAAGAGCGCTAGAGCCTGAGTGTGCCCCCCACCCACCCAGGTTCATATGTTAAAGCCTAACCCCCATTGTGGGCTTCCCTGGTGCCTCAGACAGTAAAGAACCTGCCTGCAATGTAGGAGACCCAAGTTCAATCCCTGTGTTGGGAAGATCCCCTGGAGAAGGGAATGGCTACCCACTCCAGCATTCTTGCCAGGAAAATCCCATGTACAAAACATCCTGGAAGGCTACAGTCCATCTCAAAGAGTCAGACACAGCTGAGTGACTAACACACACACACACAGCCCCCAGTGTGATGGCATTTGGAGCTGGGGCCTTGGGGAGGAGCCTGGTTCCTGAGGGAAGAGTCCTCAGCAGCAAGATTAGCACTTTTGCAAAAGAAACTCTGGAGAGCTCCTTGCCTCTTGCACCATGTGAAGCCATGGCGAGAAGACAGCTGACTATGAACAAGGAAGTGGGCCCCATTAGGCAGAGTCGGCCAGCACTTTGCTGTAGAACTTCCCCGCCTCCAGAGCCATGAGAAGTAAATGTTTGTTGTTTAAGCCACCCAGTCTATGACATTTTTGTTACAGCAGCCTGAACAGAGTTCAGTCAGGCCAAGGGTACCAGGACCTCAGAGTCTGGAGGAATAATGTCAGTCTCCCTGTCTGTGCTCCCTGGGGCTCAGAGCTGAGCTGGCCAAAGCAAGTTGAGTCAATGGTCATTTGGTTTGGGAGCTGCCAAGGAAACATCTGTTTCCGCACTGGGGCTGGCAGACATGCTGAGACTGAAAACCATCCATCCTTCCCTCTAGCCAGCCAACAGCCAACAACCAGAACTCTAGTGTTTGCATGTATATNATGGCTGATTCATGTTGAGGTTTGACAGAAAACAACAACATTTTGTAAAGCAATTATCCTTTGATTAAAAAATTAATCAATACAAAAATAGATAAAAGAATGAAAAGGCAGAGTGTGGCCAGAGCTGAGAGGCTGTACTTGCAGGGAAGAGCAGAGGAGGAGCCCTGCAGGAAAAACCGAGCAAGGCGTGACCTCTAGCCCAGGGGGCTCCAGGCAGAAGGACAGCCTGGTAATGTCAGTCAAGCCAGGCACCTTGTGGGGACTCACACTGTCTCCTGAGAGCACTCTGCGATGCCAGCTCCAGGCCTGACTCCATCAAGACTGTCCTGCTGCGGCCACCACCAGTAGGGGTTGGCAGCTCCAAGTCTGCCTCTTGGCACCTAGCACATGCTGCTTCCACCTTATGGGGTCCTCTCCTCTCTGCCCCCCGCCCCACTGCCCGAACCCAATCTCAGTCACCATCGCCTCCCAGCTCCTAGCAGCCAGCCTCTGGGGCTGTGTCTCTTCCAGGCTTGCCCTCACAATGCAGCCAGATAGTCCCTGTTAACATGTGGATCAGAGCCTATTTAAAACTCTCCCGAGCAGCTCCTCCTCTGGAGGAGGCTGCTTTGGGGAAAAAGGCAGGCGGTCTGATGCATGAGAAACTCCCTGCCCAGCAGACCTGATGCCCTCTGCTCAGCTGTCCAACCGCTTCTCATCAGCCCCACCAAACGACCCGACCTCTGAGGCTCAGATGACAAAGCTCCTTTTTCCACCTGCTGCCCTTTAGGTCTGTCCCCCCAGCTGAGAGAGACCCCCCAGTATTCCCCAACCCTCCACCCCTTGTCTGTTATCTGTCTCTCTGGACTGGGAATTCTGAGCTCCAACTCCTGAGCACCACCAGGAATACGACAGTAAACCAAACAGAAAAATCACGTACTGGAGCATACTTAAGATGCTACATGAGTGTATATATGTACACAAGATGATGGTGCTGGGGAGAAAATATAAACAGGACAAAGAGGAGTAAATGCTGGTGGTGATTTAAACAGGATCTGAGGAGGGGAGGCACCAGTTGTTGGGAAACTTAGGGAACTTCGTGCTGTGGGGAAATGTTCTGTATCTTGACTGTAGCAGTGATCACACAGTTGCATACATTTGTCCAAATTCATCGAACTATACACTTTAAAGCGATGAATCCTGTCATACAAATTATATTCCCCAATGAGCCTGACATGATAAAAGAGTGCCCCAGACAACAGAAATCCAGAGGCAGGAGTGTTCCCAGCAGATCGGCACAGGATTGGAGGAGCCACAAGCCAGATGCTGTGTCCAGTGTGGGTATATATGTGGTGTGTATGCACGTGTGCACCTGTGTTCAGTGCTCTGGGTAGACCGGGGCATCAGCCTCCTTCCAGCTGTCTGCCCGGGGACAGCTCGTGTAGGCGGTGCCCATCAGCATCTATGCTGGCAGCCCCTGGAGGGCCGGGATTGTGCTCCACTCGTCTCTGCATCTCCAGGAGGAACTGAGGAGGTGCTCGGTACACAATGGGTAGAGCTTAAACGGTGCTGATTCCCACCAAACCACGTTGCAGGAATCCGAGGCTATCTGTGGCAGTGGACGCCACCTGCCTCCACCCCTACCCCACCGCCTCCAAGCTGGAGGGGCAGAGCCCAGCAAAGTTCATTGTGGATTTGGCCTGGGACAACCCCATCTCTGAGGCTCACCTGTCTCAAGAAGATGTGTAAGAAGGGGCTAGTCAAGTCGTGCTGTTTGTCAAGTGGATGCCAAGCTTGCTCCCTCTCTACCTGAGCCCAAGAGCTCCAGGTGGGGTGTGGGCTGGCAGCCCTAAACCTGGACTCTCTCATCCTCCTCTGTCTTCAGAGACAAGAAGTAAAAGTGTTAATCTCTCAGTTGTGTCCTACTCTTTGCGACCCCTTGGACTGTAGACCGCCAGGCTCCTCTGTCCATGAGATTTCCCAGGCAAGAATACTGGAGTAGGTTGCCATGCCCTCCTCCAGGGAATCTTCTCGACCCAGGTATGGAAACTGGGTCTCTTGCATTGCAGGCGAATTCTTTACCATCTGAGTCATCAGGGTAGCCTAGAGGGTAGAAAAAGGCTGACATGCAATTCATACACCTCTCCTCCTCAACTAGTCTCACATGAATGAGGTTGATGGCAGTGGCTTATCTGTGTGCTCACTTGTGGGGTAGGGGACTTCGCTTTGAAGACTCTGAGAGCTTACACTGGGAGAGGAGAGGAAACCCCACGTTTCTTGAGCAAATGCCATGTTTCAGGCACTGAGCCAGCACATCACACATGACTTTGCTTTATCTACACTGCAACCTGCAGGGCGCTGGGGTCCTCACTTACAGACACAAGAAATGGGTCAGAGTGGTTGAGTCGTTGTCCACAGCGAGCATGAAAGACAGAGGGCTTTCTGTTCCTAAGATATGAGCCCCCTCTGAGGTGAAGGGAGGAAGGGGCCACTGGGAGGAAAGCCACTTGCCAGGAGGAGCTGGGAAGGGATGGGGTAAGGGGTCGGGGGTGGCAGTGGCCGCACATAGGCTGCTTTGGCCAGAAACCAAGGGATGTCCCTGGGTTCTGAACCAAGAGGCTCTTTTTCCCCCAAACTAATTGTGGTAAGTCTGGTAGTACCCTGGGGTGGGAGGAGGGTCAGCTCGAGGCAAGGACAGTGGCCACAGCAGGAGTCTGAGCCAAGGGTGACTGGAGTACAAAATGGAGAGGAGTCTGGGAGACCTCATGTCCAGCTTGAGGACCACTAACCCTGATTCACTGGCTACCCAACTGGAGTCACGGTTCCTGAGGTCTGCAAGGCATGTGGCACTTTCCACGAACCTTCCAAGTGTCCACATGTGACCACGTTCTGTCTTGCTAGCAGCCTCCCAAGGGTGTCAGGGAGGTGAAGCAACAAGGGATGGAGGGGTTAAGAGGCTGCCAAGATCACACAGCAGTAAGTGGCAAATCAGGGCTAGAACAGCCCCCTCAAAGGGCAGCATCCATCTCCCATCCATCCATCTGTATAATCACCTGTGTGCTTCAGCAAGGTCTGGATAACCAGACTGGGTGGCCCTGGACAGAACTGGAAGAGCGCTAGAGCCTGAGTGTGCCCCCCACCCACCCAGGTTCATATGTTAAAGCCTAACCCCCATTGTGGGCTTCCCTGGTGCCTCAGACAGTAAAGAACCTGCCTGCAATGTAGGAGACCCAAGTTCAATCCCTGTGTTGGGAAGATCCCCTGGAGAAGGGAATGGCTACCCACTCCAGCATTCTTGCCAGGAAAATCCCATGTACAAAACATCCTGGAAGGCTACAGTCCATCTCAAAGAGTCAGACACAGCTGAGTGACTAACACACACACACACAGCCCCCAGTGTGATGGCATTTGGAGCTGGGGCCTTGGGGAGGAGCCTGGTTCCTGAGGGAAGAGTCCTCAGCAGCAAGATTAGCACTTTTGCAAAAGAAACTCTGGAGAGCTCCTTGCCTCTTGCACCATGTGAAGCCATGGCGAGAAGACAGCTGACTATGAACAAGGAAGTGGGCCCCATTAGGCAGAGTCGGCCAGCACTTTGCTGTAGAACTTCCCCGCCTCCAGAGCCATGAGAAGTAAATGTTTGTTGTTTAAGCCACCCAGTCTATGACATTTTTGTTACAGCAGCCTGAACAGAGTTCAGTCAGGCCAAGGGTACCAGGACCTCAGAGTCTGGAGGAATAATGTCAGTCTCCCTGTCTGTGCTCCCTGGGGCTCAGAGCTGAGCTGGCCAAAGCAAGTTGAGTCAATGGTCATTTGGTTTGGGAGCTGCCAAGGAAACATCTGTTTCCGCACTGGGGCTGGCAGACATGCTGAGACTGAAAACCATCCATCCTTCCCTCTAGCCAGCCAACAGCCAACAACCAGAACTCTAGTGTTTGCATGTATATACGCTGCTGCTGCTAAGTCGCTTCAGTCGTGTCCAACTCTGTGCGACCCCATAGATGGCAGCCCACCAGGCTCTCCCGTCCCTGGGATTCTCCAGGCAAGAACACTGGAGTGGGCTGCCATTGCCTTCTCCAATGCATGAAAGTGAAAAGTGAAAGTGAAGTCACTCAGTAGTGTCCGACTCTTCGCAAACCTGTGGACTGCCACCCACCAGGCTCCTCCGTCCATGGGATTTCCCAGCCAAGAGTGCTGGAGTGGGCTGCCACTGCATGTGTTTATGAGGAACCTCTAACCCTGGGTCATCGGTTATTCATAACTTCTCATCGGTTACCCCTTTGGGAGTGAGGGGTGAGGACCATGCTGGTGAGAGCCTGGAAGGAAAGGAAAGCCTGTCCTTCCCTGAACACAAATGCTAAGGCCTCTTGAGCTCTGCTAGGAAATCGAAGCTGCCTTCCACCCTCTCGCACCGCTCTAGGTGGTTACAGAGCCCCAGTCTGAGTTCGCTGAGTCGTACAGCGAATCCCCACTGGCCATCTATTTTACATATGGTAGCGTATACATTTCCATGCTGCTCTCTCCTGGGAGGTGGGAGGGAGGCTCAAGAGGGAGAGGACATAGGTACCCCTCTGGTGAATTCATGTCGACATATGGCGGAAATCAAACCAATATTGTAAAGCAATTATCCTTTCGTTAAGAATAAATAAATTTAAAAAACAAAAACTACTTTCTGTCTGGTCCCCACATTTACCTTCTCCCAGGTTCCCAGACAGGCATCCAACAGAAGAACCTTGGGGCCAATAAACTCAGGACATGGTCGTCCAGGCCTGAGTGAGCTGCTCCCTGATCCAGGCTCAGAGACGCATCCTTTGAACAGGAACCAGCCAACACTTGGTCACTCTTGTGCTTCCCAAGCCTATCATTCCCAGGCCCCTGTTTTGGGTGTGCAGTGCTTTTTAGCCTGGGGCACCAGCTGCGATAGAACTCCCTGTATATCACCATGCCAGGAAAATCTCCTACCTAAGGGCTTCCATTCCCCATTGTGGGTCAGCACTCAAGGGCTTTGCATGCACCCCTGCAGGGCTCCCAGAATCAAAGTGCTTTTCTCATAAGGGGCGTTTTTCAGTGTGCATCACGGAGAGCAGCTTTTGTGTTCCCCTTTTCAACAAATATTTATTGAGCTCCTTTATGGCTTTTCCCTTTGTTAAATAATTGCTTCATATGTACTCTGCAGCTGGATCCACAGGAAGCAAGCATTTCTCACCAGGACTAACACATTCCTGAGCCCTAGGCCCTTCCCTTGCTGCTCTCTTCATGGGCTAGAGGAAGGCTCCGGATCAGGGGTCCTGGCCAAACACAGAACCAAGCCAGATCAAGCCTTCTGCCGGTGAGGTGTGTGGGAGAAGAGGGAAGGGCTGGGGTTTCAGAGATGCCAGAGGGCGGCCTTACGAGGTGGGTGGTGATCATGAGGTGATCATGGACACAGGCCCAGGGAGAAGCCAGAAAGCCTGACAGAGCTGTGGCCTAACCAAAAGGCGAAGTAAGGGAGACTTCTTAGGCAGCCCAGTGGTTAAGGCTTCACCTTCCAATGCGGGGGCTGCAGGTTCGATCCCTGGTCAGAGAGCTAAGATCTCATAGGCCTCGTGGTCAAAAAAATAAAACATGAAAGAGAAGCAATATCATAATAAATTCAACAAAGACTTTAAAAATCGTTCACATCAAAAACAGACCAAGAAAGGCAGAAAGAAAAGAATGCTTTCTCTCTAAGGAGCAAAGAACCCCAGAACTCAGTCCAGATTTGGGGTCCCTTCCAGAGCTAAGGGCTAAGGAAGTAGAGGTGGTCCCGGGGAGAATGGCGAAGGGCAGGGGTCCATGGGCCAGACCAGGACAGAGAGCAGCAATGCCGTGACAGCGGGGGCTAGGGGGCTGCACACTGAGCCACACAGCACTCACCAGCCAACACAGACTCTCAGAGCCTTTTACTGGTGACACCCAGGCTGAGCGGTGCCAGATCTCAGCACTGACTTAGGTGGAACTAGGAGAAGGCCTGGGCTTCAAATGGCAACCTGCTCCAGTATTCTTGCCTGGAAAATTCCATGGACAGAATTGCCTGGAGGGCTATAGTCCATGGGGTCGCAAAGAGTCAGATATGACTGATTGCACACACCCAGGAGAAGGCCTAGGAGGGATGAGCCTAACACAGGGGTTCTCAGAGTGTGAATCACCCCAGAAATGGTTAGAAATGTAGACTCTCAGGCCCCACCCCAGACCCACTGAGTCAAAACCTCTGGGAGTGGGGCCTGTAGGGTGTTAACAACCCCTCCCCCACTGCCAGATAGGTGCTTTTAAGTTTGAGAGCCTCTGGTGTGAAGGAATCCCTGACTCTCTTTCCCTCCAGCATCCCAAGGCAGAGCTGCATCAGGGCAGACGGGGCCTGTAGACTTGAGTTCTTGAGAAACCCACACAAGAGCACAGGAAGCCTGTGGTTGGAGCGTGGTCGGAGTTCATGAGCCATGACCTCCCCTGGAGGGAAACCTGCCAGATCAAAGGCAGCAACTATCATCCTGCTACTGCACTGCTGGGTTTGCAGTCAGGCTCCCTGGGACTTGGGTCCATCTACCAACCTGCCACCCAGGAAGAGGCCTGGGCCAGACATAACATCCCATGCTGGGACTTCCCAGGCCCTGAACCAGACCCGTCAGGGCACCGTAAGTGCGCCACCTCCATTTCATCTCCTTTTCCCCTGACTCCAACCCTCTTGAATTGAATACTCTCAGTATCCTGGTTTTACAGATGCAGTTTCACAGTTTCAGAGAGTTCAGTACCACCTTAGTTGACACTGCTCACTCCTAGGCTGCAGGGGTGGGTCTTGAACCCCTTCTAGCTGCACACTGCTTCTCCTGATCTCAGCCCCCACTCCATAAGTCTTCACTGCAACGTTACTTGCTGCCCATCTCCACAGCTTGGGGGTGCAGACCAGCATCTCAGTGACCCTCAGGTTCCCTCTTAGGGTGAGCATTTGAGTTGGTTTTCTCATCCCAGAGCTTGTGAAAGTGTATATTTTGTCCAGCATCTCTCAGGAGTTTGCTTATGGAAGGAGTCTCTATTTCCGAGGCTTCCTTTCCTGGCCCTTCTCAGCCCAGCCCCACGCTGGCATCTGCAGCCATCTGCAGGAAGCATGGAGACCAGCAGAGGAAGTCCACCTTGCTTCTGGTGAGTCAGCCTGGTGGGGCCCCACACTGACAGGACCCGGCTTTGTGGGGCTCTTGACATCTCGTTTCCACTGTGTGCTCACACAAGGACCCCATTTGTGGAGGAAAACAGAGGTGACTGGTGGTACGTGGGCAGGACACCACAGGCCAGCCTCCCGCCTCATCCGTCCCCATGGCTGGAGGGAGCCCCTGTGCTACAGAGGGCAGCTCCCCGGTTCCGATGCTCCTGAGCCCCAGGCTCAGCCTGGGGGGCACGGCCAGGGTGCCCCAAGGCGGAGGGAAGGTGGATCTCAAAACTGTGCAGCTGCTAGTCGGAACGGCTAGAAAGGCAGACTGTTGGCCCACACTCAGACCTACTGAAGCAGACTCCTCGGGTGCAGCCAGGCAGTCTGTGTTCTAACAAGCCCTCCCGGCAACTGTGACGAGCGCTGCAGTGGGGGATTCTCAGACGGCCCCACCCGTGTTTGCAGCCTCCTCTCTCTGCACAGGCTCTCACCCTCACGCTGCCCTCCTGCTGTGCTCACGCTCCTCCTTCCACCAGCGTGTCCTCTTAGCTCTTCTCAGCGGCCAGCTCTAGGTTACCGTCTGTCATCCCTGACCCCCACAGGCTGCATCTCACGTCACTTCCTTTCACAGCTGTTTCCTTCCACATCTGACGTTCCCTTCCTACGCTTTATGTCTACTTTTCTAACACCAAAAAAATCAAAGCGTTTCTTCTCAGCGCACCTGCCTCTGCCTAATGTTTGTCAACTATTTACCACTGGGGATGTAGCAGCAGGCAAGCCATGGGAGCCCAGCTCTCACAGAGCTGGCAGTGAGGTGGGGACACCTGGAAGAGGTGGGCAAAGACCTTTGCTGATCTGTCTCTTTACTCAAGAAGCAACAGTTAGAACCAGACATGGAACAACAGACTGGTTCAAAACTGGGAAAGGAGTATGACAACGCTGTGTTTTTCACCCTGTTTTTTTTTTTAACTTATATTCAGAGTACATTGTGGCAAAATGCTGAGCTGGATGAAGCACAAGCTGGAATCAAGACTGCCAGGAGAAAAACCTCAGATATGAGGATGACACCACTCTAGAGACAGAAAGTGAAGAGGAACTGAAGAGCCTCTTGATGACAGTAAAGAGGAGAGTGAAAAAGCTGGCTTAAAACAACATTCAGAAAACTAAGATCATGACATCTGGTCCCATCACTTTATGGCAAATAGAAGGGGGAAAAGTGAAAGTAGTGACAGATTTTATTTTCTTGGGCTCCAAAATCAGCCAAAATCATGGTGACTGCAGCCATGAAATTAGAAGATGCTTGCTCTTTGGAAGAAAAGCTATGACAAACCTAGACAGTGTATCAAAAAGCAGAGACATCACTTTGCCGACCAAGGTCAATAGAGTCAAAGCTATGGTTTTTCCAGTAGTCACGTACGGATGTGAGAGTTGGGCTATAAGGAAAGTTGAGCACTGAAGAACTGATGCTTTCAAACTGTGATGCTGGAGAAGACTCTTGAGAGTCCCTTGGACAGCAAGAAGATTAAACCAGGTCAGTCCTAAAGGAAATCAACATTGTATATTCATTGGGAGGACTGATTCTGAAGTTGAAGCTCCAATACTTTGGCCACTTGATGAAAGGAGCTGACTCACTGGAAAGACCCCGATATTAGGAAAGATTGAAGGCCAAAGGAGAAGAGGGTGACAGAGGATGATATGGTTAGCATCACTGACTCAATGGACGTGAATTTGAACAAACTCCAGGAGAGAGTGAAGAACAGGGGAGTCTGGCATGCTGTAGTCCACAGTTTCCCAAAGAGTCAGACACAGCTTAGTGACTGAAGAAGAACAACTGTTCACTCTCAAGGCACCCATCAGGCCCTTTCTGAATATATCACCTCTGTGAGCACATGCTGTGCTCCACGTCATACCAGGCCAACACAGGGCTTCCTCCCCAGGCCAGGCCCAGGGCTCAGTGCCGCATCAGCAAACCAGGAGGTGATGAGCACAAGCCACACACACCCACACAAGTGTGCCCACACACTCCTCACAGCCCTGCTGAGGAGGGGGCAGAACACAGTGGGCATGGCTGTGCAGCACCCCAGATAATCTTGGGGTCCACATTCACCCTTAGTACTGATCACTCTTGATACCACAGGGAAGAGGTACAAGGAAACATCCCCCTTCACTGAACATAAAGGAAAATGGATAAAAGCCATCTTCCATCTTTTTTTTTTTAATTTTTTGTTTTCTAAAATGCTTTTATTGTTTTTTTTTTTTTTAGTAAATTAATTAATTTTTAATTTTGGCTGCTCTGGGTCTTCGCTGCTGTGAGCAAGCTTTCTCCATTTGCTGCGAGTAGGGGCTCCTCTTCGAGCAGTGCCTGGCCTTCTCCTTCTGTGGCTGCTCTCGATGGGTGCACAGGCTTTAGAGCTTCTGTAGCTGCAACACACGGGCAGCACAGGCTTACTCGCTCTGCAGCAAGTGGAATCTTCCCAGACCAGGGACTGAACCCACGCTCCCTGCTTTGGCAGGTGAGTTCCTATCCACTGGACCACCAAAGAAGACTTCCATCTGTTTTTTATACCTTGCCTCCTCTGATGGAGGCCAGCTCCTCATTAGGTTGTCGCAAGTGTTGCTGAATTCTCAGAGGCTGACCAGAGCTGGCCCCAGCCACGGGGTCTCAGGCTTTGCACCCTCCTGCCAATTCCAGATTGACTGACCAAGAGCACCTGTTTCCCATTGCCAGACAGTACAGCAGCTGTAAAGTGTGGCAGGTGAGGGTGTGGCCCATCGAGTCAGATTATCTGGAATCAAATCCCTAACTCACCACCAACTTACTCAGTGTGTGACCTTAGACGCAATTACTCAGCCTTTCTGTGCCTTCATTTCCTCATCATACTGTTAAGATGGGCATAATAACAAAGTCAATGTCATGGGATTTTTACCAGGATTAAATTGATTCATGCACACAATTTATTGAGCAAACATTCAATACATGTTAGGAATTGTGATGAATGGCTGGTTGGATGACTCAAAGTCTTGTATGTCTGAGGACTGGCATTTTCAAGCAGCGGATGTCACCTGAGATCTCAGCACAAATCTTCTGATAGGAGACTGTCTGCAGGATGGGTAACTCCCTCGTGATTGATTATCTACCTTACCAATTAAGCTTCCATTGGAAGGTGCCCTAGGGGCTTTCACAAACCCATAGAAAAGATTCATGCAATTGAATATGTCCAGTTACTAGTTAAGATGAGCTTTAACAAGTGGGAGGTAAGGTCAGTTTTCGGGGGAGCATCCAGACGGACGAGCCAGACGGACGCCCAGGCTGGTTACTGATCTACCTCCACTGGCGTTTCCATTACTGCTCACAGATGGGCTGATGTCTCACCTTTCTTTTCTGGAAGGGCGCTTGGCAACACACAAACAGTAAATGAGTTTCTACCCTTTCACCTACTAATTCCTCTTCCAGGAATCCACCTCAGGGAAACAAGCAGAGAGGTACACAAAAATTTATGCGTAAGTTTTTCCATCATAGCATTATTTGCATTTTAAAATAAAATAGGAACAAATGTCAAATACTAGAGAAGTTAATTCCGTTCCCTGGTGGTCTCGTGGCTAGGATTCGATGCTTTCACCGCTGAGGCCCAGGTTTGATTCCCAGTCGGGGAAGATGTGTTTGGGCTTCTTTGTTGGCTCAGAGGGTAAAGAGTCTCCCTGCAACGTGGGAGACCAGGGTTCAATCCCTGGATCAGGAAGATCCCCTGGAGAAGGAAATGGCAACCCACTCCAGTATTCTTGGCTGGAGGATCCCCATGGACAGAGGAGCCTGATGGGCTACAGTCCATAGGGCTGTGAAGAGTTGGACATGAAGGGAAATTAAAGGAGGTGCCTAGCCTTTAATAATCTCTTCACCCTGGAGTAGGAAATGACAACCCACTTCAGTATCCTTGCCTGGAAAATTCCATGGACAAAGGAGCCTGGTGGGCTCCAGTTCATGGGGTCGCAAAGAGTCGGACACGACTGAGTGCACACACTGAATCTCTTGAAGGATGTTTAATGATGGCACACAGGCTGGTGGGCCTTCATTTGCTCTTCTGTGAAGGAGGATGACCACACTCAATTCAAGGTTTCCCCCGAGCCTTCGCCCAGCCAGGCCCTGAACCCTATAGAGCACAGGCCACCTGTTAAGTGCTCAGTAGAGGGGCTGCCATGACTAGGAGCTCCCAGCAGCTCCTGGGAGGTAAAGGCCAGCCTTCCATTCCAAAAAGGTGCACGAGAGGCTGCAGGCTGGGAAAATGTCGATCGAGGCTCAGAGGTGCTGGTGTGTCTCTCCCGACATGCCTTTCCCATCCTCTTTGGCTGGCACCCCCTCCGCAGCCCCTGTCGGCTCTCACAGCACACTCTACGCATTACTGCCTCAGATCAGTCTGCCACCCATGAGCCCGGCTGGACCAACGTCACTCCAAGAGCCCAGCTTGAGAAAACAGATTCAGATCCTGACACCAGGACTCAGCGACTGTGTGAGCCTCGCAAGCCAGCCTTGTGGGGTCTCAGATTCTGTTTCTGTGGCTTCAGCCTGTTCTGTCCCGGAGAGTAGATAGGAAGCATCCATTCCTCTGGGAAGCACAGTGCCTTGCTCTGTGCCATTCTTTTCAAAAGAGGAAACTGAGGCTAGAAAGGGTTAAAAAAAATCCTGCTGGGGTTAGGTAGGGTTAGGTGGAGTTAGGTGGCCTGGGGTTAGGTGGCCATACATTCGGGAAGCACCGGCTCTTCCACAGTCTTAACCTTTCTTTTCTTATTTTTCAAAGAGATGTTTTAATGTGGACTATTTTTAAAGTCTTCAGTTAATTTGTCACAATATCGCTTCTGTGTTGTGTTTTGGTTTTTTTGGCCACAAGACACGTGGGGTCTNCCTGGGGTTAGGTGGCCATACATTCGGGAAGCACCGGCTCTTCCACAGTCTTAACCTTTCTTTTCTTATTTTTCAAAGAGATGTTTTAATGTGGACTATTTTTAAAGTCTTCAGTTAATTTGTCACAATATCGCTTCTGTGTTGTGTTTTGGTTTTTTTGGCCACAAGACACATGGGGTCTTAGCTCCCTGGCCAGGGATTGAACCAGCACACTGTGCATTGGAAGGTGAAGTCTTAGCCACTGGACCATCAAGGAAATCCTTTATTTAAAAAAAAAAATTCTTTTACAGTTTTATGAAACATAATACCTATGCCATAAAACTTACTCCTCTAACCTGTACAGTGGTTTTTAGTCTATTCATAGTTGTATCCCATCAATACACTCTAACTTCAGAACATTCTTATCACTCCCCCCCAAACAAACTTTGTCCCCACGAGCAGTCATTACCCATTTCCCTCCAAGTCCCCCTGCACAGGGCAGCCATCAATCTACTTCCTGTCTCTAGAGATTGTCCTAACCTGGACATTTTGTTTAACTGGAATTATACTGCATGGTCTTTCTGACTGGCTTCTTTCCTTTGGCATCATGTTTTCAAGGTTTGTTTATGTTGGGCATGAGTCAGCCCTTCATTCTTTTTTATGACTGAATAATATTCCATTGTGTGGATATGTTGGTTATTCATTCATCAGTTCCTGGACATAGGATTGTATTCACTGCTTAATAATTATGAACAATCCCACAATGAACATTTGTGTACAATGTCCTGTGTGGACATGTTTTCAATTTTCCTGGGCATACACCCAGGAGAGTAACTGCTGGGTCACCCTGCTTTACTGTGCTGTTTCTCAGAACTTTTTGACATAATGTGCATTTTCCAAACTTACTTGTCCAGGACATTTTTTTTTTCTCCCCAAAAGCATCTCGGATGACTTTGGGAAAGTCTTATTTAGCTCAACCCCTCATTTTGGGGAAACAGAAGCCCAGAAGGGTTCAGCACCCTATGAGGATCACACAGGAAGTGAGAGGCCCAGCCACTGCAGAAACAGTAAGGCTGTGTGACTATCTGCATAGGAAAGGCAAACCAGGAGGAACAAGAGTTACCCTTAAACGTGAAAGAAACTGAAGAAATCAAAAAGGAAGAGAAAGATGAACACGGCTCATACATTTAAACTTCTGAGCCTCAAGCTGTGCTGTGCTTGAGTCATGAGCAACTCCTTGTGATCCCATAGACTGTAGCCCGCCAGACTCCTCTGTCCATGGGATTTTCCAGACAAGAATACTGGAGTGGGTGCCATTTCCTGCTCCGGGCGGGGGTGGGGCGTTCCTGACCTGGGGATCGAACCTGAATTCTCTGTATCTCCTGCATTGGCCGGTGGACTCGTTACTGCTGAGCCACTTGGGAATTGACTGAATCTCAACCTGCATGTGAACAAAATTAGCAAGCAGATGATGACATGAAAATAGACTTCCGGTGTGGAGAAAAGGGAGCCCTCTTATGCTGTTGGTGGGAATGCAAACTAGTACAGCCACTATGGAGAACAGTGTGGAGATTCCTTAAACAACTGGAAATAGAACTGCCTTATGACCCAGCAATCCCACTGCTGGGCATACACACTGAGGAAACCAGAATTGAAAGAGACATGTGTACCCCGATGTTCAACACAGAACTGTTTATAATAGCCAGGACATGGAAGCAACCTAGATGTCCATCAGCAGACTAATGGATAACAAAGCTGTGGGTACATATACACAATGGAGTATTACCCAGCCATTAAAAAGAATACATTTGAATCAGTTCTAATGAGATGGATGAAACTGGAGCCGATTATACAGAGTGAAGTAAGCCAGAAAGAAAAACACCAATACAGTATAATAATACATATATATGGAATTTAGAAAGATGGTAATGATAATCCTGTATGTGAGACAGCAAAAGAGACACAGATGTATAGCACAGTCTTTTGGACTCTGTGGGAGAGGGAAAGGGTAGGATGATTTGGGAGAATGGGATTGAAACATGTATAATATCATATATGAAACGAATCGCCAGTCCAGGTTTGATGCAGGATACAGGATGCTTGGGGCTGGTGCACTGAGACGACCCAGAGGGATGGTAAGGGGAGGGAGGAGGGAGGGAGTTTCAGGATGGGAACATGTGTACACCCATGGCGGATTCATGTTGATGTATGGCAAAACCAATACAATATTGTAAAATAATTAGCCTCCAATTAAAATAAATTAATTTAAATTTAAAAAAAAATAGACTACCATAACCCAATCCTGGTTATATAGGAGAACAGCCTCAGAAAAGCGAACAATTCATAGGCCCAGAACCCACCCACAGAGAGGGATTTAAGTTTTAAAAGGTCATAGGTTATGGGCATCTAGAATTAAATGGTAGAGGACCTAGTGTTCATGTAATTAACAGATAAAGACTTATTACAAGATCAGTAAGAAAAAGTCCTGTACTGCAGCAGAAATGTGGAAAAATAGCAAACACATTATAGCAAAAACATATTATAAGAAATATGAAATAAATAAATAAGAAATATGAAAGTTCAACTCTACCTCTAGCCAAAGAAGTGGAGATGATATATTTATTCAGCATCTCCCATGTTCCATAGAGCTTACATTAAGGTGTGTCTGTGTGTTAGTTTCTCAGTCATGTCTGACTTTGAAATCCCCTAGACTGTAGCCTGCCAGGCTTCTCTCTCCATGGAATTTTCCAAGCAAGAATACTGGAGTGGGTTGCCATTTCCTACTCCAGAGGGTCTTCCTGATTCAGGGATTGAACCCAGGTCTCCTGCATTGCAGGCAGTTTCTTTACCATCTGAGCCACCGTGGAAGCCTCTCAACAGTTCCACGGTGTAGCCCCATCCTACAGATAAAGAAACCGAGACCAGGGCGCGGGGCCCGGCATGAGCAGGCATGCTCGGCGCTAGAGGCAATGCTGTGGCTGTGCCCACCCGTCTGCTGTGCCCGCCAGTCTGCTGTGCCCGCCAGTCTGCCCCTAGAACCTGAACTTAAACCAGCACAGCACGTGGAGTCAGAGGCGGGGGATTGGATTTACCCGTCGCACTGAAAACACGCGGGAAAAGTTAACTTTCCTCGTTGAAGAGGACCCGGGCAAAGAAATGCTTTCACCCACTGCTGGTGGAATTTCCAACTCTGGATAATCTCTCTGGATAACCATTTGGCAATATGTGGTGCCTGCCTTAACATGCAGATACTCTTTGATCCAGGACATCCACTGTTCTGAGGAATAAGTGCAGGTGAGGATATAGGCCATTCGAAACAAAGCGGAATCCTGACCCCATTTCACAGAATGAGGAAACAAGGACTCAGGAAGATGAGGAATATGCCAAAGTGTCTTGGCTCATAGAAGACTAGGGGTTGGCATGTGGAGTCAGAGGCCCTGAGCCAAGTCTAAGGGTGTGGCTGGCACCTCTCGGAGTCCAGGACTGTGTAGCCATCCAGGGGCCATGTACAGTTCCTGTTGTAACAATCCAACCCTCCCAGAAGCAGTGGACAGCCCCAGCAGAGCCAGGAGAGGGCTGAAGGCAGACATGACGGGGAGTAGGGTAGAGAGGGAGGGCCCACAAATGGAGTTTAACACAAGTCTCCCTGTAAAACAGAACGGAAACACTGTCAGGAGGAGAAGGGGGTGACAGAGGATGAGATGGTTGGATGGCATCGCTGACTCAAGAGACATGAGTTTGAGCAAATTGCAGGAGAGAGTGAAGGACAGAGAAGCCTGGCATGCTGCAGTCCACGGGGTCTGAGTCACACACAGCTGATCAACTGAACAAAAACTCCTTGCATAATAGGCATAGGTGTGCATGGTTATTCTTATTACCCAAGACTTCCCGTGGAGCAATCCCGAGTCCATCTCTGGCTCCAGAGTCCTGGAGGTCAGGGTCTGGGGCTTGCTCCTATCTTAATCCCAGCGCTTGGCCTGATGCCATCTGGATCACCAGAGGTCAGGGACAGAAAATGTTAAATATTTAATAACTGTTAGTTATTCTTCCGGAGAAGGCAATGGCACCCACTCCAGTACTCTTGCCTGGAAAATCCCATGGACGGAGGAGCCTGGTGGGCTGCAGTCCATGGGGTCGCTGGGAGTTGGACATGACTGAGTGACTTCATTTTCAGTTGTCACTTTCATGCACTGGAGAAGGAAATGGCAACCCACTCCAGTGTTCTTGCCTGGAGAATCCCAGGGACGGGGGAGCCTGGTGGGCTGCCGTCTATGGGGTCGCACAGAGTCGGGCACGACTGAAGCCACTCAGCAGCAGCAGCGGTTACTCTTCAGTGACCCTTGCCTGTCAGATCTGTTCTGCTGCAGGACAACGGCACCAAGGGTTGTTTGAGGCAGAAGTCCTCACAACAGAGGCTGGCTGGAAGGAGAGACCAGCCCTGTGCCTGGAGGTACCTGACCTGGGTTCCAAACCATATGACCTTTGGAAGTCACTTAGCTTTACTTCTCAGGTTCCTTATCTAGCAAATGGCTGCAGTGGTAGACTGGGTAGCCCAGAGGTATTAGGAAGATGACCAGCGTCATTTTGATTCCGGCATTTCAGGACCTGTCTCAAGCCAGAGGGTAGATGTGTGGTTTTCCCAGGGCTTTCCAGTCCCTTAAGATCACACACTGCTTCCCCATGGACCCATGTTCTAAACTCAGATGGTGCTGCATGGCTCTGAGCCAGGACTGGGAACTTGTCCTGAGCTGCTATGCCTCTGCCCCGTCTATGCGCTCTCCACGCGGCTTGACAGGGTCTCCTGAGGACAGCTGTGGTTGCTGTCCCACTCCGGCCCACCTAAAACCCACAGTCAGCACCTCTTGGGCTACCCAGGCAGATGGCAGCTCTCCCTGACCCTCCCTTCCCCACACCTCCCCTGCTATTCTCCATTCTGTCACCAAGGTGATGTTGAGCATGGTCTGTGAGAGCAGAAAACAGGTATCTTAGTTCTCCCAGATCCATTAGTCACTAAGCTGGAAGTGCCCTGGAGCCTGGAGCCTAAGTGTAGGCAGACACTGTGCACCCCCGGGGGCGGGGAGTGGGGCAGGTTTTGGAGGCCTGCTTGTTTGCTGACCTCTTTCAGCTCCATGTGTGTTGGCTGTGTCAGTTTGCTCAGAAGTGTCCAGTCAGCCCTGCAGGGTAGATCTGGCTGGGGAGACCTACCCTCAGCCCTGCAGGAGCTTCCAGAGGCAGGGAACATGGCCATTGCTCCCATAGCCCACTGTCCTTCCCCAAACTTCCCCCCTGCTGTCAAGCCACAGGATCTAGAATTCATTCTTTTTGTTTGTTTGTTTGTTTGTTTTCTTCCTTTTTATTTAAAAAACAAATATCTTGTATTGGAGTAAAGGTGATTTACAATGTTGTGATTGTTTCAAGTGGACAGAAGGGACTCAGCAATACATATATGTGTATCCATTCTCTCCCAAGGGCTTCCCTCCTGGCTCAGTGGTCAAGAATCTGCCTGGCAATGCAGGAAACCTGGGTTTGATCCCTGTGTGGGGAAGATCCCCTGGAGGAGGAAATGGCAACCCATTCCAGTATTCTTGCTGGGAAAATCCCATGGACAGAGGAGCCTGGTGGGCTACAGTCCATGGGGTCACAAAGAGTCAGACACAACAGAAGTGATGGAGCATGCATGCATGCATTCTTCCTCTAAACTCCCCTCCCATCCAGGCTGCCACATAACACCGAGCAAGCTCCCTGTACTATACAGTAGGCCCTTGTTGGTTTTCCATTTTAAATATAGCCTTTTGTATATGTCCATCCCAAACTCCCTAACTATCCCTTCCCTTCATCCTTCTCCCTTAACCCTAAGTTAGTTCTTTAAAGTCTGTGAGTCTCTTTCTGTTTTGTAAGTAATTTCATGTGCATCATTTCTTTTTAGATTCCACATATAAGGGATGTCATACAATATTTCTCCTTGTCTGTCTGACTTCCTTCACTCAGTGCGACAGTCTCTAGGACCATCCATGCCGCTTGCTTTGCTGTGCTCAGTCATGTCTGACCCTTTGCAACCCCATGGACTGTAGCCCGCCAGGGATTCACCAGGCAAGAACACTGGAGTGGGTTGCCATGCCCTCTTCCAGGGGATTTTCCCGACCCAGGGATTGAACCTGTTGCTTTTGGATCTCCTGCATTAACAGGCAGATTCTTTAACACTAGCGCCACCTAGGAGGTCCATCCATGCTACTTAGAATTCATTTTTTAACAAATACAATGCTATAGGCACTGGGCTAGATGTTTGAGAGACCAATTTCAGCCCCTGCCTCATAGAACTCAAGTTTAGTCCAGGCACCAACAGACAAAAAGAAAAATCACAACACAGTATAAGGAAAGCCTGCTTTGGGATTTTGGGGTGTGAGGTTGAAGCAGGAAGGCTTCCCCAAGGAGGGGATAGTATGTTGGATTGAATGGGGGCTGTGGAAGAGCTGCTTTGTGGAGCAGCTCTTATGTAGGGAGCTTCTTGTTTGATTGGTGATGTCTGTTATGGAGAGAAGATAATGTCTTGTGCCAAATACTCACTGACTCTGTGTTGGGCCTTAGCATGAACAAGGTCACCAGATTTGTTCTAAGGAGCTGACAAGTGGAACTCAGATTGTTTTGATTATAGCAAACATTTATTGTTTCTTATATGTCAGGCATAACCCCCAGATGATTTCACAACCGTCTGAGGTAAGAACTATTTTTATTTCTATTTTCTAGATGAGGAAATTGAAACCTAGAGAGGTTAAATAACTTGCCCCAAACCACAGTCATCAAATGTCAGTATTTAACCTCAGTGATCACTGGTTGAAAACCCTTCTTTTACAGAGGAGAAAAAGGAAGGTTGGAAGAGATGTGTTTTGCACCAGGCCATTCAGAACCAGATATGCAAACAACATCACTCTAATGGTGTCAAATCAATCCTGAATATTCATTGGAAGGACATGTTTATGCTGAAGCTCCAATACTTTGGCCACCTGATTCAAAGAGCCGATTCATTGGAAACGACCCTGATGTTGGGAAAGATTGAGGGCAGGAGAAGCGGGTGACAGAGGATGAGATGGTTAGTTGTATCATCGACCCAATGGACATGAATCTGAGCAAACTCCAGGAGATAGTGAAGGACAAGGAAGCCTGGCCTGCTGCAGTGCACGGGGTCGCAAAGGGTTGGAAAAGGCTGAACAACAATGACAGATTCAGAGCTGGAAGGATGAGGAGTGGGCCCAGACCCAGCCAGCTCAGGGTGGGCTGTGGGCAGCCAGTGCCTGTCCAGGTGTTGTTTAGAGTGCAGCCCTGAGTGGATCACTAACTACCCCAAACATCCATGTAACCATGTAAGGGTTCATTACTCTTTTTTTTGATGTGGACCATGTTAAAAGCTTTTTATTGAGTTTGTTACAATGTTACTTCTAGTTTATGTTTCGGTGTTTTGGCCTCAAGTCACCTGGGATCTTGGGCTTCCCTTGTAGCTCAGCTGGTAAAGAATCTGCCCGCAATGCCGGAGACCTGATTTCGATCCCCGGGTTGGGAAGATCCCCTGGAGAAGGGAAAGGCTACCCACTCCAGTATTCTGGCCTGGAGAATTCCATGGACTGTATAGTCCGCGGGGTCTCAAAGAGTCGGACACGACTGAGTGACTTTCACTTCACTTCACCTGGGATCTTAGCTCCCTGATGAGGGATCAACCCACACCCCCAGCCTTGGAAGGCGAAGTCTTAACCACTCAGCCATCAGAGAGGTCCTGTGTCCCCTGCAGTGCACCCTGCTCCCACTGTCTCATGGATTTTCCGTCTGAATAATAAACCTTGCTGAGTTTCGGCTGGGGACGAGGCTGCCGCAGTAGAAACAAAGACATTTCCCAGGCACCTTTGTGGAATGCGTGGCCACGTGACAGTTTAGGCTGAGAGAGATCAACAGAAACAACTCAAGGTCACTTCCCTAAAGACCAGCTTCTGTCCCCTTCCGGCCTTCTAAAAACAGAGACATGAGGGGCACACCGGATGTGGAAGGTGGCAGGCTGCCCCAGCACTGCTCCCTGAGTGGCCTCTGGGTCTCCTCAGGAGAAAGCGGAGTCCTTGACGTCTCGTGCAAGTGACGTAATACGCTTGTCAGGAGCCAGCATCACTTCAGCCCTAAACCAGCTCCACGCATCCACCCAACCGTAAGGCGCCTGGAGACCGAATCCTACCACGTGCCTGGAAGGTGGTGCGCCTGTGGCGAATAGCAGCAGTGAGGACCACAGCTTACTGTACTGCCCAGTTCTGCCTGGGCTGGTTCAGAGAAAGGCTGCCCTCGACTCCATGAAGTCCAAAAGCCACAGCCTCTAGAACCACGGCTCACAGACAGACTCATAGATCAGTGTGGGAGAGTAAAGGCCTCCTGGGTTCCCTGGGCCACATACACCCAGAAGCGCCAGGTGAGGGCAGAGCTGGGTACCAGCCTCTCCACTTCCAGGACCCCCTTTCCCCAGCCCCCGCCCACTTTTGCCTTCTCAACACCCAATCAGGACCTGACTCAGAACAGACACTCAGCCCCAGGTGATGGGTGGGTGGATGAAGGGAAGGCTGAGTGGCATGGTGGCAAGTAAAGCTTAGTCCTCCTTCTTGCAGGGGGGCCCGCCCAGGGCTTGTCTGCTTCCTTCCAGAGTCCAGACAGAGTTGCATTTGCTCCTCAAGTTTCTGAGTTGCATCTGAATCTTGGATTGATCTGATTTAATTCCATGGGCATAGATGGAGTCTCTGCCAGATGCCAGGCCCTTTCTGGGGCCACAGGAGGGGATCCTGCACAACCCCTGCTCTGGCTGGGGCTCTTGGCCTGGAAGGGCTGAGAGACAGTGCTAAGGAAGGAGCCACCCAAAGTAAAACCATCTGAGCAAGCAAGCGAGAGAGGACAGGAAGCAAGCAAGGATCCCGGAGCACAGGGAAGGAGCAAACACATCAGCAGCCTGGAGGCGGGGGAGGGGGAGAGAGCTGGGAAGATGTCCTGAAGAGGTGGCAGGTGAGCAAGGCCCTGCATGATGAGTGGCCACACGGGAAGGGAGGGATGCGGGTAGAGGGAACTGCCTGAGTGAAGCAGGAGGGCAGGCTCCAGGCCACGCAGGCAGAGCCAGGAGGACAGAGGCTCGCCTCTCCCTTCTAGCCTGGTGAAAGCTGACCCTCCCCACTGCTGAGAAGCGGAAGCCCTGGACAACTCTCACTGTTCTCTGGCTGTTTACCTTGGAGACCCATCTATCCCGCTGGGCCTCAGCTTCCTCCTGGTGAATGAGGGCCCTAAGCTGCATTAAGCCACCACAGGAGGAAGCTGTGTTGGGAGGCATGTCCATTGTTCCTAGGGGCTCTGCTGCCAGGCTCTGCTCTGTCCCTGGGGACTCTGACACCTGTTGGGCTGGGCTGGTCGGTTGGTTCCCTTGAGGCCTGGGACCTGGCATTCTCTCTAAAGGTGAAGTGGTGACGTCAGCCAGGGCCCCATGCACCTTTCCCACTGGCTCTTCTTCCTCTTCGCAGGTGCCGATGACAGAAATGGACCCTGGCAGCGGCGGGGAGAAAGGGCCTTTGACGAAGCGAGGCTGGGAGGGGCTCAGCTTTATTTGTTGACTATAAAAATGTCAGCTCCTTTGGGCAGCTTCTTGAATCAATATTTGCTGTTCTGAGGCTGAATTCAAATGCTCAGTAATCCATCAGCCTGGTTTCTTCCTCCCTCACCTGGATGAGGACTCACCCACAAATATTTGGTAGGGCTCTTCAGTGCCCGGGATGGGGAGCCTTCCCACCCCATCCCTCAGAGGGACTTCCCTGAGAGCCCTGTGGGCCAAAGGTAGCTCCCAGAAAGGAAGGTTCCAGGGGAAAGGATTTCTGGGTATCATTGGTTCATCTGAAAAATGGGTACAATAATAACTCCTCTTGCCCGTGGCATTATAGGCTAAAAATCCAAGAAGGGCTGTGTGAGTCTTTCAGCAGCATAACAAGCATAATAACGATGCTGGTGATGCTGGTGATGGTGGAAGCCATCTGCCAAAGCTTTCCACATGTTGCTGTGGGGCCACATTATCCTCTAATCCAGTCTCATGGCAGTGATCTGAGAGCAAACAGATTCTGGGACACTTTTCCTGGCGAACTTCCACACCAGCTGGTAGTTCTCAGCCTCCAGAAGCTGCCCACCTCAGGCCTCTTTCTGATAAGGGGCCAGTGAATGTTCGTGGTGAAACATGGGACTCTGAAGGTAGGTGGATCCTGATTCTCCACCGAGTGCTGTGTGCCTTTTGGCCGATTACTTAACCTCTCTGAACCTCAGATCCTCTCCTGCAAGATGGAACAGCAAGGCTAACCCTGAAGAGTTAAGGGGGCTCAGAGACACTGCACATCCCACATCCAGCAGAGCACTGGGTGTACAGTAGGCGCATCACAAGTATTCATGCTCCTGTTCCACAGTTGCTGGCTTGCAATCTAACACGACTCTCCCCCTCACACACTGTCCTGGGCATCAGCCTGGACAACACCCTCCTCAGAAACCATGAGGCTTCTTAGCTGGCACATGAGAGACTATTACTGTAGAGACCACTCCCAAGTTACTGTCCCCTGCCTTTGTTTAGCTTCTGAATCGGCTTGGCTGCCAGAGTTGGCAAGCAGTTTGCTACCTGCAAGGCACAGACATGCATTTGGGACAGGTGGAAGCCTGGAGTGTGATGCTAAGAGTAGCCTTGGAGGGAGGGGTACAGACTCACATGGCACCAGCCTGAGGCTCATAGCATCGCTGCAGATGGACGCAGGGCCCCACAGACTCTCCCAACCCGCTGCCATTTGTCACGAGGTTTCAATAAGAGGGCTGTGCCTTTGCGGAGACAAGGGGAAGAATCTCATGAGCTGGAGGGAATTAAGAAATGATACAACTGCTTCAGCAAATGGGAAGCTTCTTTAAAAGCTAAACAGACAGTTACTCTATTTTATGAAGAACAATAACAAAACCATACCCTTGCCTTTGGAATATATTTAAAAATGTATCTTTTAAAATTGAAATTATAAAGGTAAATGGTTGAAGAGTCAAGTGACTCAGTAAGATAAAAACCTGAACCAGCAGGGAGGAGGAAGGGGACACGTATGCCTATGGCCGACTCATGCAGGTGTATGGCAAAAACCGTCGCTGCATTGTAATTAGGCTCCAATTAAAGTAAATAAATCAATTAAATATTTTAAAAGAATTGTCTTCAATTCCCCATTTCCTTTTTCCAAGAGGGTCATCATTTTCTCAATTCTATTTGTTCCTTCCTTTTGTTTGACTTTTCATGTTGGAAGATGAGAATTTAGGTCTCTTTAACCATCACTACCACACGTGGAGAAGGAAATGGCAACCCACTGCAGTATTCTTGCCTGGAGAATCCCATGGACTGGGGAGCCTGGCAGGCTACTATCCATGGGGTCGCAAGAGTTGGACACGACTTAGCGACTAAACTACTACTACTACTACCACACATACCAATATCTCTTCCCCTACCATCCTTCTGGGGTGGCTACATCTCGGTTTTTGTTGGATATTTAGTACTCACAATGCTCTGACAAAACACTACTAATGGCTGAGCCGTGTACTATATACTAATATTATTTTTCCTTTCTTGCACTACTTTTAGTTTCTGTTGAAGTATCTCAATTACTCATTTGTTCAGTTTTAATCTCAGCCTCAGTTCAGTTCAGTCGCTCAGTCATGTCCAACTCTTTGTGACCCCATGAATCGCAGCACGCCAGGCCTCCCTGTCCATCACCAACTCCCAGAGTTCACTCAGACTCATGCCCCTCGAGTCAGTGATGCCATCCAGCCATCTCATGCTTGGCCGTCCCCTTCTCTTCCTGCTCCTAATCCCTCCCAACATCAGAGTCTTTTCCAATGACTCAATTCTTCCCATGAAGTGGCCACAGTACTGTAGTTTCAGCTTGAGCATCATTCCTTCCAAAGAAATCCCAGGGTCAATCTCCTTCAGAATGGACTGGTTGGATCTCCTTGCAGTCCAGGGGACTCTCAAGAGTCTTCTCTAACACCACAGTTCAAAAGCATCAATTCTTCGGTGCTCAGCCTTCTTCACAGTCCAACTCTCACATCCAAACGCTCCCTGGTGGTCTAGTGGTTAGGATTCGGCTCTCTCAACTCTCACATCCATACGTGAAGACTGGATCTTGATTGGGTCTGGACCTTAGTCGGCAAAGTAATATCTCTGCTTTTGAATATGCTGTCTAGGTTGGTCATAACTTTTCTTCCAAGGAGTAAGCGTCTTTGAATTTCATGGCTGCAGTCACCATCTGAAGTGATTTTGGAGCCCCCCAAAATAAAGTCTGACACTGTTTCCACTGTTTCCCTGTCTATTTCCCATGAAGTGATGGGACTGGATGCCATGATCTTCGTTTTCTGAATGTTGAGCTTTAAGCCAACTTTTTCACTCTCCTCTTTCACTTTCATCAAGAGGCTCTTTAGTTCCTCTTCACTTTCTGCCATAAGGGTGGTGTNGGATGCCATGATCTTCGTTTTCTGAATGTTGAGCTTTAAGCCAACTTGTTCACTTTCATCAAGAGGCTCTTTAGTTCTTCTTCACTTTCTGCCATAAAGGTGGTGTCATCTGCATATCTGAGGTTATTGATATTTCTCCCAGCAATCGTGATTCCAGCTTGTGTTTCTTCCAGTCCAGCATTTCTCATGATGTATTCTGCATATAAGTTAAATAAGCAGGGTGACAGTATACAGCCTTGACGTACTCCTTTTCCTATTTGGAACCAGTCTGTTGTTCCATGTCCAGTTCTAACATTTGCTTCCTGGCCTGCATATAGATTTCATATTAAGTCTTTGAAATTCAGCATGTATTTTGTACCCTCTGAACATTTCAACTCATTCTAGCCACCATCCAAGAATTTAGCCACCGGTGGCTAGTGACACCTGGTTTGGACAGCATAACTCTGTATGGCTAATTGTAATGAACCATGAACTTGGCAGGACTCCAGTACCACTTTAGAACTAGTCAAGACCCTTGTGATGCCACAACAAGCCACCAGGGAACAGTGACCTTCTCTCACCATTGATGCCGCTGGGGGGAGGGGTGAAGAATCTTTACTTCTTAATATTCATCAACTGGTTGTTATATATAGTTTAAATGGAGAAAAGCAATATTAGGGAAATTAAGGTGTTTATGTACAAATCTAGACTGAATTTCCTTTCCCTCATCCCAGCTGAAACTTTCCTGGGAGCCTTATATCAGCACAAGCTCTCAAATTCCATCTGCTCTTTGGGTTTCCTTTAACCTGAAAGACTGTCCCAGTATCCCGAATCCCCAGCACATAGCTACACCTTGATAGATGCCTATGTCTGTTACACTAATCTGAGTTAATCTCTAAATAGTAATGGAAAAGGTAGAACTTTGTGTCTCTTCAGTGAAAATAAAACTTATTCTTGATAGGCAGGGACACTGTTCCAGAAAATCTTCTATATCAAGTTCTCTGTTTCATCCTGGGAAAGCTTATTCAACCTCTTGATATAGTCTTAGTGAACAAAAATCTTATTTCCTAAAAGAGTTGTAATTTCCCAACTGTTACAGTATTCTTTCACTGTCACAACTATGTGCTCTAAATGATATCTCATGGGTGCTGTAAAAATATTAGCAATTGTCATCATGAATGTTACATTCTTCTGTGGAAAAGCTAATGACATGAATATAATTTTTCAAAGAGAGGGCAACATACAGTTTATATCTTTATCTGATGGACAAATATAGATAAGAAGGAGTTAAATCTATTTTTTTTAATGTGTAACTATCCCTTGTGGCTCAGCTGGTAAAGAATCTGCTTGTAATGCAGGGGACCTGGATTCAATCCCTGGGTTGGGAAAACCCTCTGGAGAAGGGAAAAACTACCCACTCTTGTATTCTAACCTAGACAATTCCATGGACTGTATAAGTCCATGGGGTCACAAAGAGTTAGACACAACTGAGCGACTTTCACTTCACTTCATTCAATTAAAAAATATATATATATTGGAGTATGTTGACTTACAATGCTGTGTTATTTTCAGGTGCACAGCAAAGTGAACCAGTTATACATATGTGTATATGTATATTTCCATTATTTTTAGACTCTTTTCCCATATAGGTTATTACAGAATATGAATATAGTTCCCTGTGCTATATAGTAGATCCCTATTAATTAGTTATCTGTTCTATATATAGTAGTGTATATTTGTTAGTCTCAGTCTCCCAGTTTATCAATTCCCCCAGGTTTTTTTCTTTGGCAATCATGTTTGAGTTCAAGATCTGTGAGTCTGTTTCTGTTTTGTAAATAAGTTCATTTGCATCATTTCTAATTAGATTCTACATATAAGTGATGTCATGTGATAATTGTCTGTCTCTGTCTGACTTCACTTAGCATAATAATCTCTAGGTACATCCATGTTGCTGCAAATGGCATTATTTATTTTTTTTATGGAAATCTGTTTAAATATATAAGTCTTGTCATTGGCATTTCCATCCTAGAGTCATCAACGATGAATTTTCAGGGTACAGAGGTGTGCTCGAAAAAATACATATAAGTCAGCCTGTGTAAGTTTAGGCAAGTTACTTAAGCTCTTTCAGCCTCCATTTCCTTATCTGTGAACTTAGGAAAAGAGTAATGCCTATGCCTAATTCACAGTATGTAACAGAGGCTAAGTTAGATAAGGCATAGGTCATGCTTAGAAAGGGGATAGTTCAGTTCTGTTCAGTCGCTCAGCCGTATCCGACTCTTTGCAACCCCACGAATCACAGCACGCCAGGCCTCCCCGTCCAACACCAACTCCCGGAGTTCACTCAAACTCCTTTCCATCGNTCTAGAGAAGATGCCAAAATTTGTAGGCATGCAATAAAATCTTAGATCCAGATGAAAAACAATTTTTTAACAACTTCAAAGCATCATGTTTATTTTTTTTAATTATTTTTAAATTTTTTGGCTGCATTGTGGGATCGTAGTTCTGTGACCATGAATTGAACCCAGGCCTCTGGCAATGAGAGTGCCAAGCTCTAACCACTGTACTACCAGGGAATTTCCCAGATGAAAATCTATAGAAGATTTTATTATTCTGAAACCCAGTTATGTTACTTCATTTCCACACTTGTTTATCCTCAGTTTAAAGAGATACAAATCTAAATGAGAACAAAAATCTGAAGTTTTCTTATGAAAATATAGCTACAATATAAAACTCCACTTTGCTTCAATCAGATGGCATCTTCATCAGCAACTAACTCTTCAAGTAGGTCTTAAAATAAGCATTATCTTAGTTGCAGCAGAGACAAGGAAGGATTAATATGTCAGGAGCATCATTACCATCAGAGGTACCATGATGCTGGCAAGAAGACACTAAAAATAGCTGCTGTTCCACCCAACCTTAGTTGAAACTGAGCATCTGTTTTAATGACATATATAATGATCATAGGAGTAATTGAGCATCTTGACGAGCTGACAAATTTCATTCCTGCATTATAATGTCAAACTTTAAAAATTGACTTTTAATAATAAAATTATATTACTGGGACTTCCCTGGCAGTCCAGTGGTTAAGACTCCACATTTCCAATGTAGGGAGCGTGGGTTTGATATCTGGTCAAGGGACTAAGATCCCACATGCTGCATGCTGTGGCCAAAAAAAAAAAAAAATTATTCAGTTCGGTTCAGACACTCAGTCGTGTCTGACTCTTTGCGACCCCATGAATCGCAGCACGCCAGGCCTCCCTGTCCATCACCAGCTCCCAGAGTTCACTCAAACTCACGTCCACTGAGTCGGTGATGCNTGGGTTCCACCCCTGGTCTGGGAACTAAGATCTCTTGGGCTGCATGCTGTGGCCAAAAAAAAAAAAAAAAATTATTCAGTTCGGTTCAGACACTCAGTCGTGTCTGACTCTTTGCGACCCCATGAATCGCAGCACGCCAGGCCTCCCTGTCCATCACCAGCTCCCAGAGTTCACTCAAACTCACGTCCACTGAGTCGGTGATGCCATCCAGCCATCTCATCCTCTGTCATCCCTTTCTCCTCCTGCCCCCAATCCCTCCCAGCATCAGAGTCTTTTCCAATGAGTCAACTCTTCGCATGAGGTGGCCAAAGTACTGGAGCTTCAGCTTTAACATCATTGCTTCCAAAGAACACCCAGGGTTTAAAAACAAAATTGCTGGTTTAGTCGTGTGTCTCAGAAGTTCATTCAACAAATGGTGACTTATGACTTCAGCCAAGAGCCAATTTAGCTTGGCCATTCTTCAGCATCTCTTCTTAGGTGGTAAAATTTTAAGAGCTGGCTTGTCTGAAAAATGTCTTTACTTTAGCCTCTTCCTTGATAGTTTGAGCAAATATAAAATTCTGGGTTGGAAATAATTTTCCCACCAGATATTTAAAGTAATGCTCTCGATGTTCTTGTTTCCGAGGTTACTATTGAGAAATCAAATCTCTTCTGTTCCTGAACTTTTTATCTGACTTTTATCCACTTGACCCTCTTCAGGAGCTCTTCAGACTTTCTTCTTTGTTCACACTGTTCAGAAACGCCAGTTTCACGTACGTGGTCTATTTTCATCTCTTGTGATGGGCACTCAAAGGCCTCCCAATGTATTGATGCATGCTTGTTAGTTTCAGGCCTCTTTCTTGATCTCTTTGATGACTTCCTCCTCTATTTTCTTTCACAGGAACCGCTATTATTTGAATGTTGTCCTTCCCACGCCTCCGGAGCTGCCTTCCGCCTCTTGAATTGAGATATCCATTAAAGCCCAAATGAAAGGTTTTGTATTTATCTAAAATTTTTCCTTATTTTGTTGGAAAAAGAGCAAACCAAAGAAGAAAGACTAGTGGGTGGATGTGGATGGAAATATAGCTGGAGTTGGCCGGTTTCTCTTTCGCGGCTCCCTCCTGTCACCAAAACAAGCTCACACCTGACAACAGAAGGAGAAGCTGGCCCCCACCCCAGACAACCTGGTTTCCATTCTCAGATTTACCACTTACTGCTGAGGCCAGCCACCAGTTTCTAGACTGGTGTCTCCTCATCAGTAAAAAGAAATGTGCAAAATAGTAACCCATCAGCGTAGTCAAACAGTCTTGCCTCCCATGGTGAAGGGTGAAGGACTTGTGACAGCAGTGTTTTGAAAAATTTACTGCAGCAACATTAGAGTTGGTAGTTTTAAGTACTGTGTGTGTGTGTTGGTGTTTCTCTCTCTCTGTTTTTCTAGTTACTGAGAGAGCAGAGCCACAAATGACAATCCCAGAGACAGGGTTCCAACTTGACAATTTGACAACCACCTTCACTGACAGCAGGCTTAGAAGGCCTGGACCACTTAGAGTACTAATGATGTCGATTGTAAGTGAAAAAAGGTCAGCTTCTCGCGGTTCCAGAGGCCTTCACATTGAGCTCGGAGTTCATGCCTGGTTTTGGTACAATGGCTTACATGTCCCTGCTTGAGCTCACAGGCTTGAGGTTGTCATTTTGACTTTATCTTAGGATAACCACTGGTGGCTCAGAAGGTAAAGAATCTGCCTGCAGCGCAGGAGACCTGGGTTGGATTCCCGAGCCAGGAGGGACATAGCAACCCACTCCAGTATTCTTGTCTGGGAAATGCTATGGACAGAGCAGCCTGGTGGGCTACAGTCCGTGGGGTTGCACTGAGCAACCACCACTAGGATAACTGACAGTGTCTTTTATATCTCCACCCTGCCTGTCCCTGCTGTCACTGCCACAGCCTCAGCTCAGACCTTCCTAGCCTAGACGATGCTGACGCTTCCTAACAGTTATTCCTGCCTCCCATCTCATCCCTTAGTCCACACTCCACGGTATAGGCCACTTCATCTTCCTAAACCACAAGTCAGATGAGTCACACTCTCTTTATGTCAAACCCCTTCATAGGGGCACTTAACTTTTCCCTGTCCTTATCCACTCACTCTTGCTTGTCATTAACAGCATATCACTGTTGTTGTTTTTTTTTTTTAAAAAAAACAATTTCTGTCTTTCTCCATTTTTCCTTTTTTAAAACAATTTGCCAAGTTACTTTCTATATTTCTTTTTTTTTCCCTTTCTTTAAACATTTGAAATGTTCACATGCTGTTTTTGTTCTTTCAGTGGTTACCTTCAAAGTTTATCATACATCTTAATGACCCAAATAACCACAACAGTGTCATCACTTACCTAGAGCCAGACATCCTGGAGAGTGAGGTCAAGTGGGCCTTAGGAAGCATCACTATGAACAAAGCTAGTGGAGGTGATGGAATTCCAGCGGAGCTATTTCAAATCCTAAAAGATAATGCTGTTAAAGTGCTGCAGTCAATATGCCAGCAAATTTGGAAAATTCAGCAGTGGCCACAAGACTGGAAAATGTCAGTTTTCATTCCAGTCCCAGAGAAAGGCAATGCCAAAGAATAGTCAAACTACTGCACAATTACACTCATCTCACACGCTAACAAAATGCTCAAAATTCTCCAAGAGAGGCTTCAACAGTATGTGAACCATGAACTTCCAGATGTTCAAGCTAGATTTAGAAAAAGCAGAGGAACAAGAAGTCAAATTGCCAACATCCACTGGATCATAGAAAAAGCAAGAGAATTCAGAAAAACATCTACTTCTGCCTCACTGACTATGCCAAAGCCTTTGACTGTGTGGATCACAACAAACTGTGGAAAATTCTGAAAGAGATGGGAATACCAGACACCTGACCTGCCTCCTAAGCAACCTGTATGGGGCCAAGAAGCAACAGTTAGAACTGGCCATGGAACAACACATTGGTTCCAAATTGGGAAAGGAGCACATCAAGGCTGTGTTCTGTCACCTTGCATATTTAACTTATATGCAAAGTACATCATGCAAAAATCCAAGATGGATGAAGCAAGCTGGAATTAAGATTGCTGAGAGAAATATCAATAATCTCAGATATGCAGATGATACCACCTTTATGGCAGAAAGAGAAGAGAAACTAAAGAGCCTCTTGATGAAAGTGAAAGAGGAAAGTGAAAAAGCTGGCTTAAAACTCAGCATTCAAGAAACTAAGATCATGATATCTGGTCCCATCACTTCATGGCAAATAGATGGGGAAACAATGGAAACATTGACAGACTTTATTTCCTTCAGTTCCAGAATCACTGTAGATGGTGACTGCAGGCATGAAATGAAAAAACATTTTTTCCTTGGAAAAAAAGCTATGACAAACCTAGACAACATACTAAAAAGCAGAGACATTACTTTGCCAACAAATGTCCATCTAGTCAAAGCTATGTGTAGTCATAGTCATGTGGGGATGTGAGAGTTGGACTATAAAGAAAGCTGAGTGCTGATGCTTTTGAACTGTGGTGTTGGAGAAAACTCTTGAGAGTCCCTTGGACTGCAAAGAAGTCAAACCAGTCAATCCTAAAAGAAATCAGTCCTGAATATTTATTGGAAGGACAGATGCTGAAGCTGAAGCTCCAATACTTTGGCCACCTCATGCAAAGTAGTGACTCATTCGAAAAGACCCTGATGCTGGGAAAGATTGAAGGCAGGAGGAGAAGGGGGCGACAGAGGATGAGATGGTTGGATGGCACCACCAACTTAATGGACATGAGTTTGAGCAAGCTCTGGGAGATAGTGGAGGACAGGAAAGCCGGGCATGCTGCAGTTCATGGGGTCGCAAAGAGTCGGGCATGACTGAGCGACTAAACTGAACTGAACTGACATCTTCCTTCCTCTCCTAGAATTCAGGTCCCTTCCTTCCTCTCTGAACTCAGATAGTGCTGTTTGAATATTTTTTAACTCAGCAAAGACATTTTTGAGTTTATTGATATTGTTACCGTTTATTTGCTTCCCATTTTCCTTCCCATTTTCTTCCCTAAAGTTTTTTTTTTTTTAATGTTTATGTATCTCTATTCTTAGCTGTGCTGGGTCTTTGGTACTGCGTGCGGGCTTTCTTCTAGTTGCCGTGAGCGGAGACTAGTCGTGGTGCATGAGCTTCTCGTTGCTGTGGCTTCTCCTGTTGCAAAGCACAGGTCCCAGGGTGCCTGGGCTCAGTATTTGTGGTGCGCAGGCTTAGTTGCTCTGCAGCATTTGGGGTCTTCCCAGATCAGGACTCAAACCTGTGTCTCCTGCATTGGCAGGTGGATTCTTTACCACGGAGCCACCAGAGAAGCCCCTGGAATTTATTTTTTTTTAATACTTCTCTTGGTGGTAAATGTTCTCAATTTTGTCTGTTTCCTGTAAATACTTTGCCCTATTCTTGAGCAATACTTTTGCAAAGCGTACAAGTCTAAGTTGACAGCTATTTTCACTCAATCCTTTATGGTCCATCTTCTGGCTTCTATTGTTCTGCTGAGAAGTCTGACGAATCACTCTCATGTTAAATCCTTCCATGCTAGCATTATTCTGATCGTCCTTTTAAAGAGATCTGTCATCTCTTTCTGGCTGCTTTCAAGGTCTTCTCCCCATCTTTGATGTTTTCTCCTTTCTCTACAATGTGTCCCGACACAGATCTCTTTTTTGTTTGTCTTGTTCCCTGAAGTTCAAATGCAAGCATCCCAACTGCCTGCTCAGTATCTCCACTCGGCAATCTAATGGCATTTTACACATGCCACATTCAGACATGAGCCCCTGAAGTCCCCCGCCCCCAGCCTTGCTCCTGATGCTATTTTCCTGTATCAGAAAGGTCAACTTATGTTTGTTCCTCAAATTGAAAATATTTCACAAGTCCTCCTTGCTTCACTTCTTGACCTTTTAAAGTTTATTCTAATCCACAGCCACAATCTTCTCTTAAAAACACAAACTGGATCATCTGAGCCCCTGTCCAAATCCACCAGCGGCATGACCCAAATTCCGATGTCGGCTCTTCTAACCTGGCCTCTGCTTGCTTCCCNCTGTGCATTATCTTGGCAAAACTCTCTTAGTCTTGCCCTGCTTCATTCCACATTCCAAGGCCAAATATGCCTGTTACTCCCAGTGTTTCTTGATTTCCTACTTTGGCATTCCAGTCCCCTATAATGAAAAGGACATCTTTTTTGGGTGTTAGTTCTAAAATGTCTTGTATGGCAAAACCAATACAATATTGTAAAGTAAAAATAAATGAATAAGTAAAAGTTAAACAAACAAATGGCAGAGTAATTCTCTTATATCCTTGCCACAAAAAGATAACTGCAGTTAACTCAGGGTTTTTTTCCTCTGTGTTTTAACAAAGTGTCCTAAGATACAGTTTTAAAACTGACTGGTTCACATATATTAATATATTTGTGTCATGAATAACAAAACTGTACAGAACACTTCATGAAATGATACATGATGAAATTGAAAAACCACTTTGAGGATCAACCAATGCCTTGATTTTACCCCCTTTTGGTTTCATTTCCTTACATGTAAAACAAGGAAGTTTTAGAACTAGTTTTCTTGGTTCTTTGCTGCCCTGAACGTCTGTATTAAATTTTTTCTACTTCTTTTGGAATTATTACTCCAATCTGCTACTAATGAACATAATTAAAAAATAGCAACTAACTTTGCAAACTTATTTCAGCTTGGATACATGGATTTTTCATATTTAATTCTCCTTAAAAAATCTGTATTATCTTCCTTTTACAGAAAAAAAAATTAAGATTTTCTTAGGGTTAAGAAATTGAAATTCTCTTGAGGGAACGGGAGAATGGGAAATTATTGCTCAATGGTTACAGAGATTGTTTGGAGTGATGAAAAAGTTTTGGAGATAGATATTGGTGATGGTTGAACACTGTCAACATAATTATTAACACTACTGGGTTATACACAAATATGGCTAAAGTGGCAAACTTTATATTACAAAAAACTTTTTTAAGATATTTGTTAAGTCAGCCAATAGCACTCTTTTTAAACAGACTTAATGGGGTACAACTGGCATAACATGCTATGAATTGAAGCAGTATATGGTATGATATATGCATACACTGTGTAATGATTACAATAGTCAGTAACACATTCATCACCTCACACACATTTTTTGGTATGAGACGGTGTTAAACCTTCTAGTAACTTTCAAGTAGGTTTCCATGTTGTTAACAACTTTCCATGTTTTTAACTGCAGCCATCATGCTATACATTACAACCCTTCAACTTACCTTACAAATGGAAGTTTGTACCATTTGACCAACATCTCCCTACCCCTCAGACTCTGGCAATCACCAATGTACTGCTTCTATGAACCCATACTCTTTAACATGAATGCTATTTGCACGTTGACAGTGTTTTGTAACCCAATGAAATAATGGTGAAAATCTGACCCCTGACAGAGGCTCAGATTTTATAATAGTCACTCAAGCTTCCGAAAAGGTAAGTCCATAATTAATTTTAATACATCTAATACTTCAAATTTCCTAGTTAAAATTTTTGATCATTAAAATCCACTGTGGCAGGAAGATGATGACTTCAGGGATGTAAACTGGTTGTTATTTTGGCTTTATACTACTCTATTTGATTCAGGGGTACAGTTTTAAATATCCTGTGCTTTTACAGTATTGATAGGTTAAACCACTATCTATATTATAGCTGATTCTATTCCTCAAGTCCTGTAGGCCTGTTTTTGCTCAAGAATCACTTAAGAAGAGTCAGATAACAGGAGATCCAGTGATTATATAATTTTTTAGCTTGATGGTCTCAGAGGTTGGACTAGACTAGATAAAACAGTCACACAGGCCTATAGTTTGCTTTCTTAAAATTAGATGGCATGAAAATTTCATCTGGCAAGCTCTCATCTTTCTGTAACATTGAGGAAGATTAGCTGAACCAAAACAAATAACTCTCTGAATGCTCCCAGTCTCCCAACTGAAAGTCCAAGTTGTTCTAGAAACAGGAAGACTGAACTGTGCTGTCATCAGTGGGTACAAATAAAGGATAAACAGACTTTTCACTTAAAGAACATCTTTATTTAGTCTTTAATATACAATATTACCTTTAATTTATAAAAATTACGTATGGAGGACATAACTGGAAATCAGTTCAGGAGTGGCCGGTGGGTACCGATTTAGGAGGTTATACTTGCCCCACTTATTAGTTTAGGGAAAAATTATACCAGTAAATTTGAAATCAGTAACATTGAGAAATGGCATTTCAACTTCTGAATCCAGTATTAAAACTGCTGATGCTTTATTCAACTTATCCAACAAAAACTAATTTCTAAATTTTCTAAAAAATAACTTTTCCCAAGAGGTGAGCTTATCTCCATGGATTTTTCTGGTATATAATTTGCAGTAGAAGTCTGTAGCTTTCAAACAGCTGCAACACATTTTTAATTATTTAAAATCTTCTGCATATTAACATGTACGTATGTGGGTGTACATGTCTGTGTACTCACACTTACATTCACACTGATTCACATGAGCCAAAGCCATCTGTATTGTATGCTGGACCTAGAAAGGTAATTCATTTATGGTGTGTGTTCTCCCTGTCATTCGGAGTACAGGCTTCCCCTCTTCTAGGATTTCCAAATATAGTGAAATATTTGCTAAACTTCTTTGTGAAAAAAGCTATCCTCAGGAAGCTCGGTGCACTGCAATGTACATACGTACTAGCAATGTGCTATCGTGTAATTTCATGAGTTCTGCTGGGCTCAAAAGTTAAAGTGGATTAGTTGTTAAGCAGTTAAAAGGCTGAGGATGCTTTAATTTAAACATAATGCACAATGACATTCTGAAATACTTTTGACTTGAAAACGATTTAGCAAGTGCAAGAAGAGAAGAGAACTCTTCTTTTGGACACATCTTTTTCTCTGCATTTCTCAGATTTAGGCTGTTGCACAGGCAACAAGGGCAAGAGTACCTTTCTGCAGTCTAAAAAGGAACAGTAGTCGCCACATGGCAACTGAGCCACATAACCCATTTCCTGTTGCTTAAAATTTTTTCAAGTGATTGACTTCTGTAGCACAAAGGTCAGAAATATAATTTCACATTCTTGTCATAGGGCCCTAAGTGTATTCAAGTGGAGGAATTTTGCAGCTCCAGCCATCCAGAGTCCTAGTCCAAAGGTCAATGAGCAGGCAGAACCTGGAGCAAATATACTAATTTTGATACCACAGAGACCCTTCCTTTTTTACATGGAGACTCTGGAATTGTGGCATTAAATGACAAGAAAGGATAAGGGCTGACAACATACCCCACAAACAAACAAAATGCCTCTTTCAAGACAGCTGTACCATACTGAAACCTGAAAAGCCTCCAGAGAATAGCTATTTTCAAGAAAATATATAGCTTTAGGTTACACAAATACATATGATCATACATACACAACTTTTTTTTTTGCTTTAAAAATGAATTATGTATTCAAAACACGGATAAAAGATGCATATCAAAGATTATAGGGTCTTACACAAATTAAAATTGGGATCAAGAGTTAACAACTGATCCATGGGCCAAATCTAGTCCTCCATGCTCCAGAAAATAAAGTTTTATTGGAAAACAGCCACCGACACCCCTTCCTTTACATGTTGTCTATACTTGCTTTGATGGCTCAAAAGCAGAACTGAGTAGTAGAGATAGAGACTGTATGGCTCACAAAGCCTGAAATATTCACCGTCTGGCTCTCTGGAGGAAAGCTTGCTAATCCATAGATCACAGAGAACATGACCTGAATGAGTTGAAGGAACAGAAAGTCATCTTCATCAATGTTCCGGAACCAAGCACATTAAAATATCTCCAGATCATATTTGGTTACTCAAATATTCTGCTTAAAATCTGTGTAGCCAAAAGTAGTTAACAATAGTGTTTGTTAATTAACAGAGACAATACTAAAAATCTTTCTGTGTATCATTGTATTTATGTATGTATCTACATAAAGAGTGGATTAAGGTATGAGCTAGCCAATCTGAGTGTAAGGAAACCTAAAGAAAAATAAGAACTCAAAATACCATTACTAGGAACTGTTATTAGGAACTTAGAAATATTTCAGTATATTCTTCTTTTATATTTAACAGCATGAGACCATTACTAGGAACCACAGCAGAGCATAAACAATTTACAACTAACTGCAAATTTTACCTATTATGTGACAAAATTTTTTGAATATAAAATAACCAGCATTTCTATAAAACATTAACTTTTAATTATGTAATTAAAGTGATAATAGCAAAATAAGAATGTTTTTATTTCTAAAGTAGATATTTTAGTCAAAGTTGCATCAGAAATCAAGTATTTCTTTTGACATTTTTCAAGAGACTTTCGTTATTAACTACAATTATAGCTGTTAGTAGTATATAGTAACACATTGTTTAAAATATATTATAAACCATTTCTTTTCTTCTTTAATTTAAAGGAAATATAAAATTAAGGATTTTGTAACATGAATCATACTGTAAAACACTTAAAATGGTATGAACAACTCTTATACAGAAAATGCCACTGGAATCACAAAGTGTTCTAACACTTGAAAGTGCCAAGCACAGTGCTTGGCACACATTAGGTATGCTGTGCTTGTTCACTCACTCACTCACTCACTCACTCATTCATTCACAAGGAATCCACACCTAAAGAGAAACTCCAAGGGCAAGCACAACAAATTTTACCAACAAATTTGAAGTTTTGACAAAGACTTTGGCAATGGAGAACGGGAGAGATGTTACTGATCAAAATTTCAAACTGCTTGGTTAAAATCTACCAACTGAAGCCCTGGGTTGTCCTAGAAAACATCACAGAGAATCAGGGTCAATATTCCACAACAGAAATATATTCCTTCAATACCCAGGTTTTGCTTTTATACATAAACATCTATTCAAAGACAAGAATAAGTTGGGGTCAGACATAAGATAGCACATCTCTGAAACCCAGCAGATCCTGTGACTGGGTACCTATTTTTCTGCACTGAGACTTCTTTTTGGTTGGGACCACATTCTCTTGGTTTTAACAACTTAATACTGGTTTGAACCAAAAACATGATTCTAAAATTCTAAAAGAAAGAAAAATAAATATAGAAGGTAGATGGGTGTTCAACATCTATTTTTTTCTCTTGTATACCAAATGATTTATCTACTCTGCACATTTGTGCCAAAGGCACAAAGTAATATGTCTGTTTCTGAGGAGGCACCTGGAAAGGAGCATTTCTAGGCTCTTTGCAGAAGGTCTTAAAAATGTAACGAATGCTTAACCTGAGTTATAAGGTCTACAAAATGCAAAGGACTGCAAAGGACAGAAAAAAATAAAGAATAAGCTCAGAAACTAGCAGAATATGGGAATAATATAGGATAAGGATTGATCTTGGAGAAAAGAAAATTTTAAATCCTTAACAAAAATAAAACATGAAAACTGGCAACTCGTAGCTGACTTAAATGTAATTGCCTTTGGTATTCAGAGAAGAAAAAAAAAGAAAAAGGAAGCATTGTCATAAGCTCTAGTCTCCTCACCATCACAAGGAAGATAAGGAGATGATGAAGACTCTTTCTTTGTCCTTCTCAAGAGTTTTTGCTTGTACCACAACTAGCCATGCTCATACACCTCTGTCTTTTCTTGAGCTCCAGAAAGACAAACAGAGCACTTGGTGTGGGAGTTTTGTCTTCTCATTCCTTGAGAAGTTCCTGGGGAACCAAGAAGGTTCCTTTACTCTGCATTCTTCTAAACGAAGTGAGGAAGTGTTCACTGCCATCTACAAAGCTGTTCTGGGTCTTTTGCCAAGTCAAGTTATTCATTTTTTTAAAGTGACTCATAAGTGGGCTTGTGCTATTTTTAGGAGCAAAGCTAATGTTTTCTGAGAACCAAACACTTTTCCTTTCTCTTCTAAAGTTAGTCATCTACCCTTTTCATTCAAAATTTTTAGTTTTTCAACTAGTAAAAGATATTATAATTTCAAAATATGTACTAAAATTTAAGTTTCCTAAAGATTTAAATAATGCAACTGGCTCTACATCCTTACTTTCTATGTATAGTGAAAATCTTGAGGTGGTTATCATTTATGGATCATCTTCTGAACTCTGTGAACTGTTTGACTATTTGTGGTATAAGATGAACCCCCTGAAAATATTTAATCATATTAATTTACTAAATCTTTTTCCAATATAAATCTACCACATGCTAATAAAAAAATTTAAAAAATTATCAAAATAAGACAATAAACCTTCAGAACTCTAAAGTGGGCTTCCTACACATTGTTTTATGAAATCTTCAAATTCATAGTAAATACTAGACCAATACCACTACTCCCAACTATTACTGCCAATGGAGGTTGTTTGTATTAAGTGTAAGGAAGAAAAAGTGTCTTGTACTGTGACACAAATTTAAGGTGCAGAAAATTTATAAGCCTTATTTATCTTTTAGTTCCTGATAAAATTTAAGTTATTCCCCCAAAAATATAAAGAAATATTGCAAAATCTATTGATGGTAAGAGAAAGCCCCTTTGATATATTTCAAATCTAGTGTAATATAATTAAATTATACCACATTTGAATTACTAAATATTACTTTGAAACTACTCTAATTCTTTGGATTTGTATAAATATCCTTGGAGAAAACAAGTTGAATTTATTTTTTACATAAAATGTTTATGAAAAGCTCACTCATCTGATGGGATAATAAAGGATCTCCTATCCCAAAAACAGTTAAGGAAGTTTCACTACATTTTGTTTTTGATTTAATAAATTGTGAAAGTAATCTGGTTCATCAAGGTAAATTCAGAGCTGCATAATAGTGCAGTGAATTTTGCTAAGCCACACAAACAGCTGAAAATTGAGGGAGTCTACTAAGGTCAAAGTGAACAAAATTTACTTGGTAGATTTGCTGGTTTGAAAAAATAATCTCCTACCAACAAAACCAAGGCTTTCTCTTAGAACAGGTTTCAAGGCAACAAACTGCAGCATGTTCCCCACTTTTTGTCATGCTACCAACACGAGACTGAACAACATGCACGGAATTCCAAACCTAGGCTCGTAAGTAGTGGTGATGATAAATAGTAGTTTCAATGATTCCATATGGAGACAAAGACTTGAAGAGTATTCTTTGTGAATCATGTCCCCAGAGAAATCAAATTTAACCAAGAAATTTCAACAGATTAGACTGCGATTTGAAATGGCTGCCAGGCTGCATCTAATGGGAACTTGAACATTCAGAGAGGGGGGATAGGTATTCTGTTTCTTTTTCCAGTCTTCTGCGGCCTATGCAGTTGTATTGTTCTTTTGCTCTTATTTATTTTAATCCATTCCATTATTAAAAATGGAGGGGAAAAGAGGACAAACAATGTGTAAATATTGTGATTTGAGAGCTGCTCCACTTTGGGAGGAAACACATGTGTAATTGGTTCCAAAGGCCATCTCCAACTCCTGCAAGGTGCTCCACATTCTTGGCTTATTCTTAGGAAGTATAGCCTCCAGATTCCAGGACTCTAGAAACAACAGCAACAGGCATAATTTTTCAAGTGACCATCTCATTAAGAATCAAAGCACATCAGGTCTCTGTCCTACATACACCAGAATATGTTTTGGTCAGGTATAAAATGGAATTATTTCAAAGTTGAAATATCTACAAGTTGAAAAGTCTTGCAGGCAATAGTCATGTTCCACCCTGCCAGGTTGACTTAAGAGGTCCAGGTTTCCAAAAGGCCCCTTTCCAGACTAATTTATGTAGTGGTCCATGTAAACAAAACACAGGTGAGAATGGTCTTTCTGGAGCTGCATTCATCGAACAGCAGGATTTCTTGAAAGTGTGGTGTTGGCTAAATGCAACACGGGCAGAGGGTGAGCCTCTGTATTAAATACCCAGTGGTCTAAAGGTAAAAGGTCATCACCGGAGAAGAGCAGATACAAATACCTGAAAATTTAAAGGAAAAAAAAAAATGAGTTTCAACTAGAATTCAACAAGATCAGGTGATCTCAGTTATAATGGGAGAGTACACCAGTAACCTATTTTGAGCAACTTTGATGAAAAACACACCAGAAAATGAACCTCAGTCATTCAAATGATTAAAAACACAAAAGCAATATATTCCAGAAAAGTGCCTAATAAAACCCAGTAAGATGAACAACTAGACCTCTGAAGGAAGGCAGTTAAAAAGCAAATTCCACATACCTGTCTGAAGCACATAAAACAATAATGCTGTAAAATGGCATAAAACAAACCAATCCATGGTTTTTTAGAGACAGTCCTTTAAAATTCAGATGTAATATCAATCATATGTTGTGGCAACTTACAGAGATCACAGTATAACTACAAATTAATGTGTATGTGTGTGTGTGTTAGTCACTCAGTCTTGTCCGACTGTTTGGGACCTCATGGATTGCAGCCTGACAGGCTCCTTTAAGGGTCCATGGGATTTCCTAGGCAAGGATATTGGAGTGGGTTGCCACTCCCTTCTCCAGGGTATCTTCCCAACCCAGGGATCAAACCCAGATTAATAAACACTAAAGAAAGTAAGTGAAGCATATTATTTGGACACAGCAATGACTTTATATACTCCTAATACATTAGTTTTTATAGTTCTTGGAGCAGATATTACAAACTGTTCAAAAAAAGTTCTAGAAACATTATGGATTTACAGGAGGGTTAATCATTTATTAGTCTCTCTTAATAGGTAATAGCATTGTTTATATGAAGACATATATATTTACACCTCTCCATGAACACTGCAGCACACAGGGGTAACTTAGAAATTTAAAACAGTTTATACAACGATTCTTACCATTATAGGCAAAAATATCATACGTATATCACATTATATATATAATTGGGCAAATTCCAATATGAATTCTATTAGGGGGTTATCAAAGTGAGCATAAAACAACTATACAGAGTTGGCAATCTGGGTTATAACTCTTGATCTTAGCACTAAGTAGCTGGGCTTTACTTAAGGCTTTGGTGAAGAATTCCTTTACAGTATTTTAGCTAAACTTTATTTAAAAAATAGGCACATTAACATCTTTTCATTTTACTGTTACAGTTCTTGATGAGAGGGTAAAACCATATAGCACTGAGGTAAATTGAGGCTGCTTATCAACTGTACAACTGGTAAGGCTGGAAAGGAGAGTAACAGGGCCTCTAGTTTCACTCTTCGATCGCACACCTTGAGATGTGCTTGACTGACTTACTCACCAGGTAACAGGCAGAGAAGCTGGAACTGAAAAAGGCTTGGATGGACATAGCAAGAGACTCTGCTGGGTCTGCTTACTGTATGGAGATGAGAAGCACAAACTCTCTGTGTTCTGGGCGCAAACATGTCTAGGAGAGCTATGTTCTGTGCAGTTTCATGTCTTTTGGCTAAATGTGGGGTAATGTAGCAGGCTCCCTCTAATTGTAACACTTCTTGGAAGAGGAGTAGGTGAAGGAATAGAGAGAAAATGCAGTTTCTTATAAAATGATTTCTTTACATTGGAAAGTGTTATAGAAGTACCTTATGTAAATACACAAAAAGCTTTAGATAACAGAAAGTGGTATTTTATTTTTAAACAATCATGAAACAATCTTAATAAAACTGTAGTGGGTTGAGTAGCCCCTTTATTCCTCAACTCATGTCCATCTGGTGCCTCAGAATGTCACTTTATTTGGAAATAGGGTCTCTGGTATATAATTAGTCAAGGATCTGAAGAGGAAACCATCCTTGATTTAGTGTGGGCCCTAAAACCAATGGCTTCTCTCTGTATAAGAGAAAGGAGAGTGAGTGATCTGGACCTAGAGACATGAAAATCATGTGAAGGCAGAGGCAAAGACTCAAGTTAAGCTCCCACCATCCAAGGAACACCTTCAGAGGAAAATTATTTCAGATTTCTGGCCTGCAGAGCTGTGAGAGAAAAACTTCTGTAATGCCACCAAGTTTGTGGTGATTTGTTACTGCAGCCCTAGGAAATTAATACAAATTTCATGCCAAGCCTCCAGAGGATTCCTCTGGACCTTAACCTCTGGGTTTGAATGAAATAATTGGAGAATCAAATAGGCCCTAGACAGCAGGAGGTAGATAGATATAGATGTATGTATAGATACATATTTTAAAATTTATAGCAAAATAAATGTTTGAAATTAAAGTAAAATAGCTAAACAACTCATGTCAAGGCCATGGCACATTATTACTGACAGAGATTTTTAACTTGGATTTTAAATACAGAACAACCGGAAAGTGTGATCTTTGCTATGAAAGTTGAGCAAAGTCTAATTCAAATTAGCTATCAGACTACTAGATCCTCTAATAAGGATTTTTTATGACTACAGTTCAAAGCTGGAGATAACAGATGACAAACGGCATTGCCAAAGGCCTCTAAGTATATAAAAAGGTGCTATTAAGTACCTCGGTTTTACTGGATGTCTTGCTTGCTTTTTAGAACTATTTTAAAATGCTGTTCACGTATGTCTCTTTTATCTAGAAAGACAAGACGTTCAGAGGAGGTGATGGTACCAGAAGTCATCTCAACTAAGTGTCGGTAGCATTCACCAAATAGGAAAGTTTTACAGTCAAACAGGAAAGGTCAACCAAATTTGAGAAGAAACATTTAAGAATCTATGGAGAAATGCTAAGGCTAAAAAAGAACCAACTACCAAGCTACTGTGTTCTTTACTTAATTCTTTATGTCTATCAAATGAGCCTAGCTGACTTGTTTAGTCTTTTCTACAACTACCAGGGGCAGTGTTCAGGGTATTATGGATAGATGCTACAAACCTAAAAGCTTGTATTAGGGACTACAACTAACTCACAAGAAAGCCTCAGACTGTTTGAAAAATAATTTACTTAAATCTTCCATTTCATTTATACTCCTAATGTTTAAATAATGTCTTAGGATGGATAAATTGAAGACATGCAGTGGAAGTTATATTCTAAAAGAGGATACATTAAAATAATCAATTATTAACCTCTCCAAAAGATCTGTCCCTCTCTGCCTTTCTTAAATCTTAAAGTTGTTTCCTGGTGGGAAAGGGTGGGGAAGAAAAAAACACTGAAACAAACATGGCAGTATTGTGGATTCAAATCCATTTTTTGGAAAGATAAACTGGAAATGGAACATTTGTGATATTGAGACACAAAGGGGCTGGGAAAAATTCATCTTCCTCTCCTTAAGGGGTCAAATAATTTAGGGTGACTTTCCTATAGGTCAGAGAACATTGAAACTTAATGAACAGTTGGGATTGTTTCTTATAACAAAAAGCCCAGAGGTAGGTGGTAATCTTGGTTAAAGATTAATGAAAAAATATTAATTTTTTTCCAGGTGCCAAAAGGCCTTATCTCTTTTTCCCTTTTCTTAGGTCACTGCCTTGAGAAAACTTCTAACTGTCCCTTTGATACATATGTAAGTCTTTTTTTAAAGCTTCATAAACCTCTTGCCAGTGTTACAATTCAGGAGTATTTTTCTTAAAAGGCCTGGGAGCCATGCCTCTGAAATATAAACATCAAGGAAGATAGCACCCCAATTTCTCCCTCACTGTGAGGTTAGCTTAGGTAACTTCCTCTAAGCTCTAACTAACCCCTTGTGATAAATATAGAAGTACTATTTTTCCTTTGGATGGAGAGAATTAACACACATGGCCTCCCCAGTTACCTTATGAATTCAGAATGAACTAAGTATAGCAAATGGTGATGTCAAGAAACTACTCGTTTCTCATTACACTGCCTTTGTACCTTTGTCAAAAAAAAAAAATGTCTTCCCACCACTTCTTAGATTCTGTTTCAAATATTTGTCCATCAATTATTACTGTCTATTTCACCAATACCACACTGTTCTAATAATGATAGCTTTATAGTAAGTCTTGAAATCAGGCAGTATTAAGCTTTCAACTTTGCTTTTTTTGAAACTTGTTTTGGTTATTCTAAGTTCTTTGTATTTCCATATGAAATTTAGAAACAGCTTATTGATTTCTACCCAAAAGAACCTCCAGGAATTTTGATTGGGATTATGCAACTACAGAATAATTGAGGGAGAGTTGACAATACTGAATTCTTAGACCATAAAGTGAATCTCTCCATTTATTTAGATCTTTAATTTCTCTCAGCAATTATTTTTAGTTTTCAGTGTACAGGTCTTTAATGTGCAAGATATCCCTAAAATTTCATATCATTTCATATGCTATTAACAAGGGGCAATTTTTTCCAGTTTCAATTTCTTGATTGCTTACTGCTAGTATATATAATTGATTTTAATATATTAATCTTCTGTCCACAATCCTGCTAAATTAACTTACTAGTTCTAGTAACTTTTTGAGAAACTCCATAGGGTTTTCAAAGTTGACAATCATCCTCTACAAAAAAAGTATCTTTTCTTTTGTCTGGCTGCAGATAGAACCTCTATTACAAGGCTAAATAGAAGTGAGGAGAACAGACATCCTTGTCTTGTTTGCAATCTTAGGAGGATCTTAGTTCTTCAGTATGATGTAACTATACATTCTTCACACATGTCATTTATCAAGTTGAGAAAGTTCCTTTCTATTTTTTTGTTTGCTAAGAATTTTATCAGGAATGGATATTGGATTTTGTCAATTGATTTTTCTGTCTATTGAGGTAAGCATATAGTTTTTGTTTTACAGTTCACTGACTGATTTTCAAATGTTAAATCAGGCCTCTATACTTAGAATAAACCCACTTGGGCCATAATGTATTAACTATTTAATATGTTGCTAGACTTGATTTGCTAAAATCTTGTTTAGCTATTTTATAGTTAACTAAGTTCATGAGGGATATTAGTCTTGCTTTCAACGAGGACTCTGTCATTGTTATATTTGTTCCTTTTTGCCTAACTTGTCTTTTCCCTCTGGTTGCTTTTAAGGTTTTTTTCTTTATCACTATTTTTGAGCAATGTGATTATAATGTGCCTTGGATGACGCATTTTTTATGTTCCTTTTCCTTGAAGTTTAGTCTGCGAGTATAGTATCTGCAGCAAGTTTGAAAAGATTGGGATCAGTTTTTCATCCATACCGCTGTCCTCTTTGCCAGAGACTCCACTTTCACATATTTTAAACCATGTGCAGTTGTTACACAGCTCACAATGTTCTTTTCATTTTTCTAAGATTCTTTCTTTTGTTGTTGTTGTTTCATTTTGATTTCTATTCCTATGTTTTCAAATTCACTAACCTTTTTTTCCTGCAATGTCTAATGTGCTATTAATCCTATTTGGTACATTTATTTTCCAATACAGACATTGTAGTTTTCATTTCTGGAAGTTTGATTTGGGTTTTAACATCTTCCACATCTATACTTAATGTTTTGAATACACAGAATACAGTTATAACTGTTTTAATATTATCTGCTAATTCTAACATGTCTATGAGTTCCAAGTTAATTTCAATTGATAACCTCCAAGTTTATTCCTGGATAGTTTTCTATCACTATAAATCTTAAGTTTTGTTCAGGAATATCATTAAGTTACTTGGAAACAGTTTGATCCTTTCAGGTCTTGTTTTTATGATTTGTTATGTAGATCCAAAGCTGCAGATTATTCCCCTCTACTGAGGCACAAGCTGGATTTAGAAAACGCAGAGGAACCAGAGATAAAATTGCCAACATACACAGGATCATAGAAAAAGCAAGGGAATTCCAAAAAAACATCTACTTCTGCTTCACTATGCTAAAGCCTTTGGGTGGATCACAACAAACTGTAGAATATTCTTAATGAGATGAGAATACCAGACCATATTACCAGCCTCCTGAGAAACCTGTATGCAGGACAAGCAGCAACACTTAGAACTGGACATGGAACAACAGACTGGTTCAAAATTGGTAAAGGAGGACGTCAAGGCTGTATACTGTCACCCTGCTTATTTAACTTATATGTAGAGTACATCACGGGAAATGATAGGCTGAATGAATCACAAGCTACAATCAAGATTGCCAGGAGAAATATCAACAATCTCAGATATGCAGATGATACAACTTTAATAGCAGAAAGTGAAGAGGAACTAAAAGCCTCTTCACGAAAGTTAAAGAGGAGAGTGAAAAAGCTGGCTTAAAACTCAACATTCAAAAACTATGATCATGGCATCTGGCCTATCACTTCATGGCAAACAGATGGGGAAAACGTGGAAAGTGTCAGATTTCATTTTCTTGGGCTTCAAAATTACTGTGGACGGTGACTGCAGCCATGAAATTAAAAGACACTTGCTTCTTGGAAGAGTAGCTACAAGAAACCTAGACAGTGTATTAAAAAGCAGAGACATCACTTTGCTGACAAAGGCCCATATAGTCAAATATGGATTTTTGGTTTTTCCAGTAGTCATGTATGTATGGATGTGAGAGTTGGACCATAATATAGAAGGCTGAGGGCCAAAGAATTAATGCTTTTGAACTATGGTGCTGGAGAAGACTCTTGAGAGTTCCTTGGACAGCAAGGAGATCAAACCAGTCAATCCTAAAGGAAATCAACCATGAATATTGATGCTGGAAGGATTGATGCTGAAGCTGAAACTTCAATACTTTGGCCACCTGATGTGAAGAGGTGACTCACTGGAAAAGATCCTGATGCTGGAAAGACTGAGGGCAAGAAGAGAAGGCAGTGACAGAGGATGAGATGGTTGGATGGCATCACTGACTCAATGGACATGAGCTTAAGCAAACTTCGGGAGATAGTGAAGGACAGGGAAGCCTGGCATGCTGCAGTTCATGGGGTCACAAAGAGTTAGACAGGACTTAGTGACTGAACAACAACAACTGAGGCAGGACTTTCTTGAGTAATCGATTTGGTTTCCCATAAATTAGGAGCTTTTCCAGTCAGGTTACTGAAACCAGACACTATTCCTGGACCTGTGTGATCACCACAAACTGTTCCCTTTAATCCCTCACAATGACTCTCTCCCTCAATTCAGGTAGTTTCTTCATCCTGCTGAACACTACAGACTCTTGGGATCTCTGTACAGCCCTTTCCTCTCTGGTACTTTGCTGTGAACACTAGCTATCATAGTTTCCTTGGAATTACAGCTCCATCTCCTCAAGGAGTCTGCTGCACTCTGCCTCAGAAGTCCTCCTTCCTGTGCAGTAAACTGGAAACACTATCATTAGACAACAAGCTAGGACAAACACTGGGCTCACCTGGGTTTTGTCCCATCTCTCAGAGATTTCAGTCCTTCACTGCCTTTTGTCCAATGTTTTGAAAACTATTGTTTCATACACAGTTTATCTGCTTGTTTCAAGGGGAAAGGTAAATAGGACCCTTGGTATCTCACCTTGGAGGAAGCAGAAGTCCTACTCTTCCATTTTTAAATACTTTGTTAAACGATTTGCTGAACACCATGCAATTATGCTCACAGAATCCCTTACGCTCTGTTATTAACCCAGTTAAAAAAGATCATTAGAGTTTATCCAGCAAGAACTTGTTGTTAGGAACACTTTCTGGCTCTTCATGATCACTGATTCTTCTCTAAAGACTTCATACCATGACCTTCTAGAATTTTTTGAAAATGGACATTAAGTTCATCTATCTTCATTTTTCTCAATCCAACTTTTCCCTTCTTTAAATTTATATATCTATTCTGTTGTGCTTCTCTCCACCATTCCCGAAAGAACATTAATACTGATTACAAAATCGTATTTGTAGTAGTACCTTGGTGTGTAATTTCTTTGGATAATCGAAATCATTTAAAATAACAAGTTACCTTTCTCCCTTTGGGCCTCTCTCTGTCATACCTGTTTTTCTTTCATTACATTCCAGGGTAAGCCATAGGGAATGCAGTTAAAAGTACAGATTCTTTGGCATTTTTTTAAGTTCCCTTGGTAGCATGCCATTGATTCTCTAATTTTTCACTGGGATAAAGACACATAACATAAGTTCAGTAGTATTATGTATATTCACATTATTGTGAAACAGAGCTCCAAAACTTTTTCATCTTGCAAAACTGAAACTCTATACCCTTTAAACAACTTCTCTTTTCCTCCTCCTCCAGCTACTGGAGGAAGCTCCATCTTCTACTTTCTTTTTCTATGAATCTTATTATGGATATTTCAGGTAAGTGGAATCATAACAGTATTTGTCTTTCTGTCACTGGTTTATTTCACTTTACATATGTCGAGCATTCATCCATATTCTTGCCTCCCTAATCTTGATTCTAGACTCTTAACTCCCATTACTTCTAGTGAATATTCTTTAGTCAGGCTAGTATTCTTCCTATGTTTTTAAAGAAAGGTAGCATTTATTTTCTCAAGCTGGATCCATGAAATGATGTTCTGCTTTACCTCACTTATTAATACCTTATGCATTACTTAGCACCATTTCAATCTTTTGTCATGACTACTCCAGCTCACACCAAAGTTCCTTTCTCTGAATTTCCAAAACATTTATATTCTCTTAAGCACTATACATGCACACACACACACACACACACTTTATACTTTTACTGAGTTTGCCCATGACCAGAAGTAAGAGATTTCTTAACCAGATTGTAAACTCACAGGTATAGTGTATATTTCATATATTTAATTCTCAGCACAATTCTGAGAGCGCAGCTACTTAATAAATACTTTTGACTTGACTCAGTTTATAAATCAGCTTTCAAGGGTTAAGTGAGCACAGAATAGCAGAAAACAGGAGATTTAAAGTTACTTTTCTCATCTAGCTGGAAAAATAGTTCTCTCATGTTAGGAAGCTAACTTTAAGATATAGTCACAGATAAGTTTATAAAAGATAAATGGAAGAGAATAGTGGCTTTCTTTTTCCAATCTTCCCTCTTGAACTATTTTTCCTGTGTAAGAATCCTCACCCCAATAATCTCTCATTGATTCTTCCTCTCTCACAAATAAATTACTAAGACACTTCTGATAACAAACTTGAATACTACTCTTGATGCTTTGTTGACAAAACCACTATCAAAACTGTCTTTGAACCTACTTCAAAGACACTTTTAATAGTCTGATAGTTGGCTAACTATACATTCATTTATGTATATGGAGAATAACTTTACAGGCAAAGGAAGATAACAGTAGCTATAAAAAGAATTAACTGAAACTACTACAGGAAATGACAACAATATCAATAATATCTAGCTTCTGGATAACAATTTACTATATTTTACCTCCCCCCATCTCAATATTATAAAACTTTCAAACCTACAGAAATTTGAAAAGAATTTTACAGTGAAAACCATACACATTCCCTTTCTAGATATTACCATTAACATTCTGTAATCTCCTTATCACAAAGCTATTACTCTATTCAAGCATTACTAAAATAGTCCCCTAGAAAAAGCATCTAATTATTCAACTTAGCTAAGTATCAAGAAAAACATACTCAGTAAAAATGCTTGCAGGACTTCCTGATGGTACAGTGGATTGCAATCTGTCTGCCAATGCAGGGAGTAAGGGTTCTACTCCTGGTCTGGGAAGATTCCACATGTCATGGAGCAACTAACTCTCACCATAACTACTGAGCCCCTGTACCAGAACTCCTGGAGCCTGTGTAACCTAGGGCCTGAGAGTCAGAACTACTGAGCCTGCGTGCTGCAACTACTGAAGCTGGAACTAGAGCCCACATGGCCTAACTACTGAAGCCTGTGTACCTAGAGCCTATGCTCTGCAACAAGAGAAGCTACTGCAATGAGAAGCCTGTGTGCCACAACTAGAGAAAGTCCACATGGAGCAACAAAGACCCAGCGCAACCAAAAATAAATAAATTAAATTTCTAAAAAATTGCTTGCGAAGGGAGAAACAGAAGTCTCACTAGAGTTTTTTTTTTTTTTTTAAACCAAAACAAACTTAGGACAAAATTCAGTCAACAATATTTACTGGGGTTTTGAGAAGATTGTTGCCACAAATTTTAACTCTCTGTCATCTCTGCTCTAAGAAGCACCAAGATTAAAACATTTAGAATTTTACTTAATAGCAAATTATTTAATAGTAGCAAAATAGATGACATTAGTTAAAGGGAAAAATTAAAACATTTCTAGATAGAAAAAACTAATATTAAGACACTTATATGCAGTCAAACATAATTCCTTTTTTCTAGATTCCTTTCAAAAGTATATGATTAATGGACCACCACTAAGTGAATGAATAAATAAAATGTGGTTAGCCAGAGAGAAAGGAACATACTGATACATGCAACACCACCAATTGATCTAAAAAAAATATTATGCTAAAAAGAATGTCAAACAAAAATAAGTGCATAATGCATGATTGCAATTATATGAAATTCCAGAATAAGCAACCTACAGTGACACAAAGCAGCTGTGTGTTCAGGGACTGACTGGAAGATGAGGACAGAAATGTTCCATATTATCTGTGGTTGTACTCAGGCTTATATACTTGCTAAAATACAATGAACTGTACACTTAGAATACTTTAATAAAGCCAATTTTTAAAGTTAAAAAAAAGACTGATGGAAAAGAAAGATAATCTTATTATGTGTTATTGCTACGTAAGTACAATTTGAGTTGTAGCTCCCTCTACTGCAGGAAAAGAAAACTGTCAAGGACATTTCAATATACAGTTTGGAAACTGAAAAAATACTCATATTAAACAGTGAAGTAAAATCCATTCTGTGTGTGTGTCCCTTAGTGTCTAATATTTAGATTGCACTGACGTCATGGTAAGTCCTACATGCTTAGTCACTTCAGTCATGTCCGACCTTTTGTGACCCTATGGACTATAGCCTGCCACGCTTCTCTGTCCATGGGATTCTCCAGGCAGGGATACTGGAGTGGGTTGTTATTTCCTTCTCCAGGGAATCTCCCCAACCCAGGGATCAAACCTGCATCTCTTATGTCTCCTGGACTGCCAAGCAGGTTATTTACCACTAGCACCACTTGGGAAGCCCCAGGTTAAGTCCTAAGAGGGATTGAAAAATGTGGAGACCATGGCTGTGGTCCTTCAGTATACCACTTCAGGAGACTGGACTACATAAATATAACACTTGAGCAATGATTTGCCCACCTGACCTCATGTTATACTAGCTATTCTTGTCAGGATAGGTAATTCCTTGATCCCTAATTGCTTCTATTAAGTAGTTTCCTGAGTTATAGATATCAGTGGTTCCAGAACTGTGATCCTCCAGACGGCAGCATCAGCATCACCTGGTAACTTGTTACAAATGCAGATTCTCAGACTCCACTCTAACCTGCTAATCAGCAGCTTTGGCGAGGGAGTCCAGGATCTGTGTTTTAAGCTTTCCAAGTGACTCTGATGCATGCTCAAGTTTAAGAACCACTGCCCTAGGTTACCGACTTCTGTAACTTCTAACATCACTTAGTTTGTATTGTTTTTGCTTTTCTCCCTCATGTTGGCATCTGAATCTGTGACTCTCTGCTGAAAACAGATCAACTTTCTTGATTCCCTCACTTTTCACATCTTGCCTTCTTTTTCTTGCTTTATCAGTTTCTTGACTTATTATTAGCTATATTATCTAGCACTAACTGAATTCACACACTGAGCCTCAAGCAGGAAATAAAATAGGTCTATTAGTCTCTTCTTCCCACTCCCATTTTGGCAAGATCTTATAAAATTGTTGTTTTTCCACTCTCGCCCTCTTGGAATCAAATTCCAATCCTTTATCCCACAAATATTTAATACTGAAACAAGTATATGCGACTTCACCATTGACGCTGGGGATACAACAGTAACTAAAATACACAAAAACACCATCCCTGTCAGTTCATATTCTAAGGCATATATTCTTATATCCCTAGGGAAATTTTATACTATGTTAGAATATAGATGCTATGGTGAAAATTAAAGTAACAGAAAATGAAAGAATAAGGGGACAATTTGAAATTTTACATAGGCAATCAGGAATGCTTTAAAAATTAGTTAGAAATGATAAAGTGATACAATTAAAAACTACTACTTAAGATTTGAAACTATAAGATGCCTAAAAGAAAACAAAGAAACAGCTTCTTGACAGGGGTCTTGACAATGACTTTTTTTGGATATGACACCAAAAGCACAAGCAACAAAGGCAAAAATAAGTCTAACTATATCAAATTAAAAAGCTTCTGCAGTGCAAAAGACTCCAAAAAATGAAAAGGCAACCTACAAAATAGAAGAAGATAATTGCAAGTCATGTATCTGGCAGGAGTTAACATACAAAATATAAAAAAAATACACCTCAATAGCTAAAAACTAAATAACCCAATTAAAAACAGGCAAAGGAATTGAGTAGACATTTTCTCCAAAATACACAGAAATGGCCAATAGCTATATATGCAAAGATGCTCGACATTATTAATCATTAGGAAAATGCAAATCAAAACCACAATGAGATATCACTTCACACCTGTTTCAATGACTGTTACCAAAAAGGCAAGAAATAACAAGTGCTGGTGAAGATGGGGAGAAAAAGAAACACTTGTGAACTGTTGGTGGGAATGTAGTACAAGTCTTGCACATAATGTTCCACACAAAGAATACTTAAATGATGATGACGATGACAGAAGAACATCTCATTCCGTACAGTTCTTGCTGTATAGTTATTAGATTTTCACAGAGACAAGCACATGCACATACAGGTAAGTTTAGTAACTAAACGGAATGATGATCTATTCATTAAGTGGAAGTGGATCATCATACAGGTCTCCATCCTCATCATTCTCATGTTGAGTAGGCTGAGGATGAAGAGGAAGAGGAGAGGTTAGTCTTGATGTCTCAGAAGTGGAAAGGAAGGCAGGTACTCAGTATAGCTTTATGGAAATACAGTATAAATTCTGACTTTTTTGCTTTTGCATTTCTCTAAAAATGTTTCTATGTGGTACCCATTACTTGTATCATAGAAGGTCCATGTCATAGAAGAATTCAAAAGCTGTCTTAAATAATCAGAACCCTCCTACCAGGTACTCTAGGGTCAGTTTGTTTCCGGGAACTGCTTCTTCCACATCATCTGCCACTGGTGTGGAAGGGCTCATCTTCTGTTAATTCTTTTGGAGTGGTGTCTAATAGTTCTCGAATTTTTGCAAGATCCATATCTTGAAACCCTTCACCTCCTTTTTTATTTTTTTCCCCCATATCCACAATTTCTCTCATGATTTCCTTGATTGGCTCTGTTGTAGATCCTGTGAAGTCATGCATAACATCTGGACAGTTTTCTCCCACAAGGATTTACTGTTTGGGGCTTGATGGCTTTCATGGCTTTTTCTTTAACAATGATGGCATCTTCAAGGCTGTAATCCTTCCATTCATGATGTCTCTATTGGGGTTCTCATCCACAGTATTAAGTCTTTTATACAAGTACCCTGTGTAATGAGCCTAAAACATATGTATGACCCCCTGATCTAGAGATGTTGAGTTTGGAGGCAAGTAGACCACTTTGATGCCTTTGGTGGTGAACTCTGGAGTTCTAGGTGGCTAGGGTCATTGACCAATAATGAAAGAATTCTAAAAAGCAGTCTCTTACTGGTAAGGTACTTTCTGACTTCAGGGACAAAGCAAGGATGGAACAAATTCAGAAAAAGGTTCTCCCCCAGGCCTTCTTATTGTGCAACCAAAAGATAGTGTTTTTCTTTTTCCTTCAAGGCTCAAGGGTTATTAGCAGCTTTTTACATAAAGGCAGTTCTGATCAACCCAACTACATTTGCACAAAATAGCAGAGTTAGCAGTTAACAGTAGAGCTATCTCTTCCTGCCTTAAATCCTGGTGCTTACTTGTCTTCTTTACTAATAAAGGACCTCTGTGGCATTTTTTTCCTCCTAGAATAGGGCTCTTTTGTCTGCATTAAAAACCTGTTTAGCCAGATATTCTTTCTCCTCAATGATTTTCTCAGTGGTGTCTGGGAGCTCATCTGCTGCCTCTCGGTCGGCAGGAGCTGCTTCTCTTGTTATCTTGACATTTTTTAAAGCCAAAATCTCTTTCTAAAATTTAGCAAACCATCGTTTATTGGCATTAAATCCTCCAGCTTCAGATCCTTCACTTTCCTTTTGTTTTGTCTTAAAATCATTTTTTTCCCTCAAATTATACTGGTCTATAGGAATGCCTTTCTTACAACAATACTGCACCCACATAAAAAGCTGCATTTTCAAGGCAAGATTAAAGGTATTTTGCAAAAAGTGCAAGGTTTTTGTGTCTGCTGATTTAGCTGAAGAGATGAATCCATGAATTTCTTTTTCTTTTCCACAATCATCCTTACACGGGTTCATTTATCATGCAATGAGAAATCCTAGCCACAGACCTCAATCTATGATAAATGTCAAGCAATTCAATTTTTTCTTGCAACGTCAATGACTTTACTTCTCAGGAACATCTTCGGCATCACTAGTGGCACTGTAGGGGTACCACGGTGTTATTTACAGTTCAGAATATTGCACTAAACATGATGAAAAATATTTTAAAACTACAAGAGACCACTTTTTCCTTGATAACACAATTTACTGGAGAGATGAACTGCTCCTACGGAGATGATTAGCATCACTCTTCATTTTAAGCATATACTCAAATCATTGGACTGCAAATATACTACTACTACTAAGTCACTTCAGTAGTGTCCGACTCTGTGCGACCTCATGGACGGCAGCCCACCAGGCTCCCCCATCCCTGGGATTCTCCAGGCAAGAACACTGGAGTGGGTTGCCATTTCCTTCTCCAATGCATGAAAGGAAAGCCGCTCAGTCGTGTCCGACCCTTAGCGACCCCATGGATTGCAGCCCACCAGGCTCCTCCGCCTGTGGGATTTTTCCAGGCAAGAGTACTGGAGTGGGGTGCCATTGCCTTCTCCGGCTGCAAATACAGTGGCATGTATATAGTCTGTGTCAGTGTGAGTTTTGAGAAATTTTAATTTTAATAATAGATCTGTATATATTTCATGGTAGTCTATGATAAAATAGACTAGTATGTACATATATTTTATGAATTCATGATGTACCTGATTTTTTTCCTTAATTTTTTCAATACTCCTAGGTTAAAATGGTTCATTTGCAAGTTTTTTCAAATTGCCACAAAACTCCAAAAAACTTTCCAATATATTTATTAAAAATAATCTATATATAACTGGATCTGCACAGCTGAACCTAAGTTATTCTAGGGTCAACTATAACTATCTTTGAGAAGTGAAACTAGATGTGGCATACAGAAAAACTTTTATTTTTCATTTTTACTGTTCCATACTGCTTAATTCATTTTGCTATATCCACAGACTATTTTTATACTTTAAAAATATCAACATTCAAAAAACTAAGATCATGACATCTGGTCCCATAACTTCATAGCAAATAGATGGGGAAAATGTGGAAACAGTGAAAAACTTTATTTTATTGGGCTCCAACATTACGGCAGACAGGGACTGTAGCCATGAAATTAAGACACTTGCTCCTTGGAAGAAAAACTATGATAAACCTAGACAGCATATTAAAAAGTAGTGACATCATTTTGTCGACAAAGGTCTGTCAACTCAAAGCTATGGTTTTTCCAGTAGTCATGTACACATGTGAGAGAAGGACCATAAAGAAGGCTGAGCACCAAAAAAGTGATGCTTTCAACCTTGGTCCTGGAGAAAACGCTTGAGAATCCCTTGGACAATACGGAGATCAAACCAGTCAATGCTAAAAGAAATCAACCCTGAATATTCATTAGAAGGATTGATGCTAAAGCTGACGCTCCAATATACTTTGGCCAGCTGATGCGAAGAGTCAACTCACTGGGAAAGACCCTGATTCTGGGAAAGATTGAAGGTAGGAGGAGAAGGGGGCGACAGAGGATAAGATGGTTTGATGGCATCACTAATCAATGGACGTGAGTTTGAGTAGACTCCAGGAGATGGCTAGGGATAGCGAAGCCTCGTGTGCTTCAGTCCATGGGCTCACAAAAAGTCAGAGATGACTTGGTGACTGCACAACAACAACAGACTATTTTTATACTTGAAAAATATCTGCATTAAACAACCATATTAGCCTTGATTACTGAGGAGCTACACAAGACAAAGAAAACAAATGTTTATCTGACTAATTTTAATGTGACAAGTGCTATGCTCTTTATTCTGTATAGTTCAACAAACATTTGTGGAGTGTACGTATACTCTATCCCAAACATGAAGCAGTGATGATATTAATATTTGCAGACTATCAAAACAAAGGAAGTACTGTAAGTATATATAAAGATGGCCTAATCCTGTCTTAGTTTTGGAGAGGACTCCCAGAGACAGTGATATTTGAGCTAGACCTTGAAAAAGTAATAGGATTTTGTAAGGCATATAAAAAATAAATGATAAATTTCATGCACAAGTGAAAGCAAGAGTAAAGACACACACACTCAACAAATGTTTAGTGAAAGGTACAGAATGAAAGCATAGCAGCTGTCACATTAAAATTAGTCAGATAAACATCTATTTCCTCTGCCTTGTGTAGCTCCTAAGAAATCAAGACTAATGTTAATTGTTTTTAATACAGATATCTCTAAAGCATAACAATAGTATGCGGAAAGAGCAAAATGAATTAAATAGTATGAAACAGAGAACATACAGTAGGCAGGTAAGGATCAAATAAATACAGGGAGAAAGTGGTGTAGTAGGAGATGTGACTAAAAAGGTACATGCAGAACTCACTCATCTTCATCATTCAGTAAAACAGGAAAGAATATAAAAAACACAGAAATAAGAAACAAACTTTTTCATCCATCTTTCTCATTTGTGCAAGTATACCTGTAGGATAATGTCTAGAAGTAGGATTACTAGGCAAAAATAATATGCTCTTATCAACACATTCTTTGTAAAAGATTTCCCCACCCACAACAATGTACACTGTCACTTCCAGTGCTTTTAAGTGACTAGATCCATACGTTCTTATTAACACCAGAATGTGAACTTTTAAAACCTTAAGTAAATGATAGTGAAACATTGTATTTGATTATTAACTTCATTTCCTTTCTTTATGAGTGGGTCAAATATGTATTTTTCATGTATTTATGGTATTTCCCATCTGTTTTCCAGTGAACTTCCTTAAGTTTTTTCTGATAAGAAAATTTACCCATTGACAAGCAAAAGTACTGCAAATACATTTATACTGTAAAAGACAGTGTATCAACTGTCTTTTACTTTGTCTGATGTTCTTCCCCACCATCCCCCCAACCCCTGCAGATGTTTATTTTTCTGCAGTTAAAACTTTAAATCTTTTCTTCTATGGTTTCTGGGTTGTGTGTCCTGCCATCTTCATCCCAACAGCTGGGGAGTTAAAAAAAACTTTTGAGTTGTTTTAGAATTTTATTTCGTTTTTAATATTTAAAGCTATGTTTTATATAATTTCAGTTTTAGTATTTTTAGGAATCCAGTTTTTTTTTCCTAATGGATAATTTTTCTAATTCATTTATTAACTTATTTAACTTTTCGTTAATGATCTGAACTGCCTTTTTTCAAAGATGACATTTCCACATATAATTGGACTTATTTTTGAAATCTATCCTGTTCCACTGTTTATTCTTACATCACTTCTAAATCTTTTTAATTAGCATAGCTTTATAATACACTTTTAAAATGATCTATTTTATATACAAATATTGTATACTATATGACATGAAGTAGGTTATATTTTTCATAATCTGCAAGATTTGTCTCGTGTAGTGATCATACTTTGTCAGCATAGCTAAGCTGGAACTATATTTGTCAGAATTACCTTCTCTGTACAATTCTGAGTTAGGGTTTGCTACAAAAAACATACATATGATGTGGAGGAAGAAAAAGCATGAGCCATTATGCTCTCAGGGGCAGTGCAGGGTTGCCACGTGCTATTAAAGTTATGCATATTGTCAGTGATTACCTGGCTCACCTTGGAGGTGTGGGGCAGCTGCCAGACCTGCAGTTTCTGCAGTTCCTACTGGAGCTCCTCATCAATTTCTCCAATTTCCAAGACAGGCTTGTATAGCCCCATGGCAGAAGGTGCCAAGTACTTCTGCAAGTCACCTGTTTACCAACACTGGAGGAAGTGAGACAGATGTGGGATCGCTTGTCCTCATTCTCCTTTGCTTCACATCCGCCTTTCTTTCCCCAGCTCCTAGCCACATTGTCCTATAGCCACTTTATACCTTCCACCTTGTATTTTGTGCCAGGTGTAACTCTAAGGGCTGTGCTGTATTAATCCTCATTTTTTAGGTGACACTATTATTAATTCCTCTTTTACAGATGATGAAACTGAGGTAGAGAAATGAAGTAATTTGTCCAAGTCGCACAATTTTGAAAAACAGTTGGGAAAAAAAGATAAGTATGAACTAGTTAAGAATACATGGTTAGATGTCTTTAATGTTTGATTAACTTGGGTATATACAGAAAAGACATACCTATTAAATCTGTGCATGACACAAAGCTGGAATAGATAATACATTAAAAGAAAAACTCAAGGGTTCAAAAAATTTTCAATAAATTAGAATATGTTAAATCTACCAAAATAAAATCTAATGATGAATAAAGGGAAAAGGTAATTAAATTTCAGAAAAGCTAATCATACCAATGTAAGAGAGAAAATAATTATCTTAGTTCATATTTAAAAGAAAAAAGACCTACAGCAAAATTTCAAGATATATTATCATGGCTATCATAAAACAGAATACAATACTATCTTCATGTGTAAGTACGGCTGAGTCCCTTTGCTGTCCACCTGAAACTGTCAGAACATTGTCAATCAACTATACTGCAATACAAAATAAAAAGTTTAAATAAATAAATGTTTTTTTAAGAAAGAATATAATAGTATCTTGCACTAATGAAGGTATAATGAGCAACTTAGTGACTGGTACTCTGCACTGGTTTATTCACATCTGATACAGTGTTCAGTCTAGGAAACCATGGAATCATTCTCCGAGAAACCAACCAAAATGGTATCAGAAACAAATAATTCAAACTTGTCATCTTTAGCCTAATATGTACAAATATTTTTAGTTAACATCCATGTAAAAGACTCCATATTTCCAAAGGGTAAAGCATGGAACATAGAATAGAACTCACAGTGAAGCATATTTTTAACTCAATATAAGAAATGTGCTACTAGTAAAGAGAATTCAGATGACATGATATTATACACAGAAGATCCAAAGGATGTTATCAGAAAACTACCATCAGAGCTCAGAGCTCTGGAATGAATTATCAGAGCTCAGCAATGAATCTGGTAAAGTTCCAGATTACAAAATTGATACACAGAAATCTGCTGCATTTCTATACATTAACAATGAAAGATCAGAGAGAGAAATTCAAGAAGCAATTCCATTTACCATCATTCTTTGCATCACAAAGAATAAAATACCTAGGAATAAACCTACCTAAGGAGACAAAAGACCTGTACCCTGAAAACCATAACATGCTGATGAAAGAAATCAAAGAAGATATAAACAGATTGAAAGGTATACCATGTTTGTGTTTTGGAAGAATCAATATTGTCAAAATGACTATACTACCCAAGGCAATCTAAGATTCAATGAAACCCTTATTAAATTACCAGTGGCATCTCAAAATTTGTATGGAGACATGAAAGACCCTGAAGAGTCAAAGTAATCTTGAAAAAGAAAAATGGAGCTGGAGAAATCAGGTTCCCTGACTTCAGACTATACTATAAAGCTAAAGTCATCAAAACAGTATGGTATCACATAAAAACAGAAATACAGATCAATGGAATAGGATAGAAAATCCAGAAATAAGGCCATGCACCCACAGTCAATTAATTATGACAAAGGAGGCAAGATGATACAATGCTGGAAAGACAATCTCTTCAACAAATGGTGCTGGGAAAAGTGGACAGCCACAGTGAAAAAAAGGAAAATGAAATTAGATCATTCCTTAACTCCATACACAAAAAGAAGCTCAAAATGGATTAAAGACCTAAATGTTAGACCAGACACTATAAAACTCTCCGAGGAAAACACAGGCAGAACACTATCTAAGATAAATCACAGCAACATCTTTTTTAATCCATCTCCCAGAATAATGGAAATTAAAGCAAAAATAAACAAATGGGGTCTACTTAAACTCAAAAACGTTTGCACAGCAAAAGAAACAATAAACAATATGAAAAGACAACCTACAGACTGACTGGGAGAAAATATTTGCAAATGATATGACTGATAAGGGATTAGTTTCCAAAATTTACAAACAGCTTATTACATTTAATAGCATCATAACAAGAAACCCACTCAAAAAAATGGGTAGAAGACCTGAATAGATATTTCTCTAAAGAGGACATACAGCCAAGAGGCACATGAAAAGGTGTTCAACATTGCTAGTTATTACAGAAATGCAAATCAAAACTACAATGAGATATCATCTCACACCAGTCAGAATGGCTATCATCAAAAAATCCACAAACAATAAATGTTGGAGAGAGTATGGAGAGATGGGAGCTCTCCCACACTGCTGGTGGGAATGTAAATTGGTACACCCACTATACAGAACAGTAGAGAGGTTCCTTAAAAAACTAAAAACAAAACTACCATATGACCCTGCAATCCCATTCCTGAGCATACATCCAGAGAAAAAGATGGCCCCAAAAGATACAGGCACTTCAACGTTCCTGCAGCACTGTTTACAACAGCCAAGACATGGAAACAACCTCAATGTCCATCGACAGAGGAATGGATAAAGATGTAGTGCATACAGACAATGGAATATTACTCAGCCACTAAAAAGAATGAAATAAGGTCATTTGCAGCAACATGCGTGGACCTAGAGTGTCATATTGTGTGAAGTAAGTAAGACAGAGAAGGAGAAATATCATATGACATCCTTTATATCTGGGATCTAAGAAGAAATGATACAAATGAACTTACTTACAAAACAGAAAAAGACTCTCAGACCTAGAAAATAAATTCATAGGTGCCAGCGGGGTAGGGGTGAGAAGTGGGGTGGAGCGATAGGTAAGGACTTCAGGAAGGTCATGTACACATTGCAATATTTAAAATGGATAACCAACAAAAACATACTGTATAGCACACGGAACTTTGCTCAATGTTATGTGCCAGCCTGGATGGTAGGTTTGGGGGAGAGTGGATACATATGTATGTATGGCTGAGTCCCTTTGCTGTTCACCTAAAACTATCACAACATTGTTAATCAGGAGGAGTACACATCCTTCACCCCAATATAAAATGTTTTGGTGTTAAAAAAAATAAAATTAAAAACATGAATGTGCTTCTAATATTAGTAATAAAAGCTTCTGAACAATGTAATGTTAGCCTTATAAGGCAGTGATGTGGTTTATCATCTAATGAGATTAACAAAACACCTTATGACATACTGTTCTTTATGTTGTAAAGAGATCTGTAGCATTGGGAATGTCCATATGTAGAGAGGAGGAATGGACTGCAATGCTATTTGCTGGATCTCTAAATTTTTTGCAGCTCGAAAAATTTCTTTTGATTCTAGGCATAAAGACAGCAACTGAATTTGAGGCAGGGAAATAAGCAGTTTAATTTATTTTTAGCTGATAACAAAAGCAAAACCAGAAAAGGATCTAAAGAATAACATCAATTAAGGTACATCACAGTATACATTTTGATGTTGTTGAAATACATATTAAGATATTCATCTGAATATGTATATATGCACGTAATAGCCTACTTAATATTATACTGTGAAGAGTCTGTAATATCCATTGTGGATGTGCAATAATTTATTTAACTTTCCAACTAATACTAACCCAACAGTAACTTTTTATAAACATTCAATAAATATTCACGTACATGAAACTTTTTCCATAGCCTTGACTATTTAAGAGTATTGAAGTATTCTTATATAGCTTTCCAGAATTCTGATATTCAAATACTGAATTTTAAGATAGATAGGGTGAAAAGGCACACAAGCAAGATACACAGGCACACATATGCAAAATAATTTCTGCCCCAGAGATTATGATACCAGTGAAAACAGACACACCACAGTGAGTTGGTCTTGATTTTATGCATTTCTTTTTTAATAATAAATTCGTTAAGAAGACAATGTTAATGCATAGTAAAAGGCTAAAGACAAAATAAAGGTACTCTTATTTGACAAAGTAAGAGTCTAAGTCATTCTTCCATAAGATGAAACTAAAAATTGAAGACTCAACTATACAGGACTTCACTATATATCTGGAATAAAATTACTGGAATAAAACATAGTCACAATTGATCATATAGTGACCACATAGCAAAATCAGCCTACAGTTTAAAAAAATTTTACAGCATCTACTTACTTTAATGTTTCAGCAAGAAAGAAGCTCTGCTGTACATCATCATGCGTAGGAGTAGAAGAGTACACATCCTTCACCCCAGAAAATCCACCACTTACTCGGCAATACTTTTCAATAGCCTGTGAAAGAGATCAGACAAGAGTCAGTTCCACAGAATTTCAAGTTTTGAAGGACAAGTTAAGGAGCCATATCAAAAGTTCAGAGAATCTCTATGAGAATTTTACAGTTTCAGAATAAGACTTTTTAAATCAAATGGAAATAGCCTTGCACTGGAAAAATTAACCGAAGCATCCTGTTTGATGTAGAATGTCTCTCTCTTCAAAACTCTTTAATCTTTTTAAGACATTTTATATTTTCCTAACTTAGGAGTCAAATTTAGTCTATTTACATTGAGTTAGAGATCTGTCTGGTACAATAAAACCTCATTAATTCTGACAAATCAAGAGGGAAGTCAAGTTTGAATTAAAAATTTTAAATGCAATTTTATCACTTCCAAGGATAAACAACAATCCAAATCATACTAAAAAGTGTATTACTGAAGGAGCTCTCTACAGCAACAGCAATATGATATTTACTGTAAACATACTATATGCCAGACAGCATACTATCATAATCCTACGAATTAAGCATTATAGTTGGTATAAATTGGCAGGAAGAGCCCACCCTCACACCTATTACAAGAATAATCACAAATATTGAGAGCTAACAATCATTAAGCATTTACTATATGCTGAAGGCTTAAGAGCTTTAAATCTATTAACAATTAAATTTCTAACAACCCTATGAGGCTATCCTAATAGCTTTACGATTCAGATGGGAAAACTGAGGCAAAGAGTAATTTGCTCCACATTATTATTAACTACTATCTTCTACTGCCCAAAGGGGAGTTCATATTCTTAATTTGTCTTTCTTCATCTTTGAACATGTCTGAATAAAATATTCTGAATTTAACAGAATCTATTCAAAACCCTGTTAATTCAAAACTATCAAACATTCTGCTTTTGTAGGTGTATTACACTTTACAATTAAGCCATACAGAAAAAGCTGAAAGCACATATGGTTCTTTTCTTTCTCTACTCCACCAAACCCAGAGAAACTGAATGAAGGTATTGTTATTGAACTCATCATTATGCTGTGGTTTACTGTTTCTAGCTTTGCTACTTTTCTTACTTATGTGGTCTTCCTCCTTTCTGAAGAAGAGCTAATTAACAATTAAACTATTTATTTTTACATAATTCCTCTAAATAAGAAGCATTAAATGTTAGGGGACATTCAAGTCATATTCATTGCAGGATTACCTTACCTCTTGCCCCTATATTGGAGAACGGAATGGCAATCTACTCCAGTATTCTTGCCTGGAGAATCCCATGGACAGAGGAGCCTGGCAGGCTACAGCCCATGGGGTCGCAAGGAGTCAGACACAACTGAGCAACTAACACTCACTTCTATATATTGGTTCACCTCAGAATTAGTAAGCTGTTACTACATAACAGAAGTGTGTGTGTATCCTTTTCTCAAACCACTGTGCCAACACTGTGTCTCTTTCTCAACTGTGGCAAGACCCTCCTGCACAAAGTTCCCCCAGCAGCTGTGTTCCCAATTTTGGACCCAGGCAGAGAAAAGAAGCAACAATAAATGCTTTGTCTGGTCCTGCTCTGTATTTGTAGTCACCTTGTTTCTATTAATAAGTCTCTGAAACTCCATAAAGAACATCTATGTCTGAACGACAAATGACACATAAGTGTCCTCACCTTAGTTCAAGTCTTTCTCACGTCATTTCTACATTATTGCAGTGGTCTCCAAAACCTACCAACTTGCAGATTACAATCAGATCCTTTTGTTGTGTTACTCCTCACTAAAAAGTCTTCAACAGTTCCCTTCCCTTCAACAGTTCAAAAACCTTTAGAAGTCCCAGGATGGACTCTTAAAGTTAAGGAGTTTTAGTGGGTAAGAGATGGAGAAGAAAAAGATCAGAGAGACTGTGAGCTAGGCAAAGGACCTTCTACCCCTACTTCGCAAATGAGAAACACTTGCATAGTCATGAGAAAAGTGTGTGTGCATGATGTCTGAAACACTGAGTACAGTATTCATGCCTTGACCCAACATGCAAAACTATCTACATAATGGCTCCAAACTTTTGTTTTGTCTAGTTGACCCATGAAACCTTTTTACATAAATTGGGCTATACTCTGATCTAAAATACATCTTACACATTCTTGTCTGCATAATTTATTAACACTATCTATCTCACCTAGAATGTCTTTGGTTCCATCTAGACTCCAAATTTAAGGTAAATAATTTGAATATGACTATCCATTGTAATTAGTACTATTTATCATAACTAGTATGTCTCAGAGAATAAAACACTTCCTCACTTTCAGTGATAAGCTATACTTTCATGAAAAATCTTACTGATTTTTCTTTCTCCCAGGTACTGATGACAATGGAATTCTCTGAAAGGTTAGCGTTTTATAAGTAAACCATTTGCTTACTTTACTTACTAACCATTAAAAATTCCTCATTTCAAATATAGGTACGTGAATACACACACCCAGGTGGCACAGTGGTAGAGAATCTGCATGCCAATGCAGGAGACACAAGAGAGGTGGTAGGTCTGATCCCTAGGTCAGGAAGATCCTCTGAAGTAGGAAATGGCAACCCATTCCAGTATTCTTGCCTGGAAAATCCCATAGACAGAGGAGCCTAGGGGGCTACAGACCACGGGGTTGCAGTCAGACATGACTGAGCATGCACACAACACACACACATATATGGAGAGACAGAGAGTATGTGTGTGTGTTGGCTTTATCTTTCAGTGTAGAAAAATTTTAACAATTCAATAATCCTTCTTGTGGTGCCACTAAGGAATTACTCTGAACACAAACTGAAGTGAATGGGGGTTAATCTACCTAGGCTATGAATCTGGGCAATTTTACAATGATTTTATTTTACTCTAGAGGTTAAGCATTAATAGTCAAGTATAGAAATCTTATAATCATAGTGAAAAACTGCCATTTAAATGATTCTAAACATGAAGTGACATGGATGAGGACACATGGCACTATAAGAGGCTTAATTTAACAGTCTTGCACATAAAATGAAATATTGGCTTATTTACCAGTGCCGCTTCCCAGCCCCACTCCCGGTATCTTGGATCATGAGTGAATCGCCACAGGTACCAATAGGTTTCAATGACTTCTGGACGGAGGATGTAATACTTTTCAGCCTGCCGGACTGCCACAGCTTCTACTGCACCATCGAACTTGAATGATTCAGGACCAAGCTTTAATGCTGTAACATGACAAAAGAAATGAATGAGCACAATAAACCATTTTTGTTGAGTTTGCCAGAGATGTTTCCTCCCTTGAAAGAATACAGTATGAAGTAATTTTATAGCTGTTTTATTGTTGCTGTTTTGCAAAATCAGTGACTTTAAAAGCTCCACATTTTCTTATATATATTTCTATTATTCTGACATGAAATATTTTTCATAAATAATATATATCAACATACTGCTACATCTAACTAAAGTGACAAGAGTCTAGTAATTCTTTAGAAACAAATGTAAGGCTAGACATAAGCACATTACATTTCTGTTTTGGCCCAAAACCGAATGAAACAGATAAATGACTGTATTGTGCAAAATTAGTTTTTAAAAAGTCAAGACAATTTAATTCTTTTTAACATATCACATACATGTAAAAAAACATTTCAGAGCTAAGATTCTGAGTTAGATTTAGTTGCAGATTATAATCTTTTGAAGTATACCATAGTACGTTAAGAAGCAATACATTTTAAAACTTAAGCTAGTTTTAAAAATCTTCTCTCTTCTATAACCTCTCTATATACAGCTAGGAAGAGGTTCAAATTGCCAAGCAACTAAGAAGTTTATCAGTAAACTGCCCATTTATCAGTCTGAATAAATACCTGAAACTAACAATACTGTAAATCAACTACAGTTAAAGAAAAAACTTAAAAGAAATATGGCCATTACACATATACAACATTATATAAAATAAATGATATGATTTCCATTCAGGCTGGAATATAGTACTACATGCAAGACTTTAAAGAACCTCTTTCTAATCACACCCAGCACTCTAAACCAGGGCATTATAAAAATCAACCTCCACTGGGATGTTGGAGTCACACACAATTACCACTCTCAGCTCTCACCTTTCTTTCCTTTTACTAGTTTGTATCAGTGCCAAATAATTTTAAGGTCTCTCACTTCTTTCAAAAAATGCTAGACACTTTTATATTTTCTCAGAAAAGGTAGCGTAAGAACCATGCCAAGACAAAAGCATGCCATAGTTGTTAGCATGACATTTGCAATGGCCAAATTTTAGCACTGTAAGAGTGACACCATAAACTCCAAATAATCATAATTAAAATAAAGCATTTCATACCACTGCCCACACCAAAGAAAAAACACAAAACCAAAATACCATGTAGTGATGGTAGCTCTATTACAGCAAATCATGATCCAGAGGAGAGCTAAAAACCAAGTTGTTATTGCTAAGTCTTGGAGAACTAAAGTAGAACCTAAGCAGGCGTTTTTAACCTGAAGACATAACTCTATGGTAGGCTTCCGAAGAGGGAGATAATGTTGTGTCTGAGAAGCCTCTGAAATTGCATGCAAAACCTTATGTGTGCTCATATAGTTCTGACCACCTCTTCAATGGGATGTAAGGGAAGGACTAACCAATAAATTATCAATATATTGTAAGAAAACTTCTACTCAGCTTACTGACAAGATCTGGCAACAATCAAATATTGTCATTTAAAAATGTTTTTAAAATAAGAAAAGTCAAACAAACATCATAGGCACCGAAATGAGGGTAATCCAATAAATAGGAAGAAAAGTTATTTACTCTGGGTTTCATGTTTTCCTTTTCTCAAAGACCAGGAGTGTTAAGTGATTGTATGGAGTTTTCAAATGTTAACCTTTTAAGGCTAACTTTAAATTAGATAATAATCCCATAATCATAATGATATCACTTGAATTAAAGTAGACATTGGCTGTGTGCAACTAATATTTTAGACTTCTTACTAAAATTTTTATTTCACTGATTAATCATTCATAATTTCATTCATGAGGGGCTGGTGAGTAAAAACATACAAGTCTAATACATATACCATATCCATTATTTTTGCCAAATCACTGCTTTGATTTTCTGAGGGCATTACTTCTCAGGTGCTCTTTTGCTTAAGCAGTGTTGTAAAAAATAATTTCATAACATTCTTCCTCTACTTAATTTCTATTCCTTACCTAAAATTTCCCACTTACAATTAACATATCATTTCTAAAAGGAAAATAACTAATTCAACAAGTAAAAATTGAGTCAAAATCATAATTTAGTGCTTGAGTAAAAAGAACTCTAGAGGATGCAAAAATCATATAATGAAGGTGAAGGAAAGAGATATGCACAAATTTTAAAAATGAAAGTAAAATATCAATTGAAATAAAAAGTTGTATGACAGTAAGAGATAATTTTAAAGCAGGCACAGGTTTGTAAAGTCATGGGAAATATTCATACGTGTCTTTCAAGGCAGGTAGAATCTGTAGAGATGGAAAAATTTAAGTCAACAAAGAATATTTAACAAAAGCTAAAAAACACATGACAGAGGATGAGATGGTTGGATGGCATCACTGACTCAAAGGACTTGAGTCTGAGTAAATTCCAGGAGTTGGTGAAGGACAGGGAAGTCTGGCATGTTGCAGTCCATGGGGTCGCAAAGAGTCAGACATGACTGAATGACTGAACTGAACTGAAAAAGCACAAAGAATATTCTTGGAGATGCAATCTGACTTCAGTTTGAAAGGTCTAATAGCAAGAGAAGAATTTAAACTATTTTCCTGTATCCTTTCCTATCAACTTCTCTTAAGGAAACAATAGCTGTAAAAACTCTTAAAATATGTCCATTTCTCCATGTTCAATGGATGTTTTGTCCATTGGATGTGTTATATCTAAACAGATTAAATTCCGCCCCCTCCAGATGTGACATAGTCTAAGGAAGGTTTTATCCAATTTCAATGTGAAGTAAATTAAGTTATGTAATAGTCATTTTTAAAATAATGTTCAGCAGTTTGTCTGTCTTTTTAATCTAGAAACCCAGATAGAGAAAGTACTATATTCTGGAAGTCTTAAGATCTGGTTTGGCATTCATTTTGCATTATACCTCAGAATATGGGCTTCCCTGGTGGCTCAGATGGTAAAGAATCTGCCTGCAATGCAGGAAACCTGAGTTCAATCCCTGGGTCAGGAAGATTCTCTGGAGAAGGAAACTGCAACTCACTCCAGTATTCTTGCCTGGAAAATTCTATAGACAGTGGAACCAGCAGGCTTATAGTTTATGGGGTTGCAAAGAGTTGGACATGACTAAGTGACCAACACTTTCACTTTTCATACCTGAGGTATGAATAAACTAAAACAATGTATCAATCTAGCTTCCCATGCAGATATAATGTCTTCCCAGGTGGCACTAGTGGTAAAGAACCCACTGGCCAATGCAGGAGACATACAGGACACAGGTTTGATCCCTGGGTCGGGAAGATCCCCTGGAGGAGGGCATGGCAACCCACTCCAGTATTTTTGCCTGAAGAATTCACAAGGTCAGAGGAGCCTGGTGGACTACAGTCCATGGGTTCACAAAGAGTCAGACACAACTGAAACAACCTAGCATACAACACTAAATTACTGCTCTGTTTCATGAAGATTCAGCAATGTTTCCTACAAACCTAGCTAAATATTAAGCAGTAGGCCATGTTCATCAGTAAGCGGAATATATGAACAATACCAGATTTTGAAATAATGTTAATTCTAATTCCAACAAACTAAAGTGAAATCCCAAGACAGTAATTATTGCATGAAATTAACCCAAATAACTACTAAGAAGTGGATATATTTTTAAACAAGTTAGCCAAAAATTATAGCACAGCTGTAAGAAAATACAGCAGAAGATGTAATAACCTGGCGGGAAGTAAGCAAAACTAGGACTGTACTTTTTAATTAAAAGATCTAAACTGGAGAGATTAAAGATAAGTAAAAACAGTGAAAGACTTGAAAATACAGGATACAAATCAAATAGTAATCTTTTGGGGCATATCATGGGAAAGAGAGCCACAGGTTCATTGACTGGCAATATGAAAACGACATCAGAACAAGCATGACAGCAACAACCATAGACTGCATTTTTTAAAAATTATATTTAAACTCAAAACATTCTGTAGAAGACAGGTTGGATATTATTATCCCAATATTTTGCAGATGGAGCAACTGAGGCTTAGGAAGGTTAAATGATTTGCCTAAGACTCATAGATAATAAATAGTGGAACATGGGACTTTTCAACCAAGTTCACACATTCTTTTCATAGTATCAGTGTTTCAAATCAGCATTCGCAATATCATTATAAAATGTGAAAGTCAGAACTGTACAGTAATATGAGGAATCCTTTCATAATTCTGGTATTCTATGAATTTTTCAAAGGCCAGGAAGACATCTGTTCACACTTTAACCCATAAGAATCTAGCATAATGTTCAGCACAAAATATGTGCTTCATGTTTAATGGAATGAATGATTGATTATAATAACCATAACAGCCCATATTTTAATGTGTTTGTTGCATGAAATCCTACTATTTTAGATCCACTATTTGATTTGTGGTCAAAATTTGCATAACAAGTATTATTATCATGGGTCCTAGTACAAACACTTAATATCCATTCTGTTCTTCAATGTCATACTAATTTTAGCTATATTTTAAGTTTGTATTTGATATTCTACAATATACTTTAACTTCTATTTGTAACTCAGGTCACTGACTTCAGATGCATTACATACTAAGTTAAATCACCACAAAACGATCTCTGCTTCAATGTCCTTTTGACTTATATTTTGTCGAGAAATGGAATCTTCACTTTAGTTACTGAGATAAACTGAAAGGTCAATTTCATAGTAAGTTCAATTCCTTATTATATAAAAATATGACAGATTAATAAACTAGGATAAATTTTAAACCAATCATATCAGTTTCATAGTACCTGATGATATATTAACCCTGAAACACAAATTTAGTTATTTAACTAAAGCAACAATTCAATTTCTGAAATCACAATAGAAATTCCTAGCTTTCAGTTTTTCAGGGAGCCCATTATCCATTATTTCATACAGAAACATACATTTTTAAAGCCAGAGGAAAAACTTGGAAGACCTTGCTCAGTGTTTCTCAATGCTATTTTTCAGGCTTTTATTTAAATCTAATTGCCTTCTCCTTCCATGATATTCTATATTTAACAAATATATATATACTGTTTATCTATCTATGACTAAATGCATGAATGTATATGTGCATGTGTGCAGGCGCCCACACAGTATTTTTCACCCTCGGAACCAACTTTTGTCACCTGTAAAACTGAGAATCATCTCACTTTTTCAGGTGAGGACACTGAAGTCCAGAAATATCACCTATTTCCCTAAAGGAACATAAAAACTTCTTTTTAAAGGCATAAACAACTTAAAAATTATTGGTGAACTAGGAGACAAACTACCAGTTATCTAGATACCAATTATACATTCAATTTAACTAATATCTTTTGGCTATTCCTATTTTCACAAGATAGGCAAGGCATGTAACCTAAATCAATTCTATATTCTTTTAAGCAACTCATTTTATAGAAGTGGAAATAAACTAATTCTTCTATATTAAAATAATGTTATCCCATACATTAAGCCCTACCTATTGTCTTTAAAACAACTTCTTCAAAATCTTTATTTAAAAAAGCAGAATTCAGAATAATAATTTTAAAAAAGATTCAGGAACACCTATTTAGCATTAAAATTCAAGTTTAAAAAAAATTTACGTTAGAATAAATTATTTTGAAGTGAAAAATGCCTATTTATTTTCCTTCTAATTCCGGGACATATTTTTAATCTTAAGATTATTTTAAACTAAACAATTAGCATTATTAATATTCTTACCAGTTCTGTCATAGGACTCATGACATGTACGTGCAATTTCCGCCCCTAGCTCTAAGTAATGTCCAGCTTTATCCATTCTGGAACCATCTGCTCCTAGTACAAACATTCCCCCAGCAAAGCAGGCCAAATGCCCCATCTTCTTTTCCAAGTGCCCATTCTTCCATTCTCCAATAAAGGTAAGACCTCCACGAGACTTCCTAATAAGATGTTTTTCTATAGCCTATAAGAAAGAGTAGATATTCAAAATTTTAGAGGCAAAGTGTTAGTATTCAGATTTACTGCATCCTTCTGGCACAAAACCTTGGTAAGATGATATTCTACAAAGCAGTAACTATCCTGAACTGAAAGATTTAATTTACAATAATTAAGTTTGGGAATGAACAATCAAGTTACATATAATCTTAAACAAATATTTCAATCACTACTATAATGGGACAAGGTGGGAGAGAGGAGACTGGCCTGAAGATTACCTTTCAACATAACATTACCCATATTACTGTTTTTCTTCTTCTTGCTCTAAATGAAATGCATAATAATCAGTCAGTTGAGGTCAGGATGACAAGTTATAACTCAGAGACCCTGCTAACTTATTTTCTATTTCATACGACAAAATGTGAATAGATAGAATAACACTCAGGTTAAACAGAAAAATATGATTTTGATAATTAGTTAAAATGGCTTCTTTTTCATATAATTGTTCAAGTATTTTAAGAAGGTTTAGTAGGTGAAATATCTTAATGTTATAAAATTTAGAAAAATAAACTGAAAGTTCAAACATAACTCCTTAGTCCCTTACTTCAAAAACTTAGGCATTTGTTTTGGAGGCTGTGCCATGGTTAAGAGAGGCCATGAGATAATATCAATTTATCCACTCTCCTAAAATGTCAATTTTACTTCTTCTGAAATGTCAACTTTACTTAAAGGAATGGGAATGATGAGAGAAATCTTTATTAAACCTGAACATAACACAAAGTAGAGTCCAACAATCACGCTTAATTTTAAAAACGAAAAATTTTAAGAGCTTTGTTCCTTTGGACCATGTTCTTAGATTTTGTTGAGAGGGGCTAAAGATTAATTCTTCACCTTCTTTGTAAAACTATAAGGACTTGCATTAATTTAATTCTCTTTAGTAGAAATTATTATACATGATTAAATATTATACTTTTCTTATAATAAAAGGTACTAAGACTCAACTCATATTTATTATGGGCTGTTCTCTGACAAGCTCAATAACGATCCTCTTTCAAATGTTTTTTCTATATTCTTTGTCACAATAATGTTTGCTTTACAGAAACATAAGGACTATGTCTTATTCGTCATCTTACACTCCACAAGCCCTGCAGGATGCCTTCAACAATTGTTTAAGTCATTTTATAAATAAATAGCACTCTTTGATAATGTTACTTAGCCTGTTAGAGCAAAGAGGGGTAGCTGATAATCATAATGATAATAAACATTTACTGTTGCTTTAACTGTAATACTCAAGTACAAATGAAAAATTAGTTTTTATAATGAAAAGATTATTTCCTTTTGAATACAAGGACAATGTTTTTTTTATCTTTCTGGACCTCATGGTATCTAGCATGTTTTCCATACATAAAGTGAAAGTCACTCAGTTGTATTCAACTCTTTGCAAGCCCATGGACTATACAGTCCACAGAATTCTCCAGGCCATAATACTGGAGTGGATAGCCTATCCCTTCTCCAGTGGATCTTCCCAACCCAGGAATTGAACTGGAGTTTCTTGCATTGCAGGCGGATTCTTTACCAACTGAGCTACAAGGGAAGCCTGTGTGTGTGTGTATATATATATACACACACACACACATATATAAATATATATATATATAAAAGGCATCCAATAAATGCCTAAAGGACAATATCCATAGTTTAGATTCTAAATCTTTGTGTGATATTTGTATCACTTTGTTACTTCTGCTCATCACAGTAATATAGTATACTAGATTTATAGTAATTAAATATATTTATAGTAATTTTTATAGTAATTTATAGTTAATTACTATTTATAGTAATATAAATCTTACTATGAGTAAGATATCTAAATATATCCCCATTGGCCTACTGGGATTAAAGTAGAAGGTGGGTAAAGACAGAACTTTGTACCAACAAATTCTCTTATAGACTCCTAGATCTTCTTGCACAGCTCCCTTGTCTCTAAAAATGAGACAAAAGCCTAGTTCAATTTAAGAGTAACTGCCATTCAGAAGTTTGACATTTTTTGATCAAGTCTGAGCAAGAAAGTAATGCTCCAAAAGGACCAANCATATATAAATATATATATATATAAAAGGCATCCAATAAATGCCTAAAGGACAATATCCATAGTTTAGATTCTAAATCTTTGTGTGATATTTGTATCACTTTGTTACTTCTGCTCATCACAGTAATATAGTATACTAGATTTATAGTAATTAAATATATTTATAGTAATTTTTATAGTAATTTATAGTTAATTACTATTTATAGTAATATAAATCTTACTATGAGTAAGATATCTAAATATATCCCCATTGGCCTACTGGGATTAAAGTAGAAGGTGGGTAAAGACAGAACTTTGTACCAACAAATTCTCTTATAGACTCCTAAAACTTCTTGCACAGCTCCCTTGTCTCTAAAAATGAGACAAAAGCCTAGTTCAATTTAAGAGTAACTGCCATTCAGAAGTTTGACATTTTTTGATCAAGTCTGAGCAAGAAAGTAATGCTCCAAAAGGACCAAATAAAAGGTATAGTTTTTGCTATTTCTAATAAAGACTAAATATAAACTTGAGCAGAATATAAAATCTATAACTACACAATTTTTAAAAAGAAAGCTAACATGTAAGATCCAGGGATATGGATACCTGTAAGTGTAGAGGAAGGTCAGATGAGAACAGAATAATTTAAATACACAAGTTTAGAAAGACAAATTTACAAATGATTTATCTTAAATTAGAATGAATTTTAAAATTCATAATCATTCCTATCTCCTCCGTGCATACAATATGTCATTAATTTTACTGTATATACTCTATCTTCTAACATAATTGTTATCAAAGATAATTAACATTGCAAAAACTGCATACATGTCTCAAAATGAAAGTTAGCTAACTAGTTATTTAATAGGTGCCCATTTTTGACCTAAGGACTAATAAAAACAGGATATAGAAAACAAATATAGAAAGAAAATTAGGACATATAACATATAGCATATGATCCATGGAAAATAAATTTTCATTTATGAGATTAACTTTCAAAACAGGCATCATGCTTTTAAAAGTATTAATATATATAATTTTAAAACAAGGACAAATATGTTCTTTTCCCTGTAGGGAAAATTATTACAAATAAAAGAGAAAATGTTTTCAGATTTAAATTATTACAAGAAAGCAGCAAACTATGAAGAAAAAAATGATTATGCAATATACGACATGTCACACTTTATCAAAAATAAAAATATTAAACACACTCATTTATCAAATACTTACTGAATACCTATTGTTTCAAGTCATGCAAGACAATAATAAATAAATCAGTCTGTCTTCAAAGAAGCCACAATCTAGTGGGATTGATATGGGTGGCTATTTTCAACACTGTGATACTAAAAATACTACATTCTTCCTAGATATTAACTTTATACCTGCATCATAAAAATTTCTAGGTTTAAAGTTAATGACAGACTAAAATTCTTCAACTTTTCAAAATGTAAGTCTTCATAAAGAATTTTAGAAGTCACCTACTAAAGTACAGATTCCTGATTATAATTTAGTTCATTTTATTAGTCAACACACTCCTTCAAGAAACATTTATACCTATAGTAGGCAAACCAGTACAATGCAACATATCAGTTCAACTCCTGTGCATTTTTAGAAAACTAGAGATTAGTTCCTTAAAAAGTGAGGATATATATGGGTAATAAGATCCTTGATTTAACTTAAAGATAAAAGAACTATAACTGTGAGTATGGGTCATTGACTAGAGTCAGAATGGTGTTGTTGTATATATAAAATATACAACTTTTAAAAGTGATTAAATTATTAAAGGAATATGGGTTTATACTAGATCAGAAGCAAATAATTTACAAAGTGACTAACACTTGGAAATGCCACATATAAGTGTTTCCAAGAATGAAATCTGTCCCAATTTTAAATTACCACACACTGTAGCGCAAGGTTACATAAATATAAAACAATATAGAAGAGGGGTTAAGAGTATAGGTTCTGGACCTAGATTGTTCAGATATGGGTTCCATCACCAACTAAGCTATGCAAGCTTTACTTCTCTGCACCTTGAGGTCTCATGAGTAAAATGGTAGAGAAGATTAAATGATTTCACATATGTAAAAGGAATCAGAACAGTGCAAATACTATAAAATGTAAAAAATACTATAAAAGTGTTTTGTCCTCACATTTCACCTATAAGGCTCTCGATGTGTAGATTGAATTGGTCATTTCAAAACAGAAATGTTTATGGAAAAGTATGTTAAGTCAGAAGTTTTTTCAGGCTCTGCAGAAAATAGCTACAAATAACTGAAATAAATTTTCATACATAAATATGCTACACTAAATTCTTCAATAATTAAAGTGCTACAATAAAGGAAAACAATATATGACTATTATATTGAAATACTAACAAACTCTAAGTGAATGTAAATAATAAAATATGTACAGGATGTTCATCAATTTCTATCAAACACATAATATATTTGAGATGTTAAGCAGGTAAATATTCTGATAATAATTACCTCAACAGCATCATCATACATTTTTCTGGCTTCATGGTCTGTTTTATCTGACATCAACCATGCTTTTAGTAAGTACTCATAAAAACTGTCTCCTAGCCCGCCAACTGATGTATGATCTGCAACAGAGAAAGGATGGAGGTGGAAGAAAGAGAAGATAGAGGACAAAAAATAATATTTTTTAATTGCAATGACTATATGTCAATAATTTAAACATTATTTTGATAGCCCTATTGCCAACATACTTCAAATTTAATCCAGTAGCAGGGTACCATAATCACTCTTCTCTACATCTGAACTCAATTTTCTAGAAAATCTTCTTCTCCTGGATGTGATATTTTACACGGTTAGTAGTCTTTTTCAAGTATTGATGAGTACATGGAAGAACACCACTGATGGGAATGTAAAACGGTACATCTACTTTGGAAAACAATCTGGCAGTTTCTTTAAAAGATAAACATATATACCTACCATAAAATACAAATATTCCACTCTTGGATTTTTACTCATGAGAAAAAAAGGACATACATCCACTAGAAGGCTTGTGTGTTCACAGCACATAACAGCCCCAAAGTGAAAATGACCCAAATGTCCATCAACAGGTGAATGGATAAACAAATTCCACAAAGTGGGATTATATTCAGAACTACTGATAAACACAACACAGATGAAGCTCAAAATAATTATGCTGAGTTAAAGGAGCCAGAAAAAATGAGTACATATAAAGGACTGCATTTATAGAAGATTCTAAAAAATACAAACCTATCTATAATGATAGAAAGTAGATCGCTGGTTGCTTGAGAAAGGAGTGAGAAGAGGAGTAAGGGAAAAAATCATAAAGGCGCTATGAGGAAGTCTTTTGGGGTGAACATATGTTCATTATTTTGATTGGAGTGATAGTTTTCATAAGTATATACTTATTTTAATTATTGAACTGTATACTTCAAACACATACAGCTTATTGTATGTCAGTTTTACCTTAATAAAACTGTTTTTACAAAAGCAAGTAAACAAAATAAAAAGGATATTTGGAATCAGTCCAAACTGATCAGTAACATCAACAAACTTAATTTGTTTTAATTCATCTTTTAAAATAAACTGAGACTCACTCTGGAATTTTTTAAAATTCTATCTTCTTAATCTATATAAATACTTTTTACTAAAGACATACATAAATACTAAAATTGTGCAGGAAATTAAAAAGAAAAGACAGATGAGGATGGATAGGAGTTTTATACAGAAGATATAAATGAGAGTAAAGAAAAAGAAAGTAAACTGATCAAAGTTGGAGCTGTCAGCGGTACTGGTAATCCAGTCAGAATCGGAAATTATAAATTTGTAGTCATTTTAGTTGCTCAGTTGTGTCTGACTCTTTGCAAGCTCACCAGGTTCCTCTGTACATGGGATTTTCTAGGCAAGAACACTAGAGTGGGTTGCCATTTCCTTTTCCAGGGGCTCTTCCTGACCCAGGGATCGAACATAGGTCTCCTGCATTGCAGGCAGATTCTTTACTGTCCGAACCACTAGGACCCAGTTTTGTTATAAATTTGTAGTAACTTTAAACTTTATTATTGATGATTTTCATGAGCAGTGCTCAGCTGACTATAGATGAATGGAAAAGGTACACGGCTGAGTTGATACAAGCATTGGATTTGTAGGACAGATAACACAGAAGACTAAAGGTATTCTCACATTGGTTCAGATACTATGCAGTCTAGGCTGGATAGGAAAGGAAGCAACAGGTGATCTTTACTCCACTGTTCAGCCAGTAAAATATCAGCCCACCTGAAAGTCTACTTTACTATTATCCTCAAATTCACAATTTTCACCATCAATGAGAACCTCTGCATTGCTTGTCAAGTTTTCTATGACCCCTTGATTTGTGATCTTTCCCATTCCCTAAAGCAGAGATTTTAAATCTCTTTTTCAAAAGATCTCTAAGGGACTTCCCTGGCAGTCTAGTGGTTAAGAATCTGTTTTGCAATGCAGGGGATGTGCAATTGATCCCTGGTTGTGGAACTAAGACCCACGTGCCATGGAGCAACTAGGCCCTTGTGCTACAACTACTGAGCCTGTGTGTTCCAGAGCTCATGTGTCACAACTAGAGAGTCCGTGCTCTGCAATGAAGATCCTGTGTGCTGCAACTAAGACCCAACATGGAAAATTAAATAAAGAATAATAACAATAAAGACCTCTACAGCTCTACCTCTTCCTTATCTCAGCAGACAAACAGAACTTCAAATTCACAGAAAAAATACAGATCACTGACCCCAAAAATGCATCTTTCAACTATCTGTACCCCCATCTATTAATTTATCTGTTTCTTTTGCCTGTTAAACAGGAAACTGTTCCTTCTCTACTGTATACACTCTACCTAGTTCTGAACACTAACCACTTCTGTTTCTTTTTCAGGACTCTCTCTCTTGGTTTATCTTTAACTTCTACCTGTCAACTGAAACTACCTCTTATTATTAACACCTTAAAATAATCTAATCTTTCCTGACTCTACCATAATCTTTTGGTTTGACCTCTATCAGGTATTTACTGAAAGGATGAAGAAAGAGAAGTCATGGATGAAGTCTAGATTTCTTGCTGGGGCAAATGACTGAACGAACAGCAGCACTCTTCCCTGAAATCGGGAATACTAGAGAGGGAAATGACTTAAAGTGGAAGGAGTCTGAACCTTGGGCATGATGAATCTGAGGGACTAAATGGATATCTAAATGGGTATAACAAACATGGAAATAAGAGATAAGAGAGATAAGTTAGCAGTATATCTTTGGGAGTTATAAAATTGGGATTTATAAAAATGTATCTGAGCCATCATGGAGTTCACTCAGACAGCGTAAGACAAGATGAAAGGACACAAATGGTCCTTTGGAATGTAACAGTTATAAAAGTAATTAAAATAATATGTAGGGCATTTAAAAATTTTGCACTTTGGCCTCACACATATATTTCTCAATATATTGTAGATCTAAGGATTAACAAATGGGCAGGAGAAGAAAACATAAAAAATTAAAGTAGATGAACTAATGAGAAAAACCTTGGAAAGGTAAATGTCTTGTCATTGCCGTTTGGAGGCAATGATTTTTAGATATGTGAATTATTGCCAGGGTTTACAGATTTAGTTACAGGTTACTTAGGTTATAGGATGCAGTCCCAGTCCTGCCTAACAGGTTCTCATCAGCTCTTCTAGAATGTTATTCCAATAGATGTTTATATATTCAATAAATAAATTCACAGCAGAAGTCTGAGATCCTTAGCTAACTATGGAATTTATCGCCCAGTATTCTGACTTTATTTGAACCACTAACCCATGCCCACCTTGGTGTCACATTTGATGTACCATGTCACTCCATGATTCTTTTGAACTTCAGAAATTGATAAAACATTAGAAAGTACTATTAAATACTAATGGTTACATTTTCTGTCTTGTCATAAAGTTAATGAAGTTCTAAGAAGCTAATTCTTAAAGTGTTCTTATAGGAAATTCTAGAATAAACATATCTGTATCATATGCTTTAGAGTTTATGAAGTATTTTTTAAATATATTCATTATCTCATAAGTATGATTCACATAACTGTCAATAAAATAAGCACAAATATACATACAAAAATAAGTAAAATAAGTACAAACAGATGAAGGAACAAAGGCATGAGGTTAATTAACTTATCTAAATTACTGGGCAGAAAAACCTGGATTAGTCTTTCAACTCCAAGTATTATACCCATTCTTACTTTTGTCACATTTTAAATCAGTAGTATGAAATTTAATGAATCAGTAATGATAAGTTTCCTATATCTTCTTCACTTAAGTCATTAAATGGCATAGGTTAAGTACTGTACTTAGAAAACTAGTGAAAAAATGAAGCAAAAAAAAAAAAGATATTAATGATGTGCCTTTAAATCTAGGTTGCTTACTACATTCTTTTATATCTGTTGCTAAGTACTTTTCCTGAAGGTAATTACCATGATTCTTCTGTGATTGCTGTGTGCATGTCACAGACATTATCATTACTCTAATTATAATACAGTTAGCCAAAGCTGAATCGTTAAATTTCAGTTCAATTCAGTTTGTTTTGCAGCCTATTTATAGTTATGACAGATGCCTACTGCTCAAAGATAATAATGGAATTTGATATATTTTTCAGAAGCTGATATGAAATATACAGAAATACCAAAAGGAACAAACTGGACAATTTTGATAAGGACTGCAGCTGCTAAAGGGATATCAAGGTAGCTCCCCTAAAACTGTAAAGACCTCTTGCCAAAACAACCAGTGAATAGCTCTTTTTATAACATTCTCAAAATTAATAACTGCTGCAGGTGAAGAAATTCTAAAGAAGTAATCTGGATCCGTTTTGTGGGAAAAAAACAAGTATGAATAAAAGAATTGTTTCTTACTGTAATTTTTACTGTGGTAAATATATGCATATAACATGAATGTTGCCATTTTTACCATTTTTTAAGTGTACTATTCAGTGGCATTAATTACATTCACAATGTGGTACAAACACTGTCATTATTTCCAAAATTTTCTCATCACCCCAAACAGAAATGCTGCACCTATTAAGCAATAACTCCATTCTCCTTTCAACCAAGCCCCTGGTAACCCCCAATACACTTTGTTTCTCCAAATTTGACTACTCTACTACTCTAGTAAATTACTACTACTCTAGTAAATTATATCTACTCCAGTTGATATAACTGGAATTATATAATATTTGTCATTTTGCAACTGGCTTTCATTTTAGAATATTTTCAAGGTTCATCTATGTTGTAGCATGTATAAGAACTTCACTCATTTTTATAGTTAAAAACATACCACTGTATGTATATACCACATTTTATTTATCCATTTGAAGGATACTTTCTTGATTCCACCGGTATTATGAATTATGTTGCTGTGAACACTGGCATGCAAATATCTCTCTGTGTCTTTGCTTTCAAATCTTTTGGGTATTTATCTAGCAGTTGAATTTCTCGATCATATGGAATTTTATGCTTAACTTTTTGTGAAACCACCAAACTGTTTTTCACAGTGGTTATACCATTTTACATTTACTAGTAGTATGAGAGGGTCCCAATTTTTCCACATCCTCACCAACACTTATTATCTGTCCTTTTGATTACAATCTTCCTAGTAGGTGTGAAGTGACATCTCATTATGCTTCGATTCGCATTTTCCTAATGATAATGATATTGAGCATTTTTTTCATGTGTTTATTTTCCATTTGAATATCTTCTTTGGAGAACACTCTATTCAAGTTATTTATCAACTTTTTAATTGAGCGTTTGTCTTTTTGCTGTTGAGTTTGAACATGAATTTGAGAAGTTCTTTACACATTCTGGATATTAAACCCTTATCAGATATATGGTTTGCAAGTATTATTTATTTACAAATAAACTCTCATTCTGTGGGTTGTCTTTCAATCTCATAATAATATCCTTTGATGCACAAATGTTTCTAACTTTAATGAAATCCAATTTATTTTTTCTATTGTTGCCTGTACTTTTGAAGAAGTCACTGCCAAATCCAACATCATGAAGATTTGTCCTGCTAAGAGTTTTATAGTTTTGGTTCTTAAATTTAGGGTCTTTGATGCATTTTTGACTTAATTTTTGAGTCTGGTATAAGGTAAGGGCCCAACTTCATTCTTTTTCATGTGGCTATCCAGTTTTCACAATACCATTTGACGAAGAGAAAGAGTTATAATTTTAATTAAGATGCCATCAATGAGATACTGTTGGTCATTTGAAAGGCTAGCAATTCTCAGTGGTTTATTTTTCAGTATTTTAAGATTTTGGTGTGCAAGACAGCATCTTCATCTCATTTAAAAATGCTTTTACTTCAAGAGTAACAGATATCCATTATCAGATTAGGTTAACAGAAAAATTAGAAAATAAAACAAACATTCAGGAAAAAAACACAGGGAACACTCTGGTTCCTATTCTTGTAGTGTTTGTTTTCTCTCTCTTCCTAAATATCTTTCTGCTGCTGCTGCTGCTGAGTTGTCTCAGTCGTGTCTGACTCTGTGCGACCCCATAGACGGCAGCCAACCAGGCTCCCCTGTCCACGGGATTCTCCAGGCAAGAACACTGGAGTGGGTTGCCATTTTCTTCTCCCAAATATCTTTCTAGATACTTCATATTTATCTATGTCAAGTATTCTAATAACATAACTTTTAATGTCTATATAGTATATCACATCTGGAGGGACTATAACCTAACCAAATCTCATTCACAAGAAGTTTAAAAGCTGCACTGTCCAATGTGGTAGGCTTTAATCACACATAGCTAATTAAATAGAACATTTTCTTTATCACAGAAAGTTCCATTGAACAGGAGTGCTTTAGAATGTTTCCAAATTATCCCTATTTTATATATGTTTGTGTGTGTGTGTGTGTGTGTGTGTGTGTGTGTATACACAGACACACACACAGAGGTCTGAAAATTTTTTGGAATAAATGTCTAGAAATGAGTCACTGCTTCAAAGGTCATACAAATTTTCATATTTTCTGAAGCACTAGGTATACTGGGATGTGTCCATTCTGTTTATCAATTTAATAGAAAAAGAACAGTATCTTCTGCTTAAAAGCTTCACTGACTTGCTTAGGGACACAGTAAAGTGGAAAGACAGCAACAAAGGTCTCTGATGACCAAACTACGGAGATGCTACGAATATGGTACTAAACATAGTAGTCTTTTGTACATTCTACTAAAGTAGCACAGAAGGAGTGCATTGTCTCTGTGTCACTTATCTTCATTAGCACCACTCTTAGGATTAAATAGGAACATCTTCACCACTTCCCAGAGCTTGCTCAAACTCATGTCCATTGAGTCAGTGATGCCATCCAACCATTCCACCATCTCATCCTTTGTTGCCCCTTTCTCCTCCTGCCTTCAATCTTTCCAGCATAGGGTCTTTTCTAATGAATTGACTTATTGCATTAGATAGTCAAAGTACTGGAGCTTCAGCTTCAGCATCAGTCCTTCCAATGAATACTCAGGACTGATTTCCTTTAGGATGGACTGATTTGATCTCCTTGCAGTCCAAGGGACTCTCAAGAGTCTTCTTTAACACCACAGTTCAAAAGCATCAGTTCTTCGGCACTCAGGCTTCTTTATGGCCCATGTCTCACATCCATACAGGACTACCAGAAAAACCATAGCTTTGAATACATGGACCTTTGTTGGCAAAGAAATGTCACTGCTTTGTAACATGCTGTCTAGGTTTGTCACAGACGCTTGCTTTTCTTTCAAGGAGCAAGTGTCTTGTAATTTCATGGCTGCAGTCACCATCTGCAGTGATTTTGGAGCCCAAGAAAATAAAGTCTGTCACTGTTACCTTTTAAAATGAATGATCAGACGTGGCTTGTCTAAGAGCAAGCACACCATTTTCTAGTCATTTAACACATGCCAACTCTTCTTCATATTACTTAACTAAATACTTATCTCAAGCAATGTTATTTATACCAAGATATAGTTTACAAATAAGGGCTTAAAAGTATAACCCTTTGCAAACGTCACACTATATTTTAGCAAAGTACCTACACATACATGAAATAAAATACTCCTGTGAGATGAGTTATTAATATTTCCATTTTAAACGTATAAAAACTGAAACTACAACAGATGAAAAACTTGCCAAAGGTTACAGGACTAGCAGATCACAGGGTTATACACAATCTGGGGTTTCTAATACTACATGTAGTGTACTTATCACTACATCAAGCACAAGTTTTCAGACTATCTTTCAACAGAGCATCAGTTGTAATAGAAATACTTACATTGACCCCAGCGACCTGTTCTTGGATTTAAATAATTTGGATAAAGACCATTTGGACGATCCATTTTCTGAAGTAGTTTCCGAATGTGCATGACCTAAGCAAAATAAAGAATGCAATCATGAAAAAAAATCACTAAAGTTTTGTATTAATCTGGGCTTTGTTTTTTTTCCCTCACTCAGAACCTACACTCCTACCCCCCCCACTGTGTGTGTGTGTGAGATAGACAATAAGGCTTCTCTTTTTTAAATGACTCATTATTTTTATAAGATAGAATATGAGCATTATTTAAAAATAATAAATAAGCAACAGTAAAGCACAAAGAAAAGAGCATAGAAACCAATTTAAATTTCAACATTCTACTCTCCAGAAATAGTCATCAGAAACATCACTGGTAAACATTATTTTAGACATATTCAATATGTACACAACTAAATGTTAAGAACAGAAACAATTTCATAAAAATATAATCAAAATAGAACATTTGTAATAAAAAGTATGAAACCACTCTGAAGTAAAACTAAATTGCTGAACTTTAAATATTGATCCTATAACAGACATCCCTAAATTCCTAAATTCCTATACTTCCAATTCCTAAAAGGTATTCCTTAAGTTAAGGGGGGAAAATCATGAAATAAATTAAGAAGCTGGAGACTTTTCCAGGGACTTCATTTTGATTCATCTCTAGATTGGATGATGGATTTTTTAAGTGCTTAAAAAAATTTTTTTTAAAGCATAAACGTGTTCTTTCTTATATTCTTGTTTCAGAATGTTATCATCACATCTGAATGATAACCTAGTTGGCATAAATGACTTGAAGAAATGTTTTTTTATTCACAGGGCCTTATACATACACTTTACTATTTTCTGGACTTGAGCACAGCACTAACCCTTTTAACTCACAGTTTCCAATCTTTTATTCAACTGGATTCTGTCATCACGGAGTTTTAGGAATTGGCTCAGGGATGCTTATTACTTGTGTTCTAACAAATCTATGTACAACAATCTCAATCTGAATAATTCCATGAACCAGGTTTAGTCAGTTCTCTCGCCTTCTGAAAATTATGCATACATTGAATCCCCTGTGCTTATTTTCCACATCTGTCATTTCCTTTGCAAACCTTTTTACCTGTCTTTTAATTTCCATGTTCACTAGCTTTTCTCCATTTTGCCTTCCAAGTCTCTCACTATGTTTTGAATGCGTTCTTTGTATTGTTTCCATTTTGTCCTTCATTTTGACTATAATTTAATTTATTCTTACACTCTATTACTGATATGGCCTCTTATTATCTCTGTGTACCTGTATCTCTGTTTCTATTCTGGTTTCACATAAATGAGAGCTTCATTATCTTCTCTCTCACAGTGATGCTTGGTCAGGTCTTCAATTGCTGTTTTCTGATAAATATCTTTTGGCCATCATTTATTTTTCACATTCCTTCCCTTTTTTTCTGGCAATATTTTTGTATAAACTCTATATGTGTTCTTTTTTGATGACTTATTACTATTTTTCTTGAACCAGCAATTCACAAGAGCTTTGACATAAAAGGATAAGTAAAGTCCAGATGTGAATGTGGTTTCTTAAACCTTTGTTTCTCACCAGGCAACTGAAACCAACAATGCAGCACTAGAGAATCAGTGTCATTCATTACTCTTCTATCACTAAAGTATACAAGTACAAATACAGCTTGTCAGTGAGATCCTTAACTGAGTTGTTTTTCTAGCTTCTCAATACATCATACTTAGTGGGGTTCAAAGAAGAGTCTACCATCAGTCTGTAGTCTGTTCTCACTGCTGCTAATGAGGATTTGGTTTTGTACCTCAAGATGTATCACTTACTTTAAAGAACTGCTCTACGAGCTTTTATTTTTGAAAGCTACAGCCACCAATATCCTCTCAGTTATCCAAACTGCGCTCTGACCTTGATTGCTTATGCCAACCTTTCTTCCTATTTTGTTACACGAAATATCAGGTATCTCAATTTTGTTAAAAACAAGTTAATAGTTCCATTTCTCTGTTGTTTTCAGGTGATTTCTATGGGTTAGGTTAAGATTTCTCCACTTAAGAAATATCATATGCTAAATTATCTCTGTTTTACAAATTTATCTTTTTTAAAAGTCCCTTTATGTTTTTCCTTATTTTCACAATGGTTTTCTCTTGGCCTTTATTTCATGCCAATAATTCAGTTTCAACTCTGTTCAGGTTACTTGTTATTGCTCATTTGTTTTACAGAAGCATGTGATCTCAGTTTGCTTTTTAAGCTCTACTGTCTTCCTGCACAATTTTATTTTTGGCTTTGTAGCGTCTACACTGGGCTCTTCGTCAGTCTCTTACTTGCGATCTACCAGCCTGCTCTTGTCTCCTGCAGCATGTCTGCATGATTGCCATGCTTTCTCTTTCATCTCGCTCATTTTCAGCTGGGTCAGCGCTGACCTGAACTTCGGATGACACAGTGGAGCTGAGCTGTCCTCAAATTCCTTCCTGTTGTGTGCATGTGGTGGGGGGTGGGGGTGGGGCAGAGGGAGGTGTATCTCCCCTCCAGGATACATTAAGATTTGGAATATTAGTGTACTAGCTCATTTCCTGAGGCCTAAGTGCTCATGGAGGACAGAAGGTGAGAACACATCTGGAGCTGTGGGCAGTTGTATACTATAGCACTAGTCTCCCTTGTAAGATTAATAGGGAATATCAGGAATTTATTGACTTTCTTTCTCTGCCCAGTAAGGATTCAGGATAGGGCAAAAGACAGATTTAAACAGCAGAAATCTTCTATTTTTATGGCTATCACATGTTTATAACATAAGGTTTCAGCCTTTCCTTCTTTCATTGTTACTGATTAATTTTTGCTGGTCTTTATTATTTTTCTTGTTATTGCTAATTTAATCAAGAAAGGGAAAATTCTGTGATTTGGCTCCCTTCTGCTATCTTTACCTGAAAATTCTTCTGACTGATAAAATATTTCATACACAGAAAGGACTATATAGAGAGATTCTAGTCATACTCAATTTTAGAAATACAACACGACATAACCTTTGCTATTCTGTTTACCATTACACATTCACATATCACTGACTCCTTCTGTGATGTGGTCACAGTCTTGAATTTTACATTCGTTATTATCTTGATTCTATTAAAATCACTTTTGAATCCCTAAACAATATTCTCTTCAGCTCTGCTTCTTTTGAACTTTTTAAGAATTGTATTATATATACTCTTCTGATTAATGAATGTGGCCATAATTAATTTATTTTCACTTCCATATTGAATCTTATCACATAAACTGCTAATACAAACACTGATTTTATATGTATGATGTAAATGTACATACCAAAGACTGGAATTATTGGGCCATAGAGTATATGTATTTTCAGCTTTACTAGATTTTGTATTTTAAGTCTTTAATGCTCCTAGAATCGTCATCATCTACAAAGGTACCATTGTCACACTTCCACATATATATGTGGGGCTGTTTAAAGGCTACTTATTCTGTTTATCGGAGAAGGCAATGGCACTCCACTCTAGTACTCTTGCCTGGAAAATCCCATGGATGGAGAAGCCTGGTAGGCTACAGTCCATGGGGTCGCTAAGAGTCGAACACAACTAAGCGACTTCACTTTCACTTTTCACTTTCATGCATTGGAGAAAAAAATGGCAACCCACTCCAATATTCTTGCCTGGAAAAGCAGGGACAGGGAAGCCTGGTGGGCTGCCGTCTCTGGGGTTGCACAGAGTTGGACACAACTGAAGCAACTTAGCAGCATTCTGTTTATCAGTTTTACTTCTCTCTATGCACCAACACTAATATTGGTAGTGTTGCTAACTGAGAACTGAGTAATACAAATCCATCCATCCTGTTTTTCTTCGGAAGTATTTTGAATGTTTCTCTCCTGTTTAAATTCTAGAAATGTCTAGTCAAGTTTCATTTAAAAAAAAAAAAGCACCAGGTAACTGACTGGCATTGAATTGAGGCTATAGATAAATCTGGAGGTAACTGAAATTTGTATGTTTTCCTATATATGAATATAATACATCTCTCCATTTACTTAGGGCCAACTCAATGTCATTTAGTAGTTTTGAACTTTGGTTATCTGTTGTTAAGATTTACTTGTGGAAAACTTATACTTTTGTTCCTACTACATAAGATATGATTTTATAAGTGATACATTTTTGCCTGCTGCAGCTGGTATAGAGAAATACTACCGGTTTTTAAAATGTATATTGATCTTTTGGCTTCCCAGGTGGCGCTAGTGATAAAGAAACTGCCTGGCAATGAAAGTCATATAAGAAAGTGAAGTGCAAGTTGCTTAGTCATGTCTAACTCTGCGACTTCATGAACTATACACTCCATGGAATTCTCCAGGCCAGATTACTAGGGAGGGTAGCCTTTCCTTTCTCCAGGGGATCTTCCCAACTCAACCCAGGGATCAAACCCAGCTTTCCCGCATTGCAGGAGGATTCTTTACCAGCTGAGCCACAAGAGAAGCCCAAGAATATTGGAGTGGGCAGCCTATCCCTTCACCAGGGGATCTTCCCAACCAGGAATCAAACCAGGGTCTCCTGCATTGCAGGTGGATTCTATACCAACTGAGATATCAGGGGGAGATATAGGAGACACAGGTTTAATCCCTGGGTTGGGAAGATCCCCTGGAGGAGGAAATGGCAACCCATTCCACTGTTCTTGCCTGGAAAATCCCATGGACACAGGAACCTGGAGGGCAACAATCCATGGAGTCACAAAGAGTAGGACACAACTGAAGCGACTGAGCAGAGCACATCATGTTGATCTTTTATTCAAAATATAAATTAATCTCTTGTTTAATCATTTAAGTGTGAAAGTGAAAGTCTTAATTGCTCAGTTGTGTCCGACTCTTGCAACCTTATGGGCTGTAACTCGCAAGGTTCCTCTGATTATCTTAATATTTTAGGTAATCATTTAATCTGTGAGTAATTACTGTTTTCTTTCTTTCTTTTCAATCTACCTTTTTGTTCACTTTGTCTTATTTTACCATACTGACTAGGAACTTCAACACAATGCTAGAGACTGTAATGTAATTTCTTGAAAACCTACTAGTGATTATATCTTCTCAGATAATAGAAAATATATAAAATCTGTTCTAAATATAAGATACATTTCTTTATAAAATTTTTAAAAAGGCAAATATTTCTAAGCATTAATCAAATCTCTGGGGTAAAACCTAAAGGATTCTCTTATAACAAAGAAAAGAAAGCAAGAATACTAACCTTTTTGTAGTAAATTGGGTTTCCTGTCAAGTAGCTGAGGTGGACAAACTCCATATGTAGTGTGCCAAATTCAGCAAGAATGCTGCTACCTGCAGATGCCCAGCCCCAGTTTCGTCCTACTCCACTGAATGAAAGAAAAGGTAAAAGGAGACAGAATTAGGAAAAGACCAAAACATTTTTTCAATGAGTATATAACTTTTAAATAACTCTCTCAGAAATTATCGCAACACAATTGATTATTGTACCTAAAATCTTACTATTTTAAAATTATTTTGAATAGAATATTCACGACCTAAAAATCAAAACAATGTAAAAAGTATATGTTAAGTATTTCACCCTACTCTCATCTCTCTTCCCCTTACAGGCCCCCAATATAATCATTCATTAGATTCTTATATGTTAGCATAGAAATTTCTATGCATAAATAAGCAGTCCAAATACATAGTCTTCTTTTCCCTCCTTTCTTAAAATACAGCAAAGTATACTTACTGCTCTGTATGTTAGATTTTAAGTAACATTTTAATGAGGTAAGATGTACCTCATTAGGCTTTCCAAAGTTTTATAAACAACATTCTTATATTTTTTACTTAAAAATGCATAGAATTATGTCTCATTCACACAAAAATGTGTGAGAGCATTCTAAGTCGTTTCAAACCTTGAAAGTACAACTCACATTTATTGTGCTGGGACCACTGATGTTACAGGACAGTATCATGACAAAGAACTGTCTTGCCTCCACTGCTGATAGTGTATGAAAACTACTACATTATACAAATAGATATACTTCAATCAATCCTCTATTAGTGGTCCTCTGGCACTTTTCTAGTATTTTGCTATTATGAAAACTTTTATAGTGAATAATCTTGTGTGCACTTCATTTGTGCAGATATATTTCCAGGATATCTTCTTTTTTTTTCCAGGGTGCCTTATAAATTTTTTACTGGAAGCCAAACTATATAAATGAAAAGTACAGACTCTTTGGATGTTATCCTCTTTCTCAGAAGGTTAAGCTTCCTTTGAAACATAGATTGAGTACAGGCAGATAACCTTGGCTCTGAGCTTTGTTAAGGGTTAAAACTATTCTAGTTTTACCTATACTTCCAGAAAGAGGCCCTATGGGATCTCAGCTGAAAGCCTGGGATGTTTACCAAGGGCCCTTCACCATGGCAGCTTCAAAAACTAACTCTGTCTCCTCAGTACCATGTAGCTATTAAACTTTCTTCTTTATATCTACTTGAATACTGGCAATTCAATACACTATGTTGTATTTATCCGTGTGGAGAAAACATTGAAATAGGCATCAGGATACCTATAAAATAGGTATCAGGATACCACTATCTTAAAGTTCTTTAATTTTTTGGTGCTATTTTTATACTGTTTTTGAAAGTATGAAAGGCAAATACCACTAACAGACTTTTTGGAACCCAAACATGAGAATCAAAGAAGAAATATGGATACAGTAACTATGTAGGACAGTCATTCATTTCACAAATATAAAGTACCTACTCATATCTGGGAGATATAACAGTGAACTCAGAGGGTAAAATATCTGTCTGCAATGTGGGAGACCTGGGTTTGATCCCTGGGTTGGGAATATCCCCTGGAGAAGGAAATGGCAACCCACTGCAGTATTCTTGCCTGGAAAATCCCATGGATGTAGGAGCTTGGTAGGCTATAGCCCATGGGGTAGCAAAGAGTCGGACATAACTAAGCAACTTCTCTCTTCTGTAACATATAACATTACTGTTCCCAAAATAAATGATAATTGTTATGAAGAAAATTAAATATAGAATACTGAGTTGAATAGAATACTGAGTACTAGTGATAGAGGACGAATTTAAAGACTTTATGTATAATGTTCAAAGAGTTTCTAAAATGACACAATTTAAACTGAGAACTGAATGATGAGAAGGAGCCAGTGATGAACAGATCTGGAAGAAGAGAATTCTGAGTAGAGGAAATAGCAGTTGGAATGGCCCTGAGGAAAAAAGTTGGTTAGTGTGGCTAGATTGATTTCCTGAAGGAAATCAACCCTAAATATTCTATGCAAAGTCTATTGTTGAAACTGAAGCTCCAATACTTTGGCCACCTAATGCAAAGAGCCAACTCATTGGAAAAGACTCTGATTCTGGGAAATATTTAAGGCAAAAGGAGAAGTGGGTGGCAGAGGTTGAAATAGATAGCATCACCAACTCAATGGACATGAATTTAAGCAAATTCCAGAAGATAATAGAGAACAGAGGAGCCTGGCATGCAACNGCAGTATTCTTGCCTGGAAAATCCCATGGATGTAGGAGCTTGGTAGGCTATAGCCCATGGGGTAGCAAAGAGTCGGACATAACTAAGCAACTTCTCTCTTCTGTAACATATAACATTACTGTTCCCAAAATAAATGATAATTGTTATGAAGAAAATTAAATATAGAATACTGAGTTGAATAGAATACTGAGTACTAGTGATAGAGGACGAATTTAAAGACTTTATGTATAATGTTCAAAGAGTTTCTAAAATGACACAATTTAAACTGAGAACTGAATGATGAGAAGGAGCCAGTGATGAACAGATCTGGAAGAAGAGAATTCTGAGTAGAGGAAATAGCAGTTGGAATGGCCCTGAGGAAAAAAGTTGGTTAGTGTGGCTAGATTGATTTCCTGAAGGAAATCAACCCTAAATATTCTATGCAAAGTCTATTGTTGAAACTGAAGCTCCAATACTTTGGCCACCTAATGCAAAGAGCCAACTCATTGGAAAAGACTCTGATTCTGGGAAATATTTAAGGCAAAAGGAGAAGTGGGTGGCAGAGGTTGAAATAGATAGCATCACCAACTCAATGGACATGAATTTAAGCAAATTCCAGAAGATAATAGAGAACAGAGGAGCCTGGCATGCAACACTGCATGAGGTCGCGAAGCACTGGCTGAACAACAATAACAACGTAGTTTGGCTGGAGCTCAGGAAGGGGAAATGACGATATAGGATGAGGTTAGAGAGCTGGATATAATCTAGACTGTGTAGAAATTCTGTTGGCTATGGCGAAATTTAAGTATGAAGGAACATCTGAATTTTAATGAATGTAACATAGTATTTAAAGGATAAAGCATACCATTTGGAAAGATTACCTAGGCATCAGCAAGGTGAATGGATTATAGTACAGTCAAGTATAAATACAAAATCTCATTTCCATGTAAAAAACTTTCTATCTCAAAGTTTCATTCATAGTGCATATAAGCACTATCAAAATTCTAAGTTCTAAAAAACTTTTTTCATATTTTTACATACAACCTCACAGGGCCCTCTACCTTGGCAGCCTTAGACATTAACTTCTGTCTTCCCAATACCAGTTCACTTCAGTTCAGTCGCTCAGTCGTGTCCGACTCTGTGACCCTACGAATCGCAGCACGCCAGGCCTCCCTGTCCATCACCAACTCCCGGAGTTCACCCAAACTCATGTCCATCAAGTCGGTGATGCCATCCAGCCATCTCATCCTCTGTCATCCCCTTCTCCTCCTGCCCCCAATCCCTCCCAGCATCAAAGGCTTTTCCAATGAATCAACTCTTCGCATGAGGTGGCCAAAGTATTGGAGTTTCAGCCTCAGTATCAGTTCCTCCAATGAACACCCAGGACTGGTCTCCTTTAGGATGGACTAGGTGGATCTCCTGGCAGTCCAAGGGACTCTCAAGAGTCTTCTCCAACACCACAGTTCAAAAGCATCAATTCTTCGGTGCTCAGCCTTCTTCACAGTCCAACTCTCACATCCATACATGACTACTGGAAAAACCTTAGCCTTGACTAGACGGATGTTTGTTGGCAAAGTAATATCTCTGCTTTTTAATATGCTGTCTAGGTTGGCCATAACTTTCCTTCCAAGGAGTAAGCGCCTTTTAATTTCATGGCTGCAGTCACCATCTGGAGTGATTTTGGAGCCCCCAGAAATAAAGTCTGACACTGTTTCCACTGTTTCTCCATCTATATCCCATGAAGTGATGGCACCAGATACCATGATCTTCATTTTCTGAATGTTGAGCTTTAAGCCAACTTTCCCAATACCCGTAGCTGTTAAATTTTCTCCTTTGCCCTTCAGCCTCCAAATGCTGTTTTCTAGTTTCTTTATTTCTTTGTCCTGTGCTTGTGCAGGCACACAATCAGCCAACAACAGGAGGAAAATCTGTAGATAAATTCTGGGGCTTTTCTCTGCAATTCCTTTCTGATTTGAGATACTCATCCCTTATATCTCAGTCCTTTTGGCAGTTCCAAGACCTGACCACAGTCTTCTTTGCTCTACATGAGTACTGTTTTAGGGTTGGCCTCAATCATACTCAATTTAGAATATACCCTTAGGGGAAAAGCCAGCTTTCTACAGTGATGAGCTTCAAGTAGGCCCTTTGGGTTCTCCCTTAGGTATTGCTCTCCAATCCCTTCAAACCATTTTGTTGGGCTTTTGTGATTACTTTTGATGGGAGAGTTAACCTGATATAAGTTAACTCAGGGCTAGAACTGGAAGTCTAGATTCATTATTCAAGAGAGTCATGGTTATTTCCACTAGAACTCTAAAACCATTCTCTAGGGTCTTTTCTACTTTTAGGAGGAGATGAAAAATATAAATCCTTCTCTCATAGAAAGATGGACACTTTTGGTTTCAGCTCTTTTAGCACTAGTGAAAGTGAAGTCGCTCAGTCATGTCTGACTCTTTCCAACCCCATGGACTGTAGCCTACCAGGCTCCTCTGTCCATGGGATTTTCCAGGCAATAGTACTGGAGTGGACCGCTATTTCCTTCTCCAGGGGGTCTTCCCGACCCAGGGATTGAACCCAGGTCTCCCGCATTGTAGACAGACACTTTACTGTCTGAGCCACCAGGGACCTAGTTGATTTTAATTTAAACTCTGTATCACCTAGAATAATATTAAATTAGGTGAGTCAAATGACAAATATAGAATAAATATGAGCTTTTTTAGAGACAAGAATCTTAAAATTACCACTAAAATGTATGCAGAAAAGAGTAATACATGATTTTGTAGAGAAGTTGAAGTAAATGTAGAAGGTGAGGATATAACCTTAATACTGATGTGGCATATAGGCTCCTACTCCTGCCATTAATGAACTGAAAGACCTTGAGCAAGATTTCCTTCTCTGAGACTCAAGTTTCCTCCATAATATAAGAATTTATGATAACTAGTTCACATGACTGTTAGGAAAATTAAAGACATTTAAGATTGTGAAAACACCTCACAAAGAACCTAGTAAGAACAGTATCTAATGAGTTTTTGAATAATTTTATTCTAAGTTATTTTAAGTTTATCTAGAGGAAAAAACTTCCTCAATCTGATAAAGGCAACTGATTAAACAAAAAAAAAGCTACAGCCAACATAATATTGATAATTTTAAAATATATACATATTATAAAAACATTTTATGGAAATCCAGGAGACTATAAAATACAGGTGAAGATAATCTTTTTAACCAAGATTGAAAACCTGAAAGTTATAAAAGACATAATTGAATATATAAAAAATCAAAACTTAAGGATGAAAAATTATTATAAAAACAACAAACAAGAGGTAGAACAAGGGGAAAAAGTGATTCTATCATCTGTAAGGCTCTTTTATAAGCTAACTAGAAAAACACAACTCAATCAACACTTAGGAATAGATAATTCACAAAAAACAATCTAGATGTCCAATAAATTTATGAAAAGGTGCTTGAATTCACTAAGCAGAAAATACAAATGAAAATAACAAGAGTAACATTTCATATTCATTATTCTCTTGAAAATTAAACAGAACATATACTTATAGACATTTTGGTACTCTCACATACTGTTGGTGGAAATATGATGAATTACAGCCTTTTGGAAAATATGTGGGGAGTAATTACTAAACTCAAAAATACATATAGCCTTTGATCCAGCAATTCCACACTTGGGAAATCTATCCCACACACACAAAAAAAGACTTATGCCCTTTGATATAGCAATCATATTCTTAAGAATCATTTTCAGAAAAACTTCCTCACTCTACAAGGACATATATGGTGGTGGTTTAGTCACTAAGTCGTTTCCGACTCTTGCGACCCCATGGACTGTAGCCTGCCAGGCTCCTCTGTCCCTGGGATTCTCCAGGCAAGAATACTGGAGTTGGTTGCCATTTCCTTCTCCAGGGGATCTTCCCAACCCAGGAATCAAACCCAGGTCTCCTGCATTGTAGGCAGATTCTTTATTGAGTGAGCTACAAGGGAAGGACATATATAACAGGATGCTACTGTAACTTTTATGGTAGCAAAATAATGGAAATAAACAAATACCATTGATATGGAATAATTAAATAAATCATAGTATAACCTATGTATTTACAGTGTATCCTGTCTTCTACTCTGTAGTTATCACAAAGTATGATTTAAAGCTCTGGGGCATGACCTGGAAGAGTATTTTCATGAGACTTTGCTAAGTAAGAAAAATAAGAAGTAGAAAGAAAATAAAAAGAAGAAAGAAAAACAAGTATCCAAACAAATCATATAAAATTTTAAAAGCTCCACCAGTATGTATGTATGTACGTGCTTCTGTGTGCTAATCATACTGCAAGAGATAAATAATGCTAGATTGTTAACATAGGTTGGATTTCAGACATCAAGACTGGAATAAAGTCTATGTGAGAGATACGTATAATTCAATCAAAACACAAAGTAAAAACCTTTAAAAATAGGTAAATACATCTATGCTTTATGAACTCAAGTAAAATATGTATTTTATATGAATATATACAAAGATACAGTATGAAAATTAAGCTTATGTTCAAGACATGGTCCTTGAAAACTCTTCTACTTTTTTGTCTCAATCTAAATTTGAAGTTTTGCAATGCTGGACTTTTGGTTATTTTTTATCTAGATAATAATAATATCTTGCATACTTCTTCATCTCAGAGTTAAACTGTACGTTAATTAAAATTCTAATGATATAAGAAAGTTATATGACTGACAATGCTACTGAAGGAAACACCAGAAAATCTGGAATGAAACTAAGAACAAAAGAGAACAGGTATGTGCTTAACACCTTTGGCCATATACTTTTGCAGAGGCTGGTATGGAACTCTAGCTAGCTTTTTCCTCACAAAGAGTTAGTTTACATTATATATAGTGTATGACAGCAAAGAACAGTAAAGTTAGATTTCATGTTCAGTATAAAATAATGATTTCTTAATGAAAATCAAAACTTCATCAAGTTCGCCATTAAAAAGAAATGACTAAAATAGATTCATTTTCCCAAATAAAGCTGTCAGAGAATCATGCTTCACTTTGAACTTCAATAATTTGGATATCATAAAAAGGACCCTACATGAGTTATGTCTTCCCTTATCATTAGTAAGACATTCAGCAACAGGAAGCCCTGATTTTAAGGTATGTTGTGTTTTATTCTGACTTAGAAAAATAACAAGTAGTGTACAAAAAAGGAAGACAGGGAAAGCACTTTGAATCCATTCTAGCACTGCTGCTGCTGCTAAGTCACTTCAGTCGTGTCCGACTCTGTGCGACCCCATAGATGGCAGCCCATCAGGCTGCCCTGTCCCTAGGATTCTCCAGGCAAGAACACTGGAGTGGGTTGCCATTTCCTTCTCCAATGCATGAAAGTGAAAAGTGAAAGGGAAGTCGCTCAGGTGTCCGACTCTTCACTACCCCATGGATTGCAGCCTATCAGGCACCTCTGTCCATGGGATTTTCCAGGCAAGAGTACTGGAGTGGCGTGCCATTCTAGCACTAAGTAGACATAAATAAGTAATCTTAAATATACAACTATATTGCTAACAATAAAGGTGTGGGAGAGAAATCTAGACTTACAGAAACAAGCAGTAGAAATGAAATATAGTTTTACTGTTTCAAAGCAAAGAATGTATTTTAAAAATCAGGCAATGCTTTAAAGAAATATGCTACAGTATACATGCAGAGAAAAACAGTTTTAAGTCTTAAAAAGTATGGTGAAGGCTCAAAAAATCAGTTAATCTAATATATTTAGAACAAGAATAATCATATAAAAATAGAATTTACCTTTTCAGATTCACCATTGCCCAAGGAATTCCCGTAGGTGTGTTAAAGGCAGGAAGGAGTTTCTCAGCCAGCTGGACTGCTTTAATCTTGAATATCTGGGACAAAAACACAAACATTCATAAATTATGAAATTACTGCTGTCAATAAAATTTCCTGATCTCTTCTATGATGCATACCACAACATACTGGATATATGAAACTATGGAGGGGTATATGAAAGTATGGCATCTCTTAGTACCATGGAGTATACAGCAATCAGAGAGAATTGTTGTAAAGTGGATGGATAGTGAAGAAAAAGCTGAAAGCGAAATGGCCTGAAACTATAATTAATTGAAAGGGAAGGACTGGTTTTGGTGTTAATATCTGTATTTTCAGCTGGCAAAAAATCTCAGAGATTTTTTTTAGCCAGAGAAAACACGAGGCTATGAAACTCATCCATGGTATCAAGCTCAGAACAAATATTAAAACAAAAGAAAGAGATGCAACCAAATTTCACAAATGCCCTTGAATTACTATAATCATGTTTCTATCTTACATATTTATATCTTGACATTCTCCATCAAGGTTCACCCATAATTATTAAATGAAAAGAAAATATTTACGTTCGCATTCCAAGCTTATTTTATGAGTTATAAATGCTTCAGCCCTTGGTATCAATTACTGCTTTTTTTGGTATACAAAATAATAAGCTGCCTAAATATCAATGGTTCTCAAACTTTTAAAATCAAGGTACTATTACCAAGACATTTATAGTATAATTTCTAATATTCTTAACATGTATCTCATTTTAGAGACTACTGACTTAGAGACTCAAAACACCCTGCTAAGAAAAGCGGCATATTCTTCTACATGCCTCAAGGCTACCCTCTCAAAATCATCTGATATGCAAGGCTCCATCTTTTCACTGTGGCCAAGTACTGTTGATAAAATATTGGATTTTTCAAATAAGTAAGTAGTTGAAAGCATGGTCTAGATCAAATTTCTAAGTTGAGATATTAAAGCACACCTACGTTACTGGGGGTATAAACTAGAGAGGAGTATGTGCAAGTATACAAAGCAATATGACATTAATGTATTTTGCAAAGTTTCTTACATGATAGGAAGTTTTTAGCAGAATTTCAAATTAGATATTCTTATACATCTACAATTTATCACTTCCTTGAATACCTACATAAATACTACTAACAGTTATATGTTAGTAAAGAGAAATTGAGGGTTTCCCTTGTGGCCCAGATGGTGAAGAAACTGCCTGCAATGAGAGACATCCTGGTTGGATCCCTGGGTTGGGAAGATCCCCTGGAGAAGGGAATGGCTACCCACTCCAATATTTTGCCTGGAAAATTCCAGAGAAACCTAGCAGGCTACAGTTCATGGGGTCGCAGAGTCAGACACGACTGAGTGACTAACACGCACAAAGAGACATTACATTATTATTGAATAGCACTTCATCTCACACTTTAGCAGCGGGGCAAAGGGACCAAGTTCTTAACTAAGAACTAACACTAATGACATGTGTTTGCTGATCATATCTTTTACATGTAAAACTAATATTCCAAACAGTAAAATAACTTACAAACATAAGCTTTTTTCTAAACAGAAAGCATTCTTATTTCACTTCAAGAAGTGATTAGTGACATATTTTCTAATTTTCAACTACCTATGTCAGTTAACTTACATAGTACCAATAATAATAATATACAACTCAATGAAAGCACCACTCCAGTGTCATTGAGGAAAAAAAATTCCTTACCTAGAAGGCTTAATTTATTCAAGAAAATACAAAATCTTTAATGATAAATATACCACAGCCTTACAGTTCCTATATTCAGAAACAATTTGGCAGAAACAGCAACAGTTAATTTAAAACAAATTAGCTAGTATGCAATGCAAAAGAATAATACAAATCTAAAACATATCAAAGTAAAAGGTAAGTCTCTGTATCTAGTAAATATTTTGTGCTAACATCAGTTCCAAGGTATACATGACTCCTAGCATGTCACATCAAATCCTCATTTTCCATTTCTCAGAACAGAAATTCTACTCCAGTTTACACACACACAGACTTCTGCCTGTTTCTCTCTCTCTCACACACAGAATATCATATACACTATTCTTAACTTGCTTATTTCACTTATTGTATATTGGAGATCTTTCCATATCATTCCACCTCTTTCTCTCTAGTGGCTATCGAATTTATCCTTGGATAGATAATACAGTAATTTACTTGATCAGTCTTCTATTCATAGACATATGTTTCCAAAACTATGTACCTCTGTAAGATAAATTATAAGAGTGGAATTACTGAAGCTATGGATACATTCATTTGTAATTTCAATAATTAATGACAACTTGTTCACATCTTTCACATATTTACACTTCTATCAGAATTTATGACCTGCTATTTCTCTGTATTTTTGTGAACATAAGAGTTGTTAAACTGTTGATTTTTGCTAACCTGAGAGTTGAAAAAGACTACTTCACTGTCAATTTTATTTTCATTTCTTTTAATATGATGTGGTAATATTCAGTTCAGTTCAGTTGCTCAGTCGTGGCCAACTCTTTGCAGCCCCATGAATCGCGGCACACCAGGCCTCCCTGTCCATCACCAACTCCCGGAGTCTACTCAAACTCATGTCCAACGAGTTGGTGATGCCATCCAGCTATCTCATCCTCTGTCGTCCCCTTCTCCTCCTGCCCCCAATCCCTCCCAGCATCAGAGTCTTTTCCAATAAGTCAACTCTTTGCATGACGTGGCCAAAGTATTGGAGTTTCAGCCTCAGCATCAGTCCTTCCAATGCACACCCAGGATTCTTCTCCTTTAGGATGGATTCTCCTTGCAGTCCAAGGGACTCTCAAGAGTGTTCTCCAACACCACAACTCAAAAGCATCAATTCTTTGGCGCTCAGCTTTCTTCACAGTCCAACTCTCACATCTATACATGACCACTGGAAAAAACCACAGCCTTGACTAGATGGACCTTTGTTGGCAAAGTAACATCTCTGCTTTTTAATATGCTATCTCGGTTGGTCGTAACTTTCCTTTCAAGGAGTAATATTCAACACTCACTCAAATATCTTTTCAAGCAAAATTCATACACTGCAGAGGATGGAAAACTATACATAACATTTCCCAGATTTTTTCATCCCACCTAAACTTCAAGATAAGGCCTAGGCATTGGTAAGTATACATAAATAAGTGATATCTGGATGGAAGAAGTAAACAATTTGAAGCAGTGGTCTTTCATGCACAGGTACCTGATTCTTATATGGCAGCACTGACAGAAGTTCTAATGACTAGCTCCAAGTTTCAAAGATAACATGTGGGCAACGGAGGAAATGGGTCTGGATCATACCATAAAAGCCATAAGGTATGCTTAAGCATCCAAGTACTGCATTTCAGACTCTTTTGTTGACTATGATGGCTACTGCATTTCCTCTAAGGGATTCTTGCCCACAGTAATAGATATAATGGTCATCTAAGTTAAATTCTTCAATTCCAGTCCATTTTAGTTCGATGATTCCTAAAATGTTAATGTTCACTCTTGCCATCTCATGTTTGACTACTTTCAATTTGCCTTGATTCGTGGACCTAACATTCCAGGTTCCTACGCAATATTGTTCTTCACAGCATCGGACTTTACTTTCAACATCATTCACATCCACAAGTGGGTGTTGTTTTTGCTTTGGCTCCATCTCTTCATTCTTTCTGGAGTTATTTCTCCACTGATTTCCAGTAGCATATTGGGCACCTACTGACTTTGGAAGGAATGATGCTAAAGCTGAAACTCCAGTACTTTGCCCACCTCATGCAAAGAGTTGATTCACNATTGGCTTCAAAATCATTGCAGATGGTGACTGCAACAAAGAAATTAAAAGACACTTGCTCCTTGGAAGAAAAGCTATGACCAATCTAGACAGTATATTAAAAAGCAGATCCATTACTTTGCTGACAAAGATCTGTCAGTTCAAAGCTATGGTTTATTCAGTAGTCATGTATGGATGTGTAAGTTGGACTATAAAGAAAGCTGAGCACTGAAGAATTGATATGTTTGAACTGTGGTTTGGAGAAGACTCTTGAGAGTCCCTTAGACTACANCACTTGCTCCTTGGAAGAAAAGCTATGACCAATCTAGACAGTATATTAAAAAGCAGATCCATTACTTTGCTGACAAAGATCTGTCAGTTCAAAGCTATGGTTTATTCAGTAGTCATGTATGGATGTGTAAGTTGGACTATAAAGAAAGCTGAGCACTGAAGAATTGATATGTTTGAACTGTGGTTTGGAGAAGACTCTTGAGAGTCCCTTAGACTACAGGGAGATCCAACCAGTCCATCCTAAAGGATGTCAGTCCTGAATATTCACTGGAAGGACTGATGCCACCTGATGTGAAGAACTGACTCACTGGGAAAGACTCGGATACTGGGAAGATTGAAGGCAGGAGGAGAAGGGGATGACAGAGGATGAGATGTTTGGATGGTATCACTGACTTGATGGCCATGTTTGAATAAACTCCGGGAGTTGGTGATGGACACGGAAAGCCTGGCGTGCTGCAGTCCATGGGATCGCAAAGAGCTGGATATGTTTGAGAGACTAAACTGAACTGAACTGAATAGCTTACCCTAGTACTGAGTATTTATTTTGTGTAAAGAACTTAAAACAGAGCTGTGCATAAAATAAATACACTATAATAATGTCAATGTTCTTATTGCTAATTTAAATATACCTTCTTTTCTTTGATTCCTTCACAATCACATTTGAACACAGTAAATTTCTTCCACCTTAGAAAAACCAATCAATCAAACAAAATCTTTCTTTAATCCACATCTGCCTCCAGTTACGATTCTACCTTTTATCTCCCTTTGATAGCCCAATATGTCTGTATTTATGCTCTTTAACCACTATGGACTTCCCTCATAGCTCATTCAGTCAATAAAGAATCTGCCTGCAATACAGGAGACCCTGGTTCGATTCCTGGGTTGGGAAGATCCTTGGGAGAAGGGATAGGCTACCCACTCCAGTATTCTTGGGCTCCCCTTGTGGCTCAGCTGGTAAAGAATCTTCCTGTAATGTGGGAGACCTGGGTTCAGTCCCTGGGTTGGGAAGATTCCCTGGAGAAGGTAAAGCCTACCAGCTCCAGTATTCTGGGCTGGGGAATTCCATGGACTGTATAGTCCATGGGGTCTCAAAGAGTCAGACACAACTGAGAAAACTTCTATTTCAATTACACCTTCACCCTGCCATTATAAAGTACACACACATTTAAACATTTCAATCTGGTTTCTAAGTCCAACAAACTCATGCATAGACTGTAGCTTGCTACTTGATTTTCTTATTATGCACAGGCTGTAGTCTGTCCTTCTTCATGGGCCCATTTTTTCCTCTGGGTTTCCTTCCTAGGATTCTCTTTCCTATAACCATCTGTTGTTCCTTTCATTTGCATGGCTTCAAAAACCATCTATGGACAACTCCCAAATCTACCTCTCAACTCTGTCTTAGGATCTCTTTCTGAAGTTTGTGATTCATATATCCACACATCTATTGGGCATCCTACCTTCATGCCCCTCAAGCTCAAAAGTTCAGAATAGATTGAACTCAGTATTTTCATCTGTCAGCACCTTACATTGTATTCCTACATCTCCATGAATGCCACATCCTTCCTCCCATGTGAAGCCAGAAACCTGGATATAGTCTGTTACTCATTTTTCTCCCTTCCTACCCACCAAAATTTAATCAAAGACAAAACACTCAGTTCCTCCTCTGAGAAGTGTCCTTCAGATTTATTCATCTTTCTTGATCTCAACTGCTAGTATTTTAGTCAGAGCCATCATCATTTCTTGGCTAGTTAAGAATAGTGGCATTTCATTGGTTTTCTCACCACTGGTTTTCCTCCTACCCTACCCTAATCCTCCTCTCCACATTTAATATCCTTCAGTGGTTTCCCATTGATTTAAGCAAAAGCCCAAACATCTTTTCATGCTCATAGTCTTGGATGGCATTGCCCTGTAGATAGTAATGCTTTAATCTCATTTCTCAATGTTTTCTTCTTCCTTTCATCCTCTAAGCTTACAGAACACTTTTTAGTCCTCAGACATGCTTTACCTCCAAACCTACTCATACCTATTCTAGAATTCCCTTCCTACTACCCTCCTCCTTTATCTGTGGTATTAGTTTGTTAGGGCTGTCAAAACAAATGGGAAAACTGGTCAACCACTTGTAANGGCTTTCTCTGCATCTATTGAGATAATCATATGGCTTTCATTTTTCAATTTGTTAATGTGGTGTATTACACTGATTGATTTGTGGATACTGAAGAATCCTTGCATCCCTGGGTTAAAGCCCACTTGGTCATGGTTTATGATCTTTTTAATGTGTTGTTGGATTCTGTTTGCTAGAATTTTGTTAAGCAGTTTTGCATCTATGTTCATCACTGATACTGGCCTGTAGTTTTCTTTTTTTGTGGCTTCTTTGACAGGTTTTGGTATTAGGATGATGATGGCCTCATAGAATTAGTTTGGAAGTTTACGTTCCTCTGCAGTTTTCTGGAAGAGTTTGAATAGGACAATCTCTTTAACAAGTGGTGCTGGGAAAACTGGTCAGCCACTTGTAAAAGAATGAAACTAGAACACTTTCTAACACCATACACAAAAATAAACTCAAAATGGATTAAAGATCTAAATGTAAGACCAGAAACTATAAAACTCCTAGAGGAGAACATAGGCAAAACACTCTCCGACATACATTACAGCAGGATCCTCTATGACCCACCTCCCAGAATATTGGAAATAAAAGCAAAAATAAACAAATGGGACCAACTTAAAAGCTTCTGCACAACAAAGGAAACTATAAGCAAGGTGAAAAGACAGCCTTCAGAATGGGAGAAAATAATAGCAAATGAAGCAACTGACAAACAACTAATCTCAAAAATATACAAGCAACTTACGAAGCTCAATTCCAGAAAAATAATGACCCAATCAAAAAATGTGCCAAAGAATTAAATAGACATTTCTCCAAAGACATACAGATGGCTAACAAACACATGAAAAGGTGCTCAACATCATTCATTATCAGTGAAATGCAAATCAAAACCACAATGAGGTATCATTTCACGCCAGTCAGAATGGCTGTGATCCAAGAGTCTATAAGCAATAAATGCTGGAGAGAGTGTGGAGAAAAGGGAACCCTCTTATACTGTTGGTGGGAATGCAAACTAGTACAGCCACTATGGAGAACAGTGTGGAGATTCCTTAAAAAACTGGAAATAGAACTGCCTTATGACCTAGCAATCCCACTGCTGGGCATACACACTGAGGAAACCAGAACTGAAAGAGACACGTGTGCCCCAATATTCATCGCAGCACTGTTTATAATAGCCAGGGCATGGAAGCAACCTAGATGTCCATCAGCAGATGAATGGATAAGAAAGTTGTGGTACATATACACAAAGGAGTATTACTCAGCCATTAAAAAGAATGCATTTGAATCAGTTCTAATGAGGTGGATGAAACTGGAGCCTATTATACAGAGTTAAGTAAGCCAGAAAGAAAAACACCAATACAGTATACTAACGCATATATATGTAATTTAGAAAGATTGTAACAATAACCTTGTATTCGAGACAGCAAAGGAGACACAGATGCATACAATAGTCTTTTGGACTCTGTGGGAGAAGGAGAGGGAGAGGGTAGGATGTTTTGGGGGAATGGCATGGAAACATGTATAATGTCATATAAGAAACGAATCACCAGTCCAGGTTCGATACAGGATCCTTGGGGCTGGTGCATTGGGATGACCCGGAGGGAGGTGGGAGAGGGGTTCAGGATGGGGAACACATGTATACCCGTGGTGGATTCATGTTGATGTATGGCAGAACCAATACAATACTGTAAAGTAATTAGCCTCCAATTAAAATAAATAAATTTAAATTTTAAAAAATAGTGAAGTAATCCCTCATCACTAATATTCTTTATTCTGTACTATTTCCCCAATTAACAGTTATCATCATCTTGAAGTGAAGTCGCTCAGTCATGTCCAACTCTTTGCAACCCCATAGACTGCAGCCTGCCAGGCTCCTCTGTCCATGGGATTTTCCAGGCAACAGTACTGGAGTGGATTGCCATTTCCTTCTCTAGGGGATCTTCCCAACCCAGGGCTTGAACCCAGGTCTCCTGCATTGTAGACAGAGGCTTTACCGTTTGAGCCATCAGGGAAGTATATGGTATAATTCTTTATTTGTAAAATTCAAACCTTTCCTCACAAGAAACAGAAGAAAAAGTCTAAAAAACAGATCAAAGAGGATGAGGAAGAAACATTATTTACAGGAGTAAAGAGAGAATCTTCCTAAAGTGCTGAAAACAAAAGTCCTGAGACTAATGAATATTATGAGTCCTTTACAGAATGATCTAAATACAGACTGTAAAGAAATTGCAGAAAAACAAAGCAAAGAAAGAAAATATTAACAAGGGGTGAAAGACAGATTACCTTTTAAAAATTAAACTGACAGCATACTTTTCAACAGCATATTAGAAAGACAATGAGATTGTATGTTTAAAAGGTTAAGAGAAAATAATCATCAACCTTTAATTTTATACACAGCTAAAATATCTATTAGGAGAAAGCTTGGCTCTCATATCCACCTGGCCTCCCTTGGGTGTCTTCTCAGAAATGTTATTACCTCCAATAGTCATCAGATATAAAAACAGCAACTTCTCACCACTGCTTACTCCTGTTTACTCACCAATTTACTAACCAATCCTATTTACTTTTCTTTAAGAGTAAGAACTTACCATTACCTGATACATATAACTTGAATATGCATTTACTATTTTTCTCCCATAACTAGAATATAAACTAGTATAAACTAGAGATAAAACTCTTTTTTGTTCATTCCTGTATCCATCGATCCAGAACAGTGTCTGTCACAGAGAAAGCACTCAATAAATACATTTATTTTTCTATTCATTACCTAATTTTTCTATTCATTACTTTAAATGCAAGCTGGGACCAACTAGACAACAATTATACATAAGACAAGAAGGAGATCAGCTAAATTATATTTTTCAGAAGAAAGAGAAACTGATTAATTTTAAACTTTGGTAAGTATACTATTAAAATTTTAAAAGTAACCCCAAAATAAACAGAAATGGAAAGTATATAATCAAACTAGTAGAGGTAAAAAGAGATACAAACTAAAAAATAATAGAAGAAAAACCAGACATGAAGTAATTTAATCTAAAATAAGAAAGAGAGAAAGTAAAGGTAAATGAAAAGCACAATAATAATATAGGTAGCAAAATAATGATGGAAGATCCAACTCCAAAAATATGTTACCATATCAAATGTAAATATTTCAAATTTAACAGTTAAAACATTCCAAGACTGGATAAAAGTAACAAAATCTAAGTACACATCATATGTAAAATATCAGCTAAAACAAATGACACAGAAAGGCTAAAAGTAAAAGAATGAAAAATAACTGTGATGATTATTAAGCTATTTTTTCCTCAGCTTCAAATCCATCCTTTAACACTCTACTTTGGTATACAGAAACTAGAACTCTTCAAATGCATTTCTCATTTGCCAGTGGGCTCCCTAAGAGGCCCTGCCAATGACAAGAAGTGCTATAAAGATAATACAAGGATGAAGGAGGAACTTATTCCTTCTAGTTTACTTCTGGTTTCTGACAGTGTCAAACCAGCCATGGTTCTTCACCCTGGCATTTGATTCCAGGTTACAGTTCCCCTGTCACAGACATATTCCCCAAATCGGCCTCTTTATGCCCTTTTGAGATACCAAGCTCTAGCTAGGACCCCCTCTTCAGATGTCTGAGCCCTAGCTCCAAGAGGATCCTTTGAAGAACTCCTGAATTATCAAAAACAGAGACCCAAGCTACTAAATTTTAATGATTCCAACCTCTTTTGATTGTTCTCAGAGTTCCAGGGATGGCAGCTATTTATTGCCGTTATTAATACTACCTCTTGTAATACAATAATGTTCTGCTTTGTCTTTTCAGTGCTCCATTACTTGGTTAACAATTCTAAACAATAAATCCTCTCATTTAAAAAACTGTACAGTTTTGGTTCTTGATTTGCCAACTGACACAGGATACCAACAAATCATCAGGCATAATAAAACTGCCATGTTAACAAACAGGAGTGTCTGAGAGTCACAAATGCCAATTCTCTCCAAATTAATCTATAAACTGAATGCAATCCTCATCAAAATTTCAACAGAGTTTTCCAGAGCTTAAGAGAACAAAGAACTTAGAACTGCTAATTTCCTAGTAGAATAACATAAATAATACAAGATTAAATATAGATATCAAGTTCTCTTATAAAAATATTGTAGCTAAGAGTACAATAAATATTTAGACTGCTAAAATATTCATGTAGGGATAAAGAGAAGAGCCAGTAGGATAAAGAGAAGAGCCAGTAGAAAACAACAGACTATAACTAATACATGACTAATGTGGCATGTATAAACAGCAGGGAAATATTAATAAATAGAATCAACTATTTGCTGATCAACTGATAATTGCCTAGCATATTCTACCTACAAATTCAATTATATAAAGACTAAAGACCCAAATGCAGAAGTTTAGAATTAAACATTGGAATACATCTTCATGACCATGAAGTAAGGATATCTTAAATGAGATACAAAAAGCATAATCTCTAAGGGCTACATACAGGGTGGGGAGGTGATGTGGTGTGGAGAAGGGTGGATGGACTACATTTCTCAATCCCCTTTATAATAAGATGTGGCCACATGAGTAAGATTCACTCACTAATACACAAGCAAAAATTGGGTAACCGACTTCTGAACAGTCACGTATCTTTTCTCTATCCCTTCCTTCCTCCTTTCTGCCACTGAGCACTTACCCACCTTACCTTGAGGAATCATCTATGAAGATGAAGCTTTATACTGCAGTTGACAGAGCAGTAAGACAAAGGATCCCAGATCATTGAGGAGCTACCCAAATCAGTCCTAAACTGCTTATCTCTGCACTTGATTTCCAGGAAACAAGATAAATTCTCTCTTATGCTTAAGCTGTTTCACACTAGATTTTCTGTTATGCACAGCCAAACCTAAACCTGATAATAAAAACTGTTGTGATATATGCTCAAAATGCTAAAATAATACAAAAGAAGGTAATCAGTTTTTGTCTAATTAGCATCAGGAAAGGCATCAGAAAAGAAATAATTACAGATTTAAATCATAATTTGAATGATACAGAGTCTGCCAAAGAGAAAAACACATAAAGGAGTGGTTTCTCACTACAGTCAGAAAGAACAGCAAGTACAAATATCATGAAAGATAATAATGAATATGACAAAATAGCCCACACATCTTTTAGGTGAAGACTGATAGCAATGAAAATAACTGCTATCATTTACTGAACACTGAAAATGTACCAGATTATCTCAAATAATCCTCACAATACTGCAACAGGATAGCAATTTTATGACAGGTTTAGAAAGTAGCACTTACTTACAGGTATATTTCCCAAGGAGTACTAGAATGTAGCTGTGCTGGGCTTCAAACCTAAGCAGTACCACTTAACAACTATGCCAAAATTCTGGGATGATGAGAACATGCCTATGAAGACTCTTCAAAACTGTGCCATATTCACAACACGATTCAACCATCAGTCAGTCAGTTCAGTCACTCAGTCGTGTCTGACTCTTTGCAACCTCATGAATTGCAGCACGCCAGGCCTCCCTGTCCATCACCAAATCCTGGAGTTCACTCAGACTCATGCCCATTGAGTCAGTGATGCCATCCAGCCATCTCATCCTCTGTTGTCCCCTTCTCCTCCTGCTCCCAATCCCTCCCAGCGTCAGAGTCTTTTCCAGTGAGTCAACTCTTCACATGAGGTGAGAGTCAGCTGACTCAACTATACTTAAATTTAAAAAATAACATTTTTAAAAGATGTTAAAAAAAAAAACTATGCTAAATCACTGTATCTTTAAAAAACAATAAAATATTTAAAGTTAATTTATGATTTTCCTATATTTGTAGTTCATGTGCTTTTTTCCCCTAACTCTTGCTTTTAACACACTCAACATGTTACCTTAAATGATGAGTAAGAAAAGTAAAAGAAAAATGCTGAGAAAAGGTGTCTATTTTATGTAAAAACTAAACAACTGACAACTGTAAAAGAAGAAGGGAGACTTGGGATTTCCTTAAACTCAGTATAATACTCAAAACTATTGTTAGAGACTGTGTTTTTCTTTATAGTCAACTGAATAAATTATGAACTGTATACTCACCACACTGAAATCAAGATTGTTTTCAATCCATTTTTGCCCATCTCGGAATTCATCATGAAGTCCCATGATATAAAGCGTATCCAAAGCATCTACTATAGTGGCACCCATTTGTGAAGTTCCTATATTTAGAGAGAAAAATGTCATTAAAAAGATACCCCTTGTACAAGACTTATTTTCATTTTTCATATATATAGAAAGTAAACCAAAGTAGGAATATAGGGATTAAAAAAATATCCAACATTATCTACTTTTCCATTAGAATAGACAATATACATTGTTTAAAACATTTTTCTAGAGACACATTGACAACTAATAGGAAGATAAAGGAAAACTAAAACTGAAATTCTTCTTAATTTTCTTCCTGGTTCAGAAAATGAGATCTCTCTGTTTAACTGAGATAGATTAAAAAAAAAAAAAAAGGATTAATTTAAGAAATGGTGAAGGTGGTTCAAGATGGTAAGCTAAGTCATAAGACAACCATGAACCATGCTCTTTTGATCCAAATTCATAGAAAGGGCAAAAAATATACTTAAAATAATAATAAAAGTATAACAAGGCTATATAACTGTAGTGGGACTATAAAGTATAAGAATCCTTAACAATCAAATAGCAGATAGAACATATTTTAAAAGAAGAAAGTCATAAAATGTGAGTAGAGAAAATCAAAGTACTAAGATCTGCCTATCTTCAAAAAGAGATCATCTTGATCTTAAAGAAAATGTTTCAGGGAGGGAGGAATTAATTGAACAAAACTAGCCTAACTGATACCAAAACCAGATACTGAACACACAAGAAAATAGAACAGGCCCATCTTACTAATGAATATAACTGCAAAAGCCCTGAATAAGATACTAGTAAGACAAATCTCGTAGCACAGTAAGTTCAGTTCAGTTCAGTTCAGTCGCTCAGTCGTGTCCGACTCTTTGCGACCCTATGAATCGCAGCACGCCAGGCCTCCCTGTCCATCACCAACTCCCGGAGTTCACTCAGACTCATGCCCATTGAGACAGTGATGCCATCCAGCCATCTCATCCTCTGCCGTCCCCTTCACTGTTATTGTTGTTTAATCATTCATCATGTCTTAACTCTTTTGTAACCCCATGGAATGTAGCCTGCCAGGCTTGTCTATCCACAGGATTTTCCAGGCATGGATACTAGAATGGGTTGCTATTTCCTTCTCCAGAGGATCTTCCAGATCCAAAGATCAAATTCGAATCTCCTTCATTGGCAGGCAGATTATTTAACACTGAGTCACCAGGCTCAGGCAGATTCTTTACCACTGAAGACTATTTAGGTTCACATTTTCCATTTATTATTCCTTCTATTTATTTATTTTGGCCACATTGCACTGCATGTGGAACTTTTCTAAATAGGAATCGAACCCATGCCCCCTGTAGCAGAAGCTCAAACTTTTAGCCACTGGACTACCAGGGAAGCCCTTTACTTTCCTTCTTAATTCCATACTTTTTTCCCCAAATGTTTTCTTATGATCGTTTAAAGCTATACAAGTTTTTCTTATAATGCTTGTTTTTAACTTACAACACAGTTTCTTGCTCACGTGCTCCTAATTATTTCTTCAACTTACCAAGAAGGATATCTTTCTACTAACAAAATGAGTACTCCACCACACTCTTGATAAATTCCTTGGTCTGCTCCCCACTCAGTTCCCTTCATGTTGATATCAACTATAACATTTGTTCTGGGTTATTACAGACATACTTTCCATTTCTTTTTTGTTCCTCAGCTTCCTATTAAGATAATAAAAATGTTATCAAGCCATTTAATCACCCATATATCACCCATATATCTCTTGCATAATCTTTGGCCTCCTAATGCATAGAAGTGACTCATTGGAAAAGACCCTGATGCTGGGAAAGACTGAAGGTGGGAGGAGAAAGGGACGGCAGAGGATGAGATGGTTGGATGGCATCACCGACTGGATGGACATGAGTTTGAGCAAGCTCCGAGAGTTGGTGATGGACAGGGAGGCCTGGTGTGCTGCAATCCATGGGGTCACAAAGAGTTGAACACGACTGAGCAACTGAACTGACTGACTTGCATAATCACTTGAATCAAATATGTATCTCTATTTATTTTAGTATTTTGTCCACAATATATGTCATGCATATTTTACATCCTTAGGAGTCCCTGTTTTTGTTATTTCAATTTATATAGGTAGCTATGGTCGGTTCTCTAGCTATTTAGTCCTTTACGTACATGTTCCTCTAAGGTGTTGACTATTCTGAAATGGAAAAAGGCCTGATCCACATATCTATACTGATTTTGGTTGGTTCCACAAGGAGAGGTTTGTGCCACAGGCTAAGCAGCACATAAAAGTGAAAAGCAAAATTGAAATTACTGGCTATCACTATGACTGTTTACCCAGACAACTGAAGATTTCAATCGGGAAAAATTAAAGGGTCTAAAACTACTCTTGCATCAAATAAAAATTAAAGTATGACACTACAGAAGATATAAAACACTAATAAAGATTTATTATGAGAACATAGGAATCAACCAGTTCTGAGGAAAACTCATAACTTGAAAATTTTGTACTATTTAATAAGAACAAATGAAAACAACTGCACTCTGTTCTACTAACAAAATAAGAAAAAGAATGATAAACATGAGCAAGAAAGTAGAAGAATCAGAAAAGCTAAAGGCAGAAGTAAATGAATTAGTAATAAAGAACTATCAGAATAATAAATTCAAGAGATGATTCTATGAAAAGAACTATACAATAAATTTATAACTGATTTTTTTAAAGTAGTCATTCAAAAGTGGGAAAGAAGTACACGAAGGCTGTATATTGTCACCCTGCTTATTTAACTTATATGCAAAGTACATCATGCAAAATGCTGAGACAGATGAAGCACAAGCTGGAATCAAGATTGCCAGTAGAAATATCAAAGACCTCAGATATACAGATGATACCACTCTAATGGCAGAAAGTGAAGAGGAACTAAAAACCCTCCTGATGAAGGTGAAAGAGCAAAGTTGAAAGGTTGGCTTAAAACTCAACATTCAAAAAACTAAGAATATGGCATCCAGTCCCCTCACTTCATGGCAAATAGGTGGAGAAAATAGTAGAAACAGCAGCAGATTTTATTTTCTTGGGCTCCAAAATCTCTGCAGACAATGATTATAGCCATGAAATTAAAAGATGCTTGCTCCTTGGAAGAAAAGCTATGACAAACCTAGATAACATATTAAAAAGCACAAACATCACTTTGCTGACAAAGGTCCATTTAGTCAAAGCTATGGTTTTTCCAGTAATCATGTATGGATGTGAGTTAGACCATAAAGAAGGCTGAGCACATAAAAACTGATGCTTTTGAACAGTGGTGCTGGAGAAGATTCNTCGTGTCCGACTCTTTGCGACCCTATGAATCGCAGCACGCCAGGCCTCCCTGTCCATCACCAACTCCCGGAGTTCACTCAGACTCATGCCCATTGAGACAGTGATGCCATCCAGCCATCTCATCCTCTGCCGTCCCCTTCACTGTTATTGTTGTTTAATCATTCATCATGTCTTAACTCTTTTGTAACCCCATGGAATGTAGCCTGCCAGGCTTGTCTATCCACAGGATTTTCCAGGCATGGATACTAGAATGGGTTGCTATTTCCTTCTCCAGAGGATCTTCCAGATCCAAAGATCAAATTCGAATCTCCTTCATTGGCAGGCAGATTATTTAACACTGAGTCACCAGGCTCAGGCAGATTCTTTACCACTGAAGACTATTTAGGTTCACATTTTCCATTTATTATTCCTTCTATTTATTTATTTTGGCCACATTGCACTGCATGTGGAACTTTTCTAAATAGGAATCGAACCCATGCCCCCTGTAGCAGAAGCTCAAACTTTTAGCCACTGGACTACCAGGGAAGCCCTTTACTTTCCTTCTTAATTCCATACTTTTTTCCCCAAATGTTTTCTTATGATCGTTTAAAGCTATACAAGTTTTTCTTATAATGCTTGTTTTTAACTTACAACACAGTTTCTTGCTCACGTGCTCCTAATTATTTCTTCAACTTACCAAGAAGGATATCTTTCTACTAACAAAATGAGTACTCCACCACACTCTTGATAAATTCCTTGGTCTGCTCCCCACTCAGTTCCCTTCATGTTGATATCAACTATAACATTTGTTCTGGGTTATTACAGACATACTTTCCATTTCTTTTTTGTTCCTCAGCTTCCTATTAAGATAATAAAAATGTTATCAAGCCATTTAATCACCCATATATCACCCATATATCTCTTGCATAATCTTTGGCCTCCTAATGCATAGAAGTGACTCATTGGAAAAGACCCTGATGCTGGGAAAGACTGAAGGTGGGAGGAGAAAGGGACGGCAGAGGATGAGATGGTTGGATGGCATCACCGACTGGATGGACATGAGTTTGAGCAAGCTCCGAGAGTTGGTGATGGACAGGGAGGCCTGGTGTGCTGCAATCCATGGGGTCACAAAGAGTTGAACACGACTGAGCAACTGAACTGACTGACTTGCATAATCACTTGAATCAAATATGTATCTCTATTTATTTTAGTATTTTGTCCACAATATATGTCATGCATATTTTACATCCTTAGGAGTCCCTGTTTTTGTTATTTCAATTTATATAGGTAGCTATGGTCGGTTCTCTAGCTATTTAGTCCTTTACGTACATGTTCCTCTAAGGTGTTGACTATTCTGAAATGGAAAAAGGCCTGATCCACATATCTATACTGATTTTGGTTGGTTCCACAAGGAGAGGTTTGTGCCACAGGCTAAGCAGCACATAAAAGTGAAAAGCAAAATTGAAATTACTGGCTATCACTATGACTGTTTACCCAGACAACTGAAGATTTCAATCGGGAAAAATTAAAGGGTCTAAAACTACTCTTGCATCAAATAAAAATTAAAGTATGACACTACAGAAGATATAAAACACTAATAAAGATTTATTATGAGAACATAGGAATCAACCAGTTCTGAGGAAAACTCATAACTTGAAAATTTTGTACTATTTAATAAGAACAAATGAAAACAACTGCACTCTGTTCTACTAACAAAATAAGAAAAAGAATGATAAACATGAGCAAGAAAGTAGAAGAATCAGAAAAGCTAAAGGCAGAAGTAAATGAATTAGTAATAAAGAACTATCAGAATAATAAATTCAAGAGATGATTCTATGAAAAGAACTATACAATAAATTTATAACTGATATTTTTAAAGTAGTCATTCAAAAGTGGGAAAGAAGTACACGAAGGCTGTATATTGTCACCCTGCTTATTTAACTTATATGCAAAGTACATCATGCAAAATGCTGAGACAGATGAAGCACAAGCTGGAATCAAGATTGCCAGTAGAAATATCAAAGACCTCAGATATACAGATGATACCACTCTAATGGCAGAAAGTGAAGAGGAACTAAAAACCCTCCTGATGAAGGTGAAAGAGCAAAGTTGAAAGGTTGGCTTAAAACTCAACATTCAAAAAACTAAGAATATGGCATCCAGTCCCCTCACTTCATGGCAAATAGGTGGAGAAAATAGTAGAAACAGCAGCAGATTTTATTTTCTTGGGCTCCAAAATCTCTGCAGACAATGATTATAGCCATGAAATTAAAAGATGCTTGCTCCTTGGAAGAAAAGCTATGACAAACCTAGATAACATATTAAAAAGCACAAACATCACTTTGCTGACAAAGGTCCATTTAGTCAAAGCTATGGTTTTTCCAGTAATTATGTATGGATGTGAGTTAGACCATAAAGAAGGCTGAGCACATAAAAACTGATGCTTTTGAACAGTGGTGCTGGAGAAGATTCTTGAGAGTCCTTTGGACAGCAAGGAGATCAGACCAGTCAATCCTAAAGGAAATCAACTATCAATATTCACTGGAAGGACTAAGGACTGATACTGAAGCTCCAATACTTTGGCCATCTGATATGAAGAGCCAACTCACTGGAAAAAGACCATGATTGAGGGCATGAGAAGGGTTCCAAAGAGGATGAGATGGTTGGATGGCTTCACTGACTCAAGGGAAGTGAGTCTGAGCATACTCTGGGAGATAGTGAAGGACAGGGAAGCCTGGAGTGCTGCAGTCCATGGGGTCTCAAAGAGTCAGACATGACTTAGCAACTGAACAACAAATGGGAATATATAAACACAAAAAAGGAACTGAGAATGCTACAAGAGACAGATATAAAAGAAATTAAGAAAACTTAAAAAAAATTTAGTTGTATCTTCCAAATAAATTTGAAAATGAGTGGAACTGATGATTTTCTAAGAAAATGAGCATTATTTTCACTTATGAAAAAAGAAACAGAAAAATCTAAACACAGACCAAGAAACTGAGAAATTTTCAAAGAGCTACCCACAATACAAGAACTGTACTGTAGAAGTTTCACAGAATAAATTCTACTTTAATGTTAAGGATGACAAATACTACATAAACCTTGATAGAACATAGAGGGGAAAAAAACTTATGAATTCTACATACCACTGATGCAAAAATGTAACTTAGTAAGAAAAATAAAACTATTGTCTGATCTCATTTGTGAACATCATGGAAATATTTAGATATGGACTTGCTAGCGGGTATGGTGAGTTTATGTTCAATTTTATGAGAGACTGACAAACTGCTCTCCAGAATGCACCATTATATACTCCCAAAGCAATATAAAAAGTCTAGTGGCTCAGTGGGTAAAGAATATGGCTGTAATGCAGGAGACACAGGAGGCACGGGTTCAATCACTGGGTCAGGAAGATCCCCCGGAGAAGGGCATGGCTACCCACTCCAGTATTCTTGCCTGAAGAATCTCAGGGACAGAGAATCCTGGCAAGCTACAGTCCATAGGGACGCAAAGAGTGGGACACAACTAAAGTGAGCATGCACGTTCTGGCTGTCCTACCATCCTTCTCAATGCTTGACACATTGTTGGCCTCTTTAATTGAACTCATTCTGCTGCTGCTAAGTCGCTTCAGTCGTGTCTGACTCTGTGGCCCCACAGACAGTAGCCCACCAGGCTCCCCCGTCCTTGGGATTCTCCAGGCAAGAACACTGGAGTGGGTTGCCATTTCCTTCTCCAATCCATGAAAGTGAGAAGTGAAAGTGAAATCACTCAGTTGTGTCCGACTCTTAGCAACCCTGTGGACTGCAGCCTACCAGGCTCCTCCATCCATGGGATTTTCCAGGCAAGAGTACTGGAGTGGGGTGCCATTGCTGGGTATGAATAATAGATTTTGTATTATAGTTTGAATTTTAATTTCCCTGACGACTGATATGCTTATTGACCATTCATTTATCTTCTTTGGTGAAGTATTATTTCTATATTCTGAATACATGTTTACACAAGTACCACAAATATTTTCTCCAGTTTTGGGGCTTGCGTCTTCATTTCCTTAATGTCTTTTGGAGAACAGAGATTTTTAATTTTTAATTTTCATGAAGTCCAATTTATCAATTTTTTTCTTTAATGGTTTACTCCTTTTGTATTCTTAAAACTCTTAGCTCACCTCAAAGTCACAAAGATTTTCTCAAATATTTTTTACTGGAAATTTTATACTTTTATTTTTTATGTTTAGATTTATGATCCATTTCAAGTTCATTTTTGCACAGTGTTGAAGAGTCAATGTTTTTGTTTTTTTTTCTGTAGGAGTATATGACTGACCCAGCACCACTTATTAGAAAGACTTTCCTATAATCCATTGAAAGCATCTTTGCTGAAAATCAATTAAAAATGTATGTGTAGCTCTATTTCTATTCTTTTCCAGTGATTTCAATGTCTGTCTCTACACTAACAACTGTACTGTCCTCATTACTGAAGCTCCACAGTAAATCTAGAATCAAGACCCATAAATCCTTCAACTTTGTTCTTTTTAAAAACTATTCTGATGATTGTACATGCTTTGAGTTTTCATACAGATTTTAGAATCAGCCTATCAATTTTTATGGAGAAGTCATTTTTACTTGGATTTCTTTAAATCTAAAGACGGATTTCAAGAGAACTGACATCTCAACAATACTGAGTATTCCAACTCATAAACATGGCATGTCTCTCATTTAAGTTATTTTCAATTTCTCTCAATAATCACAGTTTTCAGTGTACAGACTATGCACATAGTATGTTAAATTCATCCACATGTATTTCATGTTTTTATGCTACTGCAAAATGATAGTATTTTTATTTATAACTGTTTACTGCTAGTATTGAGAAATATAATTTACTTTTAAACTGAACTTATATCCAATGACCTCACTACTAAATTTGTTTTCATTCTAGTATTTTATTGTTATTGTTTGACAGATTCCCTAGTATTTTCTTCATGAGAAATCATACTGACTACAAATAAAGACAGTTGTACTTCTTCGTTAATAACCTTTGTACTTTTTTTTTTCTTACTTTAATGCACTGGCCAGGGCTCCTTGCATAATGTTACATAGAAGCTGGAGAGCAGAGACATCTTTGCCTAGTTCACAGTTTTCAGGGAGAGTGTCTAGTCTCTCAGCATTAAGTATGTGTGGATTCTTTTTCTATTGGTTTGGTTTTGAGTATGTGTCAGGGGAGCGAGGGTAGGTGTGTTTTAATGCTGTTTATCAGGCTAAGAAAGTTCCCCTCTAGTTCAAGTTTTCTGAGAGTTTTTATTATGCTTTTACTATGGATGGATGTTGAGTGTTGTTAAATGCTATTTCAAGACCCACTGCGATGATAATATAATTTTCCTCTTTTAGTTCCTTAATATCTGCAATTATATTGACTATGTTCCAAATGTTAAACCAACCATGCATTCCCACTTGGTCATGAGGTGTTATTCTTTTTACATATTGCTGAGTAAGATTTACTAAAATAAATCTAATCTGGTCAAAGATTTTTATGTCCATGTTCATAAAGGAACCATGGCTTATAAACATGGTTCATAAAGGAACCATGAGGAACACTGGTTTATAAGTTTCCTTTTACTGTAATACCACTGTCTGGTTTTGGTTTTAGAGCTTTGGTGGTGGCACCAAGGAAATACATATATTAGGTGTAAATACCTAACAAGAGCACTTCAAAATATATAAAGTAAAAGCTGACAGAACTGAAAGGAACAAAAAAGAAATCCAATACAAAATTGGGAACTTCAACACTCCTCACCTAGTAATTAATAAAACTACTAGATAAAAAATCAGGAAGGACAGAGGAAGCCTGAACAAACCCATAAACCAATGAGATCCAACTGACATTAATAGAACATTCTACACCCAGTAACAGTCACTACACATATACACATTCTATTCAAGCATAAATGGAACATTCACCAAGACAAGCCATATTCTGAGTCAAAGGTAATTCTTAAATAACTTAAAAGACTTAAAGAATTGTAATCACACAAAGTATATTCTCTGACCATGAGTACATGTGTGTGCTCAGACTCTCAGTCACTTCTGACATTTTGCAACCCCATGGACTATACAGCCTGTCAGGCTCCTCTGTCCGTGGAATTTCCCCAGCAAGAATACCGGAGTGGGTTGCCATTTTCTTCTCCAGGGGATCTTCTTGACCCAGGGATTGAGTCTGTGTCTCCTGCATTGGCAGGTGGATTCTTTACCACTTCGCCATTTGGAAAGTCCATTCTTTGACCATGATGGAATTAAATTTAGAAATCAATAACAGAAAGACAAAAGAAGAATCTCTAAGCATTTAGATATTAAACAACTTAAGGTAAGTTTTTAAACATACTGAATTGAGTAAAAATGAAAATATAATATATTAAAATCTTTCAGATGCAGCTAAAGCAGCACTTAGCAGAAAACATCTGGCACTAAATGCTTACACTGGAAAAAGAGGATCTCGAATCTATAATCTAGGCTTCTAGTTCAAGAAACTAGAAAAGAAAGAACAAAAGCAACCCAAATCATGCAGAAGAGTAGAAATAACAATGAATAGAAATCAAAGAAAATTAAAACATAAAGGAAACATAAGAAGATCAATGAAACCGAAAGCTACTTCTTTGAAAATATCGATGAAATTGATAAAACTTTTAGCAAGACTGACAAAGAAAAACAAACAAAACATAAATTACCAATATTAGAAATAAAAGGGGATTATAACTACAGCTACCATAGATATCAAAAAGATAATATTACTCCAAACAACTCTATGCACATAAAAACAATGGCTTAGATGAAACAGACCAATTCCTCAAAACCATCAATTACCAAAACTAACCTAAGGCGAAACAAATATTGAATGGCCCTTACAGCAATGTGAAATAGAGAAACTGAAATTGTAGAAGTTGTAGTTGAAAATCTCCCAGAAAAAAAAGCTCCATATGCAGACTATCAAATCAACAGTACAGAAAAATGAAGAACAGAGAAAACTTCCAAACTCATTTTATTACACTGATACCAAAACAAAACAAAGATAGTATAAGAAAAATACAAAACAATATCCTTCCCTAAATATGAATGCAAAATCCCCCAAAAAATATTAGAAATAATTAGCAAGTTAGAAATAACAAAAAGAATTTATACATACCTGGAAGATAAAAGGCACATTTCAAAAAAGCACTGTAAAAACAAACAATATTCTTTCCCAAATCAAAATTCTTTCAAATGTAAGAAGAATTATCCCTAACAAAAATCTTTCAATTTTCCAAAATATCTAAGTAAACCTAATTCATCCTATTAATCACTGTTGGAAAAATTATTATCAGTGGTAACCTAAGTCCAGCAACATTTTCCTCTTCCCCACTCACAAGGTCCAGGGCTAAGCCCTAACTAGACAAAATCAAACCAATCTATCCTGCTAAGATGTCATTCTGAAGATATAAACACACAGCGGAAAACAGAGGAAAGAGATAAAGAAAAAAGCTTAACTGGAATCAGATCTACTCTAGAACATCACTGATCTCATTAAATTTCTTTTTTAGTTTAAGCCATTTTGAAATGAATTTTCTCTTAACTGTACAAAAAGAAACCTTGATGCCAAGCAAGTACAAACTAGACAGAAGTCAGAGGAATATGATTTCAGTTACCATATAAAAGAATGCTTTAATAATCAAGGCTAAGAAAAAGAAAATGGACACATTTTAAATTTCCTTATAATCTAGAATATCATGAGAAGTAAAAAGGAAAAGTGTTGGTCACACTCGTGTCCAGCTCTTCACAGCCCCATGGACAGTAGCCCATCAGGCTTTTCTGTTGACGGAATTCTCCAGGCAAGAATACTGGAGCAAGTAGCCATTTCCTTCTCGAGGGCACCTTCCCAACCCAGGGATCAAACACACATCTCCGGCACTGCAGGCAGATTCTTTACCATCTAAGCCACCAAGAAGGTTCAATTCCTGCCTATATGCTCCTATAGTAATAGGTTAAGATTTTTAAAGTTTCTTCCAACTTTTATGATTCTAATTTTATAAAGGCATACAGAATCTGGGATGTCAAATTAGACACTATGATCCTTCCCTTAGAAGGATCTTCAACAAAAAAGCTAAAAACAGATTAAAAAAAAAAATCCCAAATAATACTCACTAGCAAAAATATGAGATGTAGAAAAGGAACAAAGTAGGAAAAAGTCAAACTCTTTATTAATCCTTTAGTAAACTAACTTCATAACTAAGACTATCAGACAAAACAAACAATAAAGGATTCATTCCCACTTAGTTTATTCCACTGGAAGAAAAATGTAACCCCTCAAATATTTTTCTAAAAGTATCAATATAAGCACCTACTTTTGACTACTGAAAATAATATAGATTGCATTTTCATTTTTTCTACCTTTTCAGTACAATTTTGTCATAATAGATTTTTCCCATGTGCTAGGTTTTTTTTTGTTTGTTTGTTTTGTTTTTTTTGTCTCTAAAGTTAGCTGAAGCAGAATTAGAAGCATGAACTTCAGCATGAAGTTGACTATAATTAAAATCTGGCTCCATTATTTACTAGCTGTACAACCTTGAATAAGTTAGTTAACCCTAACTGTGCTTCAGATTTTCCTCCTCTGTAAAATGGGAATAATAATAGCATTATCTGCCTCATAGTGTTCTGAGTACTAAATAAGCCCACTCACATAAATCACTTATATCAGTCCTTGGTATACAGTATGTTTATTACTCTGCTCAGCTTACCATAACAAAACACCATCCACTACGGGGCTTAAACAACAAAACTTTCTTTTCTCACAGTTCTGGAGGTTAGAAACCAAGAGCAAGCTTCCAATCTTCAGAGGAACAACTTCCTCTTGGCGTGATGCTCACCTTCTTGCTATATCATACCCACTCAGCCTTTTCTTAGTGTATGTGCAGTGGGAGAAAAGAGCTTGGGTGCTTTTTCATATTCTTTAAGGGTTCTATCCCTTTCTTATTAAGGCTGCTAGTTTAATCTTAATTATCTCCTAAACACTCTATCTCCAAATACAGTCACACTGGGAGGTAGAACTGCAATATGTGAATTTATGGGGCATAAGATTCAGCCTACAGGAGTATGCACTGTATAAATACTGTTGATGCTGCCACTAGTAATGTGTATGTAACTGCTGTTACTAGTAATGTAACTAGTAATGTGTATGTAACATATACATATACAAAGGAAAATACAGTTTTATTCTCAAACCCAATTATAGAATCTCTAAAGCAAATAACTGACCTCATACCTCAATAAAAAGGTAAAAATTTTATTGGAAAATACTTAACTGATACTCATTACAAGATGATCCCTCAGAAAGAGCAAACCAAAACTGACAAAATCTTGCTTCTGTACCAACTGAAAAGACTAATTTTGTAAACTCATCCTTTCCAACTCTCCTCTGTCCATGGGATTTTCCAGGCAAGAATACTGGAGTGGGTTGCCATTTCCTTCTCCATTTCCAACTCTAGGCTCCTTTAAGTTCTATGATCTCACAAATAACTTTGTTTATCCAGTAAACCAGTTTAAGCGCTCCTAATGACCAGTCAGTAAGAATTCACCTGACAATAATCTGAATCTGTCTGTCACTGCCCTGGTCATCATTGACCAACCTAACCAAATAGTGATCTATAAAGGTCACTTGTGAAGAAGTCTGACAAAAAGTACCACAAATTAAAACCACTTTTCATAAGGGAATTCCTTGTTGGAGTTAGGACTCCAAACTTTCATTGACATGGGCCTGGGTTCTATCCTTGGTCAGGGGACTAAGCTCCTTCAAGCCACATGGCGTGCAGCACAGCCATAAATAAATAGCAAAACCCCTTTCATAAAAATGCTATTTTTAAAAAGAGAAAACATTAAGTCAAAACTTACCCATTAGGATTTTAACAAAATCACATTCATTTAGGGGCTTCCCTGGTGGTGCAAAGGTNACTAAGCTCCTTCAAGCCACATGGCGTGCAGCACAGCCATAAATAAATAGCAAAACCCCTTTCATAAAAATGCTATTTTTAAAAAGAGAAAACATTAAGTCAAAACTTACCCATTAGGATTTTAACAAAATCACATTCATTTAGGGGCTTCCCTGGTGGTGCAGAGGTTAAAGCGTCTGCCTGCAATGTGGAAGACCTGGGTTCGATCCCTGGGTCGGGAAGATCCCCTGGAGAAGGAAATGGCAACCCACTCCAGTATTTTTGCCTGGAGAATCCCATGGACGGAGGAGCTTGGTGGGCTACAGTCCACGGGTCGCAGAGTCAGACACGACTGAGCGACTTCACTTTCACATTCATTTAAGAAGGAAATGGGCTTGTCTGGTGGCTCAGATGGTAAAGAATCTGCCTGAAATGCGGGAGACCTGGGTTCAATCCATGGCTCCGGAAGACTGGCTGGAGAAGGGCAGTCCTACCCACTCCAGTATTCTTGCCTGAAGAATTCCATGGACAGAGGAGACCGGGAAACTATAGCCCATGAGATCGCAAAGAGTTTGACACAACAGAGCAACTAACACTTTCAGACTTTAAAAAAGAGACAATTATTTTGTTCACTAAATGAACTATGACTCATAAGTAATACAATTTTAAGAAGTCACCTGAAAGCTCATTTATCTTTAAATTCAGCAATCGTACCTTACAGTAATTAAGTAAATTATTGATTATAGTCATGATTAAGTAAAACAAATGTATGTTTTTTACCTACTGCATCACCTGCTGCTGCTAAGTCGCTTCAGTCGTGTCCGACTCTGTGCGACCCCAAAGACGGCAGCCCACCAGGCTCCCCTGTCCCTGGGATTCTCCAGGCAAGAACACTGGAGTGGGTTGCCATTGCCTTCTCCAAACTAGGACCATACTATTTGATAAGTCTTACTTACCATGTTAGATGTTCTGAGAAATACGATTTAAAAAACTAAACAGAAAATTAACATCCAACTCATTTTCAAAGGGCTCAGAGTTTACCACCGAGTTTAATACAAACGGATGGTTAGTTGCAGAGAGGATCTAATTTTAATTAATCATTAAATATCTTTTACTGTGCTAATGTCTCACTGTTGCCTCCACAAAGCAACAGTAACTCTTAATTCTGTAACCTCTGCTAAGGAAATAAACTATACTTCATTAAGTGATAGATGCTAAATTAAATGTCATATGTAAGATCTCTGGTGTCTTTCATTACCTAAAGAAAAATTTTTCCATTATTCCTCCATCCCAACATCTCTCAAACCCAGGAGAAATTATCTTTTTAGTCATTTTCTTTATTGACAGGAAACAATCAAGCACTGAAAAAATTATGAGATATCACTGCACAGGAAAAATTCTTCCACAGTCACAATATTGCATTACAATTAGTGAAGATGACTGCACTGCATGTGACTGACAAATGTGCTTTCTGATTCCATTAGTATTTTCTTGCCTTCACCTACTGCTATTTAAAAGATATCCATCACATCAAGAAGCACCTAAAATGAGAGAAAGATGTGAAGACTCTAAAGAACTTGATAATTTTTAAGACTTATTCTTGGGTTAAGTAAAAGTTGTTAAAGTAGTGAACACTCTTTTCAACTGAAAATTTAACAAGTGAACTGAACTCAAGTGAGGTAGAAAGTTATTAAATTCAAGTTAAACAAAAAGCTCTTCCCCAAACCTTCATCCACACACACACTGTCAATTTCTCCCTTGTACATTTACTCAATTTACCAACTGAATCACCTTGGGCATGTTACTTTTTTTTCTTTTTAACATACATAGCTAACACTACTGGAATTTCCTATCCTTTTCCTCCTCTGTAATGTGTGAGTATCAGAATTGGGACTATGTTGAATAAAAAGAATTACAAATAAGTAAGTACATTTCTTATAATAAAGAAAAACAGTGCAGAAAATGCTTCAAAATAAAAACAAATGACTAAAACATCTGTATGCAAATACAAAATTTATCACTTATCTGTGATAACTAAATCTTGAGTGAAACCTGCAAAAAACTACACCTTGCTTCAAATTACAGTTCCATAGAAATACAGTTGTTACTGTTGTTTAGTCACTTAAGTTATGTCCGACTCTTTTGTGACTCCATGGACTGAAAAGCCCATGAGAAATAAAGAAGTCCCCCCCCTTATCTCAAGGTGCCCAGATACCTGGAATCCTGGAGAGTACCAAACTCTACATGTTTTTTTCCTATACATACATACGTATAATAAAGTTTAATTTATAAATTAGGGACAGTATGAGATTGACAATAACTAATAATAAAATAGAGTAATTATAATAATTTACTGCAATAAACATTACGTAGATGTTGTCTCTCTCTCTCTTCTTTAAAGGATCTTACTGTACAAATGTAAAGGCTTTTCCAACTTAACAAAGCACTTAATTGCACTACAGCCATAACCTGTGCAGGCTGAAGCACAACAAGTGAAGAACTTCTATCTTTTCACTTAAAGAAAGCACTTTACAGTTTCTCTTTGGCAAATCCAAATTGCTGGCATCACTACTCTTGTGTTGTGGGCCCATTATTAAGTAAAATAAGGACTACCTGAACACAAGCACTGTGCTATGTCCACAGCTGATCTGATAACCCAGAGAGATGGCTAACTAACTAGGATACACTGGACAAAGAGATGGTTCATACCCTAGGCTGGAAAAGGCACAAAATTTAAATTTATGAATTATTTCTGAAAATTTCCATTTAATATTTTCAGACTGAGATTGACTATAAGTAAATGAAATAGAATGAAAACAAAAGCTTAGATAAGCGGGGACTACTATACTCAGGTTTTAGAAAGTAACTAAAAAGTTAGATCCTATTTTTAAAATGAAGGTAGAAAATGAAAACAGTAAAAAAGTAACCTTACCAAATATATTAGTGGAGTGTCCTTTCCTTGCAATAGGTCTGAGTTCATTATGCCCCCATCCATATATCCTGTAATTATCCCAGGCATGTTTCATCATCTGAGAAAAGAAAAATTATAACCCATCAATTTGCATTTTTCACAGACTATTATCCTTATATTTCATGCAATTTAAAGATTCTATTACTATATCCTTACACATTCTCCTGTATCCCCTACATTAGTATGCTACTGCTGCTGCTAAGTTGCTTCAGTCATGTCCGACTCTGTGCGACCCCCATAGACGGCAGCCCACCAGTCTCCCCCGTCCCTGGGATTCTCCAGGCAAGAACACTGGAGTGGGTATATTATTCTATTAACATCGATGTCAATGTGAAAACATATATAATCCTGTTTAACTTAAGTCTATACAACAGAACAAAAAATTTGGTGTAATAAAGAAGCTCTTTTTATTGCAGAGTAAAGTGTCTATTTGGCATTCTCTCCTTTTAGGAACTACCAATCCTTTCAGAAACAGCTCCCCCTCCCTCACTGTGACCATCACAGAGATGTCAAAAATGGGCTCTGATTCCACAATCAATGAACACAGCCTGGCTAGTGTATCCCTAATCTTTAGACCAAAGATCAGCAAACTCTTCCTATAAAGCAAGTATTTTAGACTTTGAAGTCTATACAGTATATATGCTAACCGCTAAACTCAGCTAATTGCAGCAAAAAGCAGCCCTGGATAATATGTAAACAAATGAGCATGATTGGGTTCCAATTAAACTGTATTTTTAAAAAACAGGAAGCAGGCAGAATTTGGCCAGCAGGTTGTAGCCTGCCAATCTTTGACCTACACTAAGTGACGGGGTACATGAGATTCAGTAAAGGCAATCAAGTCCTTTCACACATATTGCTATAGATACCATGAGACAAAGGACTCTCTTGTTTTGCAATCTCAAGACCTTTGCAATATATAATCCTGGAGCTGATGGGGGCTAACTCTTTCAATATGGAGAAACGAAGTAACAAAAGAAAATAGACAGAGATATACGTATCTGTTGACAATAACACCTACAGGGTCGGACTAAGCCAAATTTGAAGCCCTGGTTTAGAGCCCCTAAGCTAATAAATATTTTTATATCAGTTAGTTTGAACTGAGTTTCTTACAACCCAGTGAGTACTAAGCTATACAAGAGCAGAGTATTTAATTAAATATCAGTTGAACTATATAATAGTAGCTTGTGGCGTATCAAATGTAATACTCATTAAAACATTTCTCAACTTTTTTTTTGCAGCCTGCATTACTAAGACATGAAAACTAGGCAAAAATATTACAAGGAAATTAAAAATCAATATATCTTAAAAACAAAGATGCAAAATTCCTTAACAAAAATTAACAATATATAAAAAGGATACTACACAATGACCATGTGCAATTTAAGTCAGGAATATAAGTGGAATTTAACATTCAAATACCCATCAATATATTTCACCATGTCAACAAATAAAAGGGAAAAAAAAAACATATAATCATCATTTTAGATGCAGACAAAGCATCTGTAAAATTCAACACCCAGTCATGATAAAAAAAATAAATAAATAAACCTCTCAGAAAACTACAAGGCAACATCCTCAACTTACTAAAGGGCATCTTCAAAATAAAAACCTACAGCAGCCATCACACGTAATGGCACAAGATCCTACTTCTAAAGTTGAGAACAAATCAAATACATGCATGCTCACCACTTCTTTTCAATAATGTACTGAGAGTCCTAGCCAGTGCAAAAAGAAAAAGAACAAAATGCATAAAAAGCAAAAAAAGAAAAAGTACCTCTATTCACAAAGCACATGACTATGTACAAGGAAAACCCTAAGCAATCTTTAAAAGCCAATAAAACTAAAAGATGACTTCAGTAAAAAAAAAATTCAAGTTCAGCAAACTAAAATCAAATACATTTCTACATGCTAGTTATGATCAGAAATGGATATTCAAAACAATTACATCTATAAAACACCAAAAAACATGAAACAGAATATGTGCAAGAACTATACACTAAGACCTACAAAACACCACTGCTAAGCAAAATTAAAGAAAACCAACAAGGGTCACTTGTTGAACAGTCACCGAATGCTTTCTCACACTCAGTACATTTGTAGGGCTTTTCTTCGATATGAGTTCACTAGTGTTTTCAGAGGTTTGCATTCTGGCTCAAGGCTCTACCACATTCATTGCATTTGTAAGGTTTCACTCTGGTATGAATCCTCTGGTGCTAAATAAGAGACAAGCTGAACGCACTGGTCACAGCAAACACCCTCTACCAACAACACAAGAGAAGACTCTACACATGGACGTCACCAGATGGTCAACACCAAAATCAGATTGATTATATTCTTTGCAGGCAAAGTTGCAGAAGCTCTATACCGTCAGCAAAAACAAGACAGGAGAGCTGACTGTGGCTCAGATCATGAACTTCTTATTGCAAAATTCAGACTTAAATTGAAAAAAAAAAGGGAAAACTACTAGACCATTCAGGTATGACCTAAATCAAATCTCTTATGATTATATAGTGAAAGAGACAAACAGATTCAGAGGATTAGATCTGATAGACAGAGTGCCTGTAGAACTACAGATAGAGGCTCATGACATTGAACAGGAAGCAGTGATCAAGATCATCCCCAAGAAAAATAAATGCAAAAAGGCAAAATGGTTGTCTTATGAGGCCTTACAAAGATCTGAGAAAAGAAGAGAAGCTAAAGGAAAAGGAGAAAAGGAAAGACAAACCCATCTGAATGCAGAGTTCCAAAGAATAGCAAGGAGAGATAAGAAAGTCTTCCTCCGTGATCAATGCAAAGAAATAGAGGAAAACAATAGAATGGGAAAGACTAGAGATCTCTTCAAGAAAATCAGAGATACTAAGGGAACTTTTCATGCAAAGATGGGCACCATTAAGAACAGAAATGGTATGGACTTAACAGAAGCAGAAGATATTAAGAAGAGGTGGCAAGAATACACAGAAGAACTATCCAAAAACTATCTTCATGACCCACATAATCACGGTGGTGTGATCACTCACCTAGAGCCAGACATCCTGGAATGTGAAGTCAAGTGAGCCATAGTAAGCATCACCACGAACAAAATTTGTGAAGGTGATAGAATTCCAGTCGAGCTATTTCAAATTCTAAAAGATGATGCTGTGAAAGTGGTGCACTCAATATGCCAGCAAACTTGGAAAACTCAGCAGTGGCCACACGACTGGAAAAGGTTCATCCCAATCCCAAAGAAAGGCAATGCCAAAGAATGTTCAAACTACCGCACAATTGCACTCATCTCACATGCTAGCAAAGTAATGCTCAAAATTCTCCAAGTCAGGCTTCAACAGTATGTGAACTGTGAATTTCCAGATGTTCAAGATGGATTTAAAAAAGACAGAGATCAAATTGCCAAAATTTGCTGGATCATCAAAAAAGCCCAAAAGTTCCAGAAAAACATCTACTTCTGCTTTACTGACTACACCAAAGCTGACTGGGTGGATCACAACAAACTGTGAAGAATTCTTCAAGAGATGCAAATACCAGACCACCTGACCTACCTCCCGATAAATCTGTATGCAGGTCAAGAAGCAACAGTTAGAACTGGACATGGAACAACAGACTGGTTCCAAATAGGAAAAGGAGCATGTCAAGGCTATATACTGTCACTCTGCTTATTTAACTTATATGCAGAGTACATCATACGAAATGCCAGGCTGGAAGAAGCACAAGCTGGCATGAAGATTTCTAGGAGAAATATCAATAACCCCAGATATGCTAGATGACACCACCTTTATGGCAGAAAGTGAAGAAGAACTAAAGAGCCTCTTGATTAAAGTGGGAGAGTTAAAAAAGCTGGCTTAAAACTCAACATTCAGAAAATAAAATCATGGCATCTGGTCCCATCACTTCATGACAAATAGATGGGGAAATAATGAAAACAGTGAGAAACTATTTTTTAGGGCTCCAAAATCATAGTAGATGTTGACTGCAGCCATGAAATTAAGACACTTGCTCCTTGAAAGAAAAGCTATGACCAACCTAGACAGCATATTAAAATGCAGAGACATTTGCCAACAAAAGTCCATCTAGTCAAAGCTATGGTTTTTCCAGTAGTCATGTATGGATGTGAGAGTTGGACTATAAAGAAAGCTGAGTACCGAAAAATTGATGCTTTTAAACTGTGGTATTGGGGAAGACTCTTCAGAGTCCCTTGCACTGGAAGGAGATTCATCCAGTCCATCCCAAAGGAAATCAGTTCTGAATATTCATTTGAAGCTGAAACTCCAATACTCTAGCCACCTGATTTGAAGAACTGACTAATCTGAAAAGACCCTGATGTTGGGAAAGAGTGATGGCAGGAGGAAAAGGGAATGACAGAGGATGAGATAGTTGGATGGCATTACCGACTCAATGGACATGAGTTTGAGTAAGTGCCAGGAGTTGGGGATGGACAGGAAGCCTGGTGTGCTGCAGTTCATGGGGTCGCAAAGAGTTGGACACAACTGAGAAACTGAACTGAACTAAGTGGATTGATATAACATGCTCAGGCAACGAAAGACTTAGCGTCACTTTCTTTTTCTTTAATGTTGTTAAGATAATTTTTCCAACTCATTGACAAATTCAATTTGTCGATGAATTTCAATCAAAATTTCAGCAACCTTTTATTTTCACAGAAAAGTTAATTCTATAAAGGCAAAGGACTTAGAATGATGAAACAAATTTTTAAAAAAACAAAGTTGGAGGACCTGATTTCAAAACTTACTATAAAAGTTATAGTAATCAACATAGTGTCATACTCTCATTAAGAACAGGCATACAGATTATTGAGTAGAAAGAATAACATCTGATTCTGTCAACCAATTTTGAACAAAACAGTCAAGGTAATTCAATTAAAAAAAGATAATCTTTCAAGAATAATGTTAGAACACTAAAATGTCCACCCTTATGAGGAAAAATGAAATACAATCTCTACTTCACATAATAAACAAAAAAAATTAACTCACAATAGATCACAGACTGAAATAACAAAACTAAAACACACCCATACAAAGACTTATATACAAATGTACATAGCAATTTTATTCCTAACAGCCAAAAACTGGACCAAATTTTGAACAAATAAATGGTCAACAGGCGAATAAATAAATCGTGGTATATCTATACAGTGGAATAATACTGCATCATTTGAGATTCATGGAACGAATTTCAAAAACATGCTGAACAAAAGCCCAGAAATAAAATATCATGTCCTTATGATTCCACTTGATTAAAACTCTATAAAAGACAAATCTAATCTTAAATGACTAAAAGCAGATCAGTAGTTGACTGGGGCCAAGGAATCAGGTGAACTGACTAGAGAGAGACACAAACTATTTTGAGATGATGGATGTATTCACAGCTACTGCAACTGTTACACCAGTGTGTACAACTGTCCAAACTCATCAAGGTGAACTCTTAAAATAGACACATTTTACGGTACATAATATGTCTCAATAATGTTGAATTTTTAAAAAATTTAATAGCCTGTCCTATCTTCCCCACTTTCCTAACTTGCCCTTTTCCTGAGCCAATTACTTAAACTCTTCCACCTGTTTTTCTATTTACCACTGTATAGTTTACCGGGCGATTTCTTGATTTTAAAAAAAGTTTTAGCTATTTACTATATTCCTCTGTAGTTGCCTTAGCTTTCTTATAAACTATTAACCCACCCCTATACATACTTTTTTCCATTTATATGCCCTGTCTCACTCTTCCAATATAGTTAACAGTTTTTTTCTTATATTACTATTGACATTTTAATTTGTTCAACTTTCGTTTTCCCTGCTGTTAACTACTGGTCTGAAGTTTGGTGGGTATTGTTGATGTAGTGTTAGTAAAATTATTAATTTACTTCCAAATTAAACTTGAGTTTCAAAACCTCTCTCAAAATAATCAAACACATCAGAAAATTGTCAGTTTCACTTTATTCTCTGATAAATCCTTTCTGAGGCTCTTTCCTCCCACTCTAAAGGGGAGTTCCGTTCTCTCTACCTGAAGCACAGCCAACATCCTACTGATTCCCATTTTCACAATCCCGACAGTGCCCTTGCTTTCTCTCTCTAGTGACAGATCACCTGTTTCCAAAATCACTTTATATCCCTATTTTTATGCTGAAGCATATTTTCTAGTAGCAATCTGACAAAATGTCTAAAAATAACTTTCCCTCAGATTTGAGTCATAATTTGGCTGAATACATAATTCTTTCTCTCCACACTCTTTCAGTTTCTAATATTACTATTGAAGAATCTAATGTGTCATTATACACAATCCCAATCTTTTGGGTGGAACTATTTTTTTTCTCTATAAACTTTTAGGATCTGTTATGCCACTTTTTCTAAAATTAATTTTCTTTTCTAAAATTTCAGTAGGAATCTTTGAACTGTGTCTCTGAATTCTTCCCCTCTATTTTCCATGTTCTCTTTTCAAAACCACTAATCAATAATTTATTAGATGTTGCAGACTGATCTTATCATTTTTCTTATTTTCTCAACCTTTTGTAACACGACTGAGCGACTGAACTGAACTTTGTCCTTCTGAGATAGATGCTCAATTTTATCTTCCAATTCTTCTCTTGAATTTAAAAACTAACACATTTTTATTTTCCAAGAACTCTTTCTTATTCTGTAAATGTTCCTTTTTATAACTAATTCGCATTTTATAAATTTAATTTTTTGGCACTCTAAAGATGTTAATTCTTTTTAGGTATATGTATTCTGGTCCCTGCATTGTTTCTGTATCCTCTAAATTCTTTTCGTCCATTTCTCTCATGTAACAAACTTTCTTTACATGTCAGGTGTTCTCTGGTTTGCTCTTCACATATGAGTAAAGCACTTATAAAATAATCAAAGGCTGTCAATGAATAGGCTGGACTTGTTGACTGAGTTTCATCTTAGGGAGATCAAATGAAACCCAGGGGGCATTTTACTGAAGAACAGAGTAGATCTTTCCTCTTGTGCCAGTCATAGTCAGGTGTCCCCAAGAAAAAATCTTTCATTTTCCTGCTTATTGAAAATAAATTCCATTAGCAGATTTTTAAAAGTCTAGCAGAATAAAGCTGTCTCAATATTCAGAATCCATTTTTTGCTTAATGCTCTCCACCTCCAACACTCTTCATTTTTTTAGAATAACTTTTGCCCTTTCCCCTCAGCCATACCATACCTCAGTTCAGTTCAGTTCAGTCACTCAGTCGTGTCCGACTCTTTGCAATCCCATGAATTGCAGCATGCCAGGCCTCCCTATCCATCACCAACTCCCGGAGTTCAC